>OV725083.1:23013340-23613340 GCA_928085145.1 Nezara viridula
AAATGTTTACATAAAACGTGAATTTAATACAGAATTATATTATTTAATTAAAAAAGTAGAAATTTGGTATCAGTATTGAGTTAAACATTTTAAAGTCTATATTAATTAATAATATTTATGAAATTAGAACATGTGTATATTATATGAACAGATGTATATCTGTTCATATAATTTATATAGTTAACTTTTGACATTTGGTACATGAAACTATAATTTTTAATAGGCCTAAGTAAAGTGCTCAAATTCGGGCAGATCAGTATTAGAGTAAAATAATCGAATTCTAGCAGATCAGTGTTTGAGTACAATATTAAAAGCCGTGTGGGTCTGTATTTGAGTAAAATACTCAAAGGTGGGCATGTCAGTATTTGAGTAAAATACTCAAAGTTTGCAGATAGTACTTCAGTAAAATACTCAAAGTTTGAGTAAGTTGGGTCAAAATTGGAGAAAAGGCAGGTATTTGTAAAAAAAAAAAACAAAATAATGTTTAATTTCATTGAATTCTGTCCATTGCTTTTTCTCTCTTATATATGCGCACATGTTTTCCTTGATACGTATATATCTCTAAAACCACAAGTTCGATTTGGCTCGAACTTGTTGTGAAGTTAGGGATTGGTCAACTTAAAATGAAATAGGCATCAATTTTATCAAATTCTATCTAATACTAAGAAAAAAAACTTCCGCTTTCAGATCAGGAAATATGTAATTTGATATACCTATAGTTTGAAAAAAAATCTGTCTTTAAAAGTACATTATATTTCGTATACGAAAGGTTTAAATAAATGTTTACATAAAACGTGAACGTAATGTCAATATTATTTAAAAAAGGAAATCGAAATTAGGTATCAGTAGTGAGTTAAACAATTTAAAGTCTATATTAATTAATAATATTTATGTAATTAGAACATGTGTACATCTGTGAATATAATTTATATAGTTAACTTTTGACATTTGGTACATGAAACTATAATTTATAATAGGCCTGAGTAAAGTACTCAAATTGGGGCAGATCAGTATTAGAGTAAAATAATCGAATTCTAGCAGATCAGTGTTTGAGTAAAATATTAAAAGCCGTGTGGGTCTGTATTTGACTAAAATACTCAAAGTTTGCAGATAGTACTTCAGTAAAATACTCAAAGTTTGAGTAAGTTGGTTCAAAATTGGAGAAAAGATAGGTATTTGTAAAAAAAAAAATAATATTTAATTTCATTGAATTCTGTCCATTGCTTTTTCTCTCTCATGTTTTCCTTGATACGTCTATATCTCTAAAACCACAAGTTTGATTTGGCTCGAACTTGTAGTGAATTTAGGGATTGGTCAACTTAAAATGAAATAGGCATCAATTTTATCAAATTCTAATACTAAGAAAAAAAACTTCCTCTTTCAGATCAAGAAATGTGTAATTTGATATACCTATAGTTTGAAAACGGCGCATTCGATTTGATCCAAACTTGGAGCAAATATGGAGAACAGTAAAAAAATTACTCAGTATCAATTTCATTGAATTCCATTCAATAATTAAAATTAATATAAATAATTGTTAACAATATAATGGCTGTGAAATGTGGAAGGCACTGATCATATAGAGTGGGAGTTAGGTTATTACAATATTGTTATGGGGTTATAAAATTATAGGTTTTATTCAAAAAGTTAATTTATACTGTATTGTTTGGTCTACTTTAAACGTTACTGGCATGACACTTATTGTCGTTTAATAAATTTTGTGTAATTTTCAATAAATTTAAAGTAATTTTTACTCTGAATTTGTAAAAAAAAAAGTTGTTGAAGTTCAACCAGCTCGTCGTGGTCTCGATTTTCTCTTTAAATATCAAAATTGTGTCAACTTCACTCATATTTGTATATTGCAGATTAATTAGTTTTTTTATGACTGAAGAAGTATATATCACTACTGTTAGTGCAAAGATCGTAGGTAAAAGTTTCTCAATTTTTATTCTATTTTTGACATTATGTAGTCTACAATTGATATAAGTAGTAGTCTACTACTATGAAAAATAGCAGATGGCAATAAACTATAAAATAATAGTAATAAATCATAAAGAAATAATGTTTTTGCTCTCCTGTAAAACACTCAATTTTTATATATGTCATTTGCACTAAAACTAGCGGGATACATATTCAGTATGCACTGGAATCAGTTGGAAGTTTATTTTTTCACTTGCAGCTGTTTATTTTTCTTCTATGAGGAATTTTACGAAGGTTGGACGTAACGTTACGGCCTGGTATTGACATTGTGCACTGCTGAACTGAAAGGGCTCAACACCTCAGCAAACTTTTTTAGTGGCCGGACAGCTGAATGGCTACAAGTTGCCAGTGCCTTCGAAAGGATCCATTTTTCCTGAAGAATGGATACCCTGAGCTCGGCGATATATTGTGTTCCAGCCGTATTGTTCACGCACAAGTATTTTATCTTAGTCGTAGAGGAAATGTATTTAACTGGAGCGATGTGAAATTTCAAATTACAAGTCATTTTTTTTTCTTATTTTTTTTTTACATTCTTATAATTATTACAATTTTGCATCAATAATTTTTTTTTTTTACTTAGGAAATTTCTTTTTTGAGATATATTACAATCTGTCACATTCAAGAACAATGGTAATAGTGATAAAGAGTAGCTCATTCATACTTTTTTTTTAATAAGCTTATTTATTGAAATATATTACAATCTGTCTCAAGGACATTTATAATAGTGTTCACAGATCACATTCCCACTCTATGTACAGTAAATAAAATAAATTATACAGAAAAATAATATATATACAATAAATAAGAATAAAATAACCTAAAAATAAATAAATAAAAAGAACACATGCACACCTATATACAATATTTACACCTTGGCGAGAGAACTCCAAACCATACTTGTCCCTTCAACTGTGGAGGGAAAAGTATGACTCCAGGAGTTCCCTGCACTCCTCTCTCAACCGCGTCACTAGGGCTAAACCCAGTGGAGATTGAGCACGAGTGCTTTAGCGACATACACTCATGTCGTGAGTGGAGAATCTGGCCATTGCCAGAACTCCAATATTTACAAACTATAAAAGATCGCGGGGCCACTGCCGTTTTAACCTCCTTGGAGGATTATATGGATGGGTGGTGCTGGATAGAGATTGTGCAAAGGAATTTGGATGATGGGTAAGGTTCTGGTGGAATTTATAGAATTTTGCTGGGATAAGGTCTAGGACAAATGGGATATTAAGGTCATGGTGTAGGGTACATTTATATTATGCACAATAAATAAGAATAATAAACAGCAGTATAATGATACTAAAATTAAATGTATATAAACTAAAATATACTATACTAAATAAAAATAAACTAATCTAACAAAATAAATAATTAAATACACACATGCTTTTATATAATATTTACAATATTCACTCACTCAAGATCTCCGAACAGCGTCTGCACGCACAAGTATTTTATCTTTGTCGTAGAGGAAATGTATTTAACTGGAGCGATGTGAAATTTCAAATTACAAGTCATTCTTTTTCTTCTTTTTTTACATTCTTATAATTATAACAGTTTTGCATCAATATTTTTTTTTTTTTTTACTTAGGAAATTTCTTTTTCGAGATATATTACAATCTGTCACATTCAAGGACAATGGTAATAGTGATAAAGAGTAGCTCATTCATACTATGCAAAATAAATAAGAATAATAAACAGCAGTATAATGATACTAAAATTAAATGTATATAAACTAAAATATACTAAACTAAACAAAAATAAACTAATCTAACAAAATAAATACTTAAATACAAACATGCTTTTATATAATATTTACAATATTCACTCAAGATCTCCGAACCAAGCCTTTCACCACACTAGTGGAGGGAAAGGCAGGACTCTAGGAGATCCCAGCGTCTTTCACTCAGCCACATCATTGGTATTACCTATAGAGGCTGAACAGAGACACTATAACATACATGGCTTGAGTGGAGAATCTGGCCATTGCCAGAACCCCAATATATTCTTACAACAAGTATCTGGGCCACTTCCGCTTCAACCTTCGAGGAGGATTGTAGGG
Organism: Nezara viridula; assembly: GCA_928085145.1. NCBI lineage: Eukaryota > Metazoa > Arthropoda > Insecta > Hemiptera > Pentatomidae > Nezara > Nezara viridula. The sequence goes on from OV725083.1 coordinate 23,017,386, forward strand.
ATGAGTAGTGATAGAGAGGGATCGTGCAATTCGATTTGGATAATATGTAAAATTTTGGTTGAATTCGGAAAATTTTTTAGGAAAAAGGTCTAGGACAAATGGGATATTAACATCATGATGTGCATTACTACTAATAATGTGAGATCTTCAATTATTTCAAATAAACAAAATTAAATATAGAATAGAATAGAAAATAATTTTATTCTGGGACGAAGTCCCTTCAGAATAACAAAAAAGTACAGAAATTAAAATTTTACATCTGGCCAGATAAAAGCAAACATAAAAAGTAAAGATAAAGATAAATCAGTAAAAAAACAAAAAAAAATATTAGTTATACATAATATATACAAAACAAAATAAAATAATCTATATGCAAAACTCTCGAAACCATACTAAGATACTTAAAACTATGTACAATGGTAAAATATAAATAAATCCTTTTAGAAAAAATACAAATACAAAAAAAAAAATGTAAATTCTTCTTAACAGTAAAATCTGTGTTTCTGTTGAAAAAAATAAAATAAAATGAAAAAATGTGTAATTTTACATAAAAGGTTAGCTGGTATCTGACTGTTTTTGGAACAGGAATTGGAATAGGAGGGTTTTGAATGTAGATAGAGATAAAGAATGTCGGATTTTGATAGGAAGGGAATTCCAAAAATTAACAGAGCGAGCAATAAAGGAGTTTTGGAACGAGGCAGATCTGTGAGAAGGAATGTAAAGGTCGGAAGGTCGAGATCTTGTGGAGAGGGAGTTGATTGAGGACTTGAATTGGAGAAGATTGTAGGCGTAGGAAGGACGATGATTGTTGATTAATATACATAAGAAGTTTTTAGTAAGAAATTTTAGACAGCATCTAAGCTCCAACTGGCCATATAATAGAATTCAATTACTTTTGAGAAAATTAAAAAAAGAAGTTCTTTTTCGAGATTTTGGCTCTTCCTTTGTCGTTTGCTTAATGTATTTTTCCAATATTTGGGTTCAATTTCGTTTTTTTAGTTAGTTCAAGTTAGTTTTTCCTTATTTTAAGATCAAATACCTAACAATCAGTTCCTGTTACCTTGAAGAACTTATAGCTTCACCCTTTCCATCTTTCTTAATGCAGAAAGAATAATACATTCAATGTTAAAATTTCATTTTTTTTTTATATGGTCCAACTTCCGAACAAAATAAAGGAAATAAAAATGTTTTTTTCGATAGTGATTTATGAATTTTACTAAACAATCCTTCAACTATTCATTATATGTAGCTCAGATTAGGTATATATTATTTTAGTTTATAAAACAGTTATCGATATGACTCATTTCCGGGGAAGTATATACAATTTAAATTACCTCTAAGAATCATTAAATATATAAAACAAAGTGTTAAATTGCAAACGTTAAATAAAAAATTCAAGATATTTAGCAAAGTAGTTTTGAATTAAGTTTTATTATTATAATTATATAATTTTTATAATTGAGGCTTTCTTGAACGACCGCCGTAAATAATTAAATTTTTATTTTACTATTAAATTATTGAATTAATATTTGTTCGTTAATACAATCAATTTAATGTACCAAAAACGTTGTTATAGCACTATAAATAAGCCATTTATGAGTACTGAATGGTGTGGTATGAGGCCTGAAGGCACCTACGCCAGTACCGCTTTTCTGCCGCTTTAGTGCGTTTTCTACGGAACTGTTTCAAATATCTTAAAAAGTAATCAGTGTTTTAGATAGAAGAATATATTCTCCATATGTTTTATTTCAGTACGTTTTGCGTTATTGTTGGCCGTTACATTAATTACAAACGACGCTTGATTTTCAACTGGAAACATTTTTTGTTTAAAAAAATTCACTTTAATGGTGTTTTGCCGAAGCCAATTAGCTTTTAATATTTTTTCATTTTTTATTATTCTATGACTATCCAGCTTTAATAAAAGACCAACTATGACGAAATTAATCCAAATGCTGATTCTCAGTAACCAAAAAACTAACTTAAGCTGCAATTCGCCATGTTTGAACGCCATTTTGGGAAAGTTCGTTAACTTTTTTTTGTGGGAACATTGGCTTTTTTTTTAATAAATAGTTACAAGGAACACAACGATATGCAATTTATAGAGAGATGTGGGGGGGGGGGAGAGGGTGCACGATAGGGGGGTCTGGTCCACAGACTAATATAGTGTGATGGCTCAATCTCATTTACTACCCACAAAAAAAAAATTATCCAGCGAGTTAATTTGGATTGACGGGTGAGCGGAGGCGGGGATTCCATTGTACTTATCTAGTATTTATCGATATCTTGTAAATGGTGAGGTGAGTTGAAGTGCTAAAAGAAATATCTAGTAGCGAACATCCAAAATTAGAAGAAATAAGAAGGTTGGTGAAGACAGGTCCTTCAATATATCTTCTTTCTCTTTGTCGCCAGACCATCAATCTCCCCCTAGGGCTAAATGCCACTCAGACCCAATTAGACCGCTTGGCGTCTGTTTCTCCTTATCATAGAAAAAATAAATAAGTAAGAGTAGTAAGTACTACTCAACTGGCATTACGGAGAGAACCCACAAACTACTTTTACAATTAGACTTCAGACTGGACAATAGACGACGCTTTATTCTACCAATGGAATAATTCTTTCATAGAAACAGGTACGTCTCTTTCTAGGAAAATACAAACTGGCGATGACCAATTCGTAAAAAAACACTTATTTACAGAAATGAAACACAAATACCTCGGACACACAACCCTTTATACAGATGTGTCAAAAACAGATGGTGACGTAAGATGTGCTGTAATACTGTGCTATGTATTGAACATAGCCTAATGATAATTAATAATATTTAAAAATAATTTCTAACACCTGGGCGGGTACCTGAAACCCCCGACCCAACCTTTAGTAAGTGGTTACTTAGATAGTGGTCGGGATACCTGATAATCCCCTGAGGTAACCTTTTAGCACTCTTGAGAATATTCTTAGCACATCCACTAGCAATAGAAGTACTTGACGACACATGTCGGCCAAAAACACCAAAGGACCAGTCTTATGTTTAAAGAGGATCAAAAAGCTTTTAACTCTTAAGCATAGGAATAAACGGTCGTGTACCTGCTAAAAGGGATGTGTTCAACATATCGCTGGGGGTGTGGTCATCCCTTCTGCTACAAAAATTGAACCAATCAGAAAAGACTACCAAAAGAGAGGGGATGAAGAAAGGTGGAAAATATAGGACTTGGACTAGGACACTTCTTGGGACTCAGCTGAGGAGACTTCAAGCTGGGAAGGAAGCGAGGACGCCACTGCCCGGCATAGAGATGTCGGATGGACTGCCCGGCCCTGAGGAGGTCCCTGATGTTTTCTTCTAGCTGGAGGATGTTTTCTTCGCAGATGCAGCCATGCCATACACCACTTCAAATAACATATTAGATAAGTAATTCCCAATAATTCATGTAAAGATGTTTAAATATTTAATGGCAATGTAATTTTAAATTCCATCCATCTGAATCATGCCATCACAACCAATTGTATAGTTCATTAATTTTTGTAAATATAATGTATATAACATTCTTTCTTATATCAATTGTAAATAAACATAATTTGTACATAAAAGTTATTTTCATCATGCCACCTATTGATATCATTATAAGCACAGGTAATGTTTGGTAATTAGAGAACAGATAAACACACAACAAGCCTTTGTGAGAAGTAATCCAATAAATTAATCAAGGACCAATATGTCAAATGACATAATTTGTTTAACTAATATTTTATTAACTAATTCTGGATAATTATCCTCAATAATTACCAGTGGCATCCCGTATATCAAAATCTATTAAAAACCCATTTGATACGTAGCAACTGAAAGACCAGTGCCTCAAATTCAATTTGCCCCAAATAAACAGGTTCTTCACAGGGGAACTATAAAAAATGGCATTATAGTTACAAACTCTTTAAGCTAATTAATGGCCATTTCCGAAGGGAAATCAGACAATGCCATTTCCAGAAAATAAAAAACTGCCTCTGTTAAATGAAGGAGTCGCCGGACAGAGACATCGTCCTCGCATGGGCACCCTCACATTGTGGCATATCTGGGAACGAAGCTGCAGACAGAGCTGCGAACCTGGCAAGAAGAAAAACTAATGGAACCACAATGATCAATTTAACGACCACTGTTGACTGCAGATTGGAATGCTGAATGAACAATGGCAATCTACAAATAAATTGCAAGAAATTAAAAAAGATATCCATCCATGTACGACCTCTTTCAGAAAGAACAGAAATAATTTTAACTCGGCTTAGAATTGGACATGCAGCCTTTACCCATGGCTACCTAATGAAAGGTCTGGAACCACCATTTTATAATACATGAAACACACCACTTAAACTGAAACACATTGTAACAACTTGCAGACTATACTCTGACACCAGAACAAAACATAATATACCTTCCAACATATCTGACGAATCTTCAGATGAAGAAGAAAACATACAAAAAGTATTTGAATTTATAAAAGACATTAAATTTGTCCACCTAATTTGATTCCATTTAAAGCCGCTAATGACCCGCTCGGGTAGATGCGGAATGTAACAATAAATAAATAAGTACATATACGTATTAGTTGTGTAAATAACATTCAAATATTTAGCTATTTACTTATAATAAAATAAATTAGAATTCAAAACTTAAAGTTTTCGAAGCTGCAGTTAAATAAATTATAGTTTATGGTGCACAGGTGTGAATATAAAGAAGTTGAAAAAAATCAGTACTATTTCATTAAAAAAATATTAAATTTACCCAGATATACACCTGCATATATTATTCATATAGAAACGCAATTAACACCGTTGTGTCTAGAAAATATAAAAGAGCAACATAATTATGTATGTAGAGTTATGGAGTATTCGGATAATAGGTTACCCAAAATAATAGCAAAAGAAATAATTAAAAAAGAAATAGGCTGCTATAAAGAGGCGAAACGTTTAACAAGTCAATACTGAATAGATTTTGATTTTATAATAATAATAATAAGGCTTAGCGAACCCAAAGGTTCGATGCCGACACCACCAATCGCTTGTTACACACCTCCCTCCACCGTTCGCCGTCCAAACCCAGTCCCTTCAGATCGGCTTTAATGCAATCTTCCCACCTTCGCTTCGGTCTACCCCTCGGACGCTTACCATTCGGCACAGCAAATATTAACCTTTTAGGAATTCTCTCGTTACTAAGCCCAACAACTTTACAAGCCCATTTGATTCGCCGCGATGAAATTACCTCAATTATATTACCCGGATACAGCTCACGCAATTCAGCGTTGTGTAACCGTCTGAACTCTCCGGTTAACTCATCCTTCTTCGGTCCGAATATTCTACGCAATACTTTATTTTCAAAAACCTTAAGACGCTGCTCATCCCTTAATGTAAGCGGCCAAGTTTCGCATCCATAAAGAACTGTAGGCAAGATAATCGTTTTATAGATTCTAATTTTTAAGGCCCGGGACAAGAGGCGCGAACTAAGTAGGTTTGTCACAGAAAAATAACAAGCATTCCCCGCCTTCAGTCTAACCTTAATCTCTTCTTCAATTTCGTTTTTTCTAGTTATCGTAGAACCTAGATACCTAAATTTATCTACCTGTTCAAACATATTACCATGTATATCGATATCAAATTTTGATTTTAATAATATAAATAAAAGGAACGTACATTTTCAGAAAATAAGAGAAAAACTGGCAATAGAATTAGAAAATCGGTTCGAAACCCTAGCAAAAACTTCAAATAATAGATTCGGGGAACAATTATTTCGATAAAATATATAATGAAACCATAATAAAATGGATATTCAAGGCCAGAGCAGAATTAGAACAATTAAAGTGTAGGTTGTATTATGAAACAAGTAATAAATTATGTTCATTATGTAATAGGAATGAAATAGAAAATATCGTGCATTTCCTTGGTGTATGTCCTGTTCTGGCGGAATTTAGGAGAAGATATCCTGACATTTGGGGAAATAATTGCACATTTAGACCGAAAACAAAGACGATTTAGGCATTCATTATGTAGAGGCTTCCAGATGGATTGTTCAAAACTACTTGCTCTGCCAAACTTAATCTCCTTGCCTTAATTTCATGTGATGTTGATTGACCAGTTTCTGTAAGCAGCTCTTTATTGTTCTTCCCCCTCCGTGCTTTAGTATTCTGATCCCTAATCGCTGCGGTTGTCGTTCAATTTTTTTTTTTTTTTTTTATGAAATCTTTTTTTCTTTCTATATGTCTCATCTATAAAATGTAGCAGAAACTTCCTAGGACTCGAAAAAAAAATCACAAAAAATGTCTTTTTATTTTTTAATATAAAAATAGTGACTAATAATGCTTTATCTGTTCTTGAATAGCTGACTTATGTACAAATCTCTGTAATTTAAATTTTATTATAAAACAAAATTTATTTTACCGTCGTTTAGCAAGGCTCGATTACTCTGAGTGTTTATTGTTTTATTTTTAACGGTAGGAGGAAAAGGGCCAATCCTCTTCATGCAAAATAAAAGAGAAAAAAACGAACATAAGAGGGAAAAAAAGAAAGCCGCTTAACTGATCCTGAAAACATTTAAAGAGAAAATAACAAAATTAACTCAACTTCAACAGACCGATCTAGCAAGCATTTCTCTTCATTATCCTCTATTTTTTTAGAATAATGCTTTGTTAATTTTATTTTATTCTATCTCGTTCACATTGTTCTTTCATGTAATGAAGTTTACTAATTAATTTAGTAGAAAACTATATTTTGGTTAAAGGTATATATAAAAATATAGGACATAGGATATAATCAAACTACAGTTATTTTAGAATTTGATTGAACTACCTTAGATTATGGAAAGAAATCTCTTATTCGTATCTTTATGAATCGTATCTTATATTAATTTGCTAATTTGTCCGAAAATGTCTGTAAGAAGATTTTCGCTATTTATGTACAGTCATTCTGATAACATAATTTTAGATTGAGGAGATTATTATATTGATAAATTCTCTTATTTTTAGCTGAATCTTAAATATGTAAAATGTTTCAACATTTACTTTAGAAGGATTAGTTAAATTAGTTGATAAATTAAGAAGGATTACTCGGAACCACAACTCAAAATGAAAGGACTCGTCTGACCAGTATCAGCAGGGGTACCTCAAGGATCAGTATTGGCTCTTTTACTCTACACTATCCATACCCATGACATGCCTAACAAATCCGAAACATTGACTGCTCCTTACGCTGACGGTACAACCATTTTAACAAAACATCATAATCCCAGACTAACCTCACTAAATTTACAAAATCACTTACCACAATTACAAAATTGGTATTCACTTTGGAAAATAACATTTACACTTCGACAAAATACTTGCTCACAAGTTTATGTCAGCGACAACCAAAATCCTCAGACGAAAACTATGTTAACTTGGGCTATTATTCGACAGATGGATAACCCAGGGCCAACATGTCAAACGGAACACTTTGAACAAGTGACTGAAAATACTATACTCAATTTTTCCCAAATCACAAAAGAAAATCACATCAACACTAATTACACACACTTACCTAATAACAGTAGCTCCCTGGTACGTAAATGACAAAATTTTACATACCGACTTACGACAACCTTGACCAATACATACGTACTATCTTCATCCGATTATATATTAAACTGTAAAGAAACAACAACGGACTTAAAAACTACATGGCTACAGCTGGCATGCCCATCTGGAGATGACTGAATAGGAGCTGGATGAGAGATCTCCTTCTCTGAATCAAGGAAGTAAACCAAGACCAGGAAGAGGTGCTGCTGGTTACTATTCTTCATAATGCCTAAAATGTAATTTTTCTTAACATTAACAACATACTTGCTTATGACAGGTGTGGATGAAGATTTGAAGAAATAAATTATTTATTTACTAACCAAACAAAAAGTAAGTTTTTTGGCAGCTTCCCATCACGTCCGGGATATAAATCAGATCAGCAGGTCTCTTGGCCAACGTCAACGTAATCGTCGTAGTGGGCTGTACGGGTTTCTTGTACGATGAAGGATTTCTGTCAGAGGATTCATGTTGTACGCCAGTCTTTGGTGAAAGTTATTTTAGTTTTCTTTTGCAGTATTTAAAATTTTAGGTGCGTTTAAGTCTTTATGTAGTGTATCATTTGCGACATAAAACGGTGTGTGAACTATCCTTCGCAACACTGAAGAAATAAACAAAATTAATTACATCCTCATAATTTTCTCTTAACTATGTATTTACAAGAGGAATTATTTTTGATTAATTTTTTAATTTTCAAAAATAATAATTGATTAACTTCAGCATTATTCTTTATTTCAAAATTTTTAGGAAGATAAATCCTATAATTCAAACATCGAAATGGTCTATTGAATCGTGATTTCGACCCATGTTGCAATATATTTCCTCTTGCAGCAAATTTTATTTCTTGTCATATTTTTTATTTATTTAATATCTTATATATATTTTTTATTCATTCAATAATAATAGCTACAAGCATTGAATGTTTTTCTGGGTTGAGTACATTTTTTTTTTTTTAATTATTTATTGAGTATTATAACAATATGTCTCTTGGACAGAGTACATGTTAACAATTATTTTTTTTTATATATATATACTTTTTTTCAGTTTGTCATTTATTGAATTTAATAAGTAAGATACAAATAATTATTTTAAATATTTATCTAATAATATTTTACTGATGTATCAGATGAATAAAAGTGAAAAATAAAATTATAATCATGAAATTTAGTCGAACGAAACTTATTTTCTTCAAATCCATGCAATCCATCCAAACATTTGGAATTTCAAACTGTATAAAAAAGAGTACATATTATGTCTCAATTGAAACGAAAAATCTACTTGTATTTATATTTTGAAAATTCCTCAAAATTAAATATATATATATATATATATATATATATATATATATATATATATATATATATATATATATATATATATATATATATATCCATTGTATATATTTTCAAAATTAAATATATATATATATATATAGTTATAATAATAAATTATTGCTAACTTCTAGATCTAATCCATATATTGATTGTATTGGACATCTAAGAGACGAGTTGTCAATACGAATAAAAATACAATTTCCATTAGGGAGGAGGGGAAGGGAGTCGTATTCCAAGAGTTATCCTAGTTGAAAATTATAGATATAATTCCTAGATTGACATTAAATTTTTATTAAGAAATCTATTAGATCGATTTTATTGAAAGTTATTTGTGATGAATTAAAAGTAATCATTGAAGAGAAGGATAGTTGGAGTGATCAATCAAAATAAAAATGGCAAAAATAAATAATAATATTTATTTTACCAAATGTTAAAATATTTTTTATTATAAAATAAAATAAATAAATATTAAAAAAATAAAATATTTATTTTTGCCATTTTTATTTTGACTGATCACTATAACTATCCTTCTCTTCATTATTCACTACAGTCAACCTTCAACCCACAATTATAAAAATAAACATCTTAATTATTTTTATATTCACAAAGCATAAATTATATACCTCATGTTTTCGTTTTTGTATGCTCTTATTTCTTGTTCTAAATATATTCTTGTATCGAAAGTTAGCAGATTATTTGCTTTTGACTGATTGATTGAGCTACGAGGTTTTCATTTCTTATCACCGATATATGGATGTTCTGGAACACCAGAGCGCTACCAAATCGGTAGTTTCAGTGTTGTATTTCTTTGTATCACATTTGCTGGATGTATATTTATTTTTTTACAGTTATAAATTTTATGAATAATAATAATTTTAAAAATGTTCACTACGACAGGTTTTGCCGAAACGGTTTGTAAGTTCCTTAAATATTGAAATTTATACAAAGTCTCATTGTATTTAGTAATTTCACCTAATTGGATTTAAAGTTTAAGCATTGTAAAAGAGATACTTCTACAATGACAATCAAATAGACTGGTGACTTAAATAAACAGAATCCTTTGACAACATGAAGCATAGGAATGGAGTAGGACTGACAAAAGGACTGACGAACCACCCAGAACAATCAATGGTCTCTCTAATGACTTCCGACCCAACTCTATTGTCACTCTTCACGCCCACTCTCGGTGGATCCGTCACCCACTTTATACTATTTGCATATCTGAAGAATTATCAGTCCTTCCATTGTTCTGCTATTTGAATCTTATTGTATAAATATTATATTTAACTAGATAATTGGAATCATTTCCTCTCCAATATTCTATTGTTAACAAAGAGGCAAAATGGAAGGCCAAAAAATCACATAGAGATGCTACAGACTAGTGTGCAGCAACCGAAAATCAAGCAAGTAAGCCTAAGATAAGCAAGAGTGGCTATTAATTTAATTCATTTGTCTATAGTTCATAATAATAAGGTTTTTTTTAAGTGAAAACTTTTTTTTTGCACTTTCTTTTTTTGTGGAGAGTGAATTAGATTGAGCCGTCAGATCTCCGATGTGTAACGCTCGGATAAAGTCAGTTGGGGTAGAATAATTGTTAACTTCATATTGTTAGCTAGAGAAATAGTCATCATTTCATCCTCTTTGTGATGAACTATTGTTCAAAATTGTATCTTAACGCGACACCGTGTTAGAGAGGCGAAAAGTAGAAAAATAGTATCGAAAACCAAATTATAACTAGTTTTATTGAAGATATGGATTAAAATATCTCAGAAAGTAAAAAATCGGACCTGCATACTGTAAACAAGGGAATTGTTCAGCATTCCATCTTCTCATTAATGGGCTTGTTAACGCCGCATACGTTCAAATCTTTTTTTTTTTTCTCTCACCATATTTACCCTTTTAAATGTTAATGAAGAAAATGTTTATTTATTTTTTTTGGTAAAAATTGAGGGACAATTGACTCAGAAATATATTTGTGTTTGTATTATTTGTATATCTGCCTTCGTTTGCGATGTATTATCGATCATTTGTATACACACCAGCCCGGCAGTAGTACGGTAGTAATACTATCAAATTATCTTACGATTCATGTAGAAAGCCAATAAGTACGTACGAGTTTTTAGTACCTAATTAAATAAAAAACTTAGTTCCCCTGCAGATTGAAAACGCACCAATTCCAAGAGTTTTCGTTAGTAAAATAGTTGTCGGTGAGATGAAACTATTTACAAATTTTTTGGCGGATGTTAATAATTCAATAAAAAGGTGTATGCACCATGGACTATAGGGATTCAGTCACAATAACTAAATTTGTTATATTGTTACTGATAACGTATTCGAATTGTTTCATAATTTCTCACGTTTTGCCAGTTTAAGTGGAATTATTAATATTAAGTTTGAATTAATACTCTATCCTATATTAAAAATATGATAAAATATTCATAATTATTATATAAATAGTTTCTTTCCTTGGCTCGTTGTCTGATAAAAACCTTTGCCCCAAAGGTCATAAAAGGTGCTTTAAATGATTTAAAAAATAAGCTACTTTTCACCACCCACATCCTTCTTATCGCAAGATCACAAGACCCGCTATCAAGAAGGAAAATTCTCTTCCGTCCAATAAAAACATCTTTTACAAAGCCTAAAATAAGCTCATTAAGTATTAAATAAAGTTCAATCAAAGACCCTCAAAATATTTTTTATAAGGCCACCAAAAATATCTTTCCGAAACGATCTCGGCTATCGAAATTATATATAAATGTTTTACTTTCACTACATGTTTAAATAATTTTTTTTTTGTTTATTTATTCAACACCTTTGACTACTGAGCCAATCGATTCCTGGCAGCCCAATATATTTTTACCAATAGATTCTCCAATTCGATACTTACACTGCTAGTGGCCTTTTTTACTGGTAGCTTCTGACATTTGCACACTGGGGGGGGGGGTGTAGGTCGTACATCTCATTCTCCCGTCACAGAGGCCACACAGAGATTTCCATGACTCCGATCCTAATCATGCCGGATCATATTAGCATCCTTAATAATAATATTCTTAAATTCAGTGAAGCTGTGTGTTGACTGGGCCTTGCAAAATGTCGTTTGTTGTCGATGAACTGTTGAGGGTTTCATGCTTTCATCGATTCTGATTTGTTGGACTGTCTTTAACACGATGATATTGCTCATTTAGTTTTAACCAGAGGGTACGTTTACAATGTACGTAATGGAGGCAAAGCTACACAATTTTTTAAAATTTTATTAATTTTTTTTTCTTTTTTTTTATTGAATAATAATACAATCAGCCACTGCTGGAGGGCTATAAGCATTAGGGCTAGAAGTCCTCATTCATACAATATACACAAATAATAAAGAAATAAATATAAATATAAGAAGTAAATAAATAATACTGGTGAAGAAGTTAAACAAAAATAAAAAAATAAAATAAACAAATAAAATAAAATAAAAACTTCTAAACACAATCATACCTATATACAATATATACATTCGCCCAAAAATCTCCGAGCCAGGCTTTTTCCCCCACACGTGGAAGGCAAAGCAAGACTCCGGAAGATCCCAGCGCCACTTTTCCAGCCGCATCACTAGTATTAGAAGCCAATGGAGACTGAAAGAAGGCACTAGAGCCTTTTATTAATTTAACATTTCAATATTGAATATAATACATCGTGAGTTGAAATCTATAATTTCGTGGTTTCCTTCAGTTTATATTGATAAAAATGAGGCCTGCAGGCAAAAATGAAATGTACGACACTTAACAAACGACTCAAACTACTTTACAATCTTTTTTCTAAATCTCCAAAACTGAAACTGAGGCAATAACTGAATATATAAACATATTTACTTAAACCCATATGGACATACCCATCACAAATATACGGTATCGCTAAAAAGATCCACCTACAAAAACTTCAAATCTTCTAATGAGAATTATTGATATTCATAACAAAAGCACTATCGTATGTGACTAACAAAACCCTACATACTGACCTTCACCTTCCAACAGTTGATCAACATCGACCGTTATATATCGACCGTTTACCAACGTTTTTATACTAATTTAAACGGACATCACAACAGATTATTAAGACACAGGACTAAAAAGTTGTTATATGAGAGATCTCCTTCCTTAAATAACCTAAGTAATTGGAACAAGTCAGGAAAGATGGGCTGCTGGGTACTTTCCATCCCCATGCCTTATATTATTTCTTATATTTCCAGCATATTGTGTGTACATGAATACTCTAGCTCATAAACGCATTTACGTAATATTGAAGCTAATATACACCTGGGATGTTACAGAAACTTTCCCGTCAAAATCGACTAATTTCTGTAATTTTTTTTCATTATTTTCAGTAATGAACCATTGTGATTGGACAAAAAATCAAAAACTTAACCCCCTTTCGAAATTTGAGGTTTTCAGGATACGAATGTACGGATTTCAATGGAACTTCGCTAAAGTCTTCTTCTCGATGCCCTTTAAATTTATCTACATGACATACTTCAACGGAAAGAAGCTGGAAAAAAAGTTGCGAGGGATGGAAAAATTATATTTCGAATAACACAAAAAGTGGACACTTTTTTGTCAATATTTTGACAAGATGTTTTAATGGTATTTAAATTTCCTAAAAAATATGAAAGTTTCATCGAAATCAAAGCACTATTAGTGAAGATATCGCAATTTTTAAATATTTTTGGTTTATTATTTTCAATAATGAACCATTGTGATCGAACGAAAAATTCAAAAACTTAATCCAAAATTTGAGGTTTTACGTTTCAGGATACTTAGAATTCGAAAAGCGAATAAAAAAATGTTTATCCGTCCGCCGTCCTCGCATTTTCTCTGAAAAAAACGATAGGAGTGATGGTAAAATTAAATTATGAATAACTCAAAAAGTATACCCTTTTATTCGATATAGTTTTTTAAAAAAGGTTTTTTAATTTCCTAAAAAACAAAATAAAATTCGTTAAAATCGGTCAATTAGGAGCAAAGATAATGGCCCTTTGTTGTTTTTTATATGTTCTACTGCAAAGGTGAAGTCCTTTTGGTTTTTGGTTTTTGAATGTGTTGCTGAAGTAATGCTAATTTTTTTAGCATATTACTAATTATTAAAAAAAAATTAGTCCAATAATTAGAATCACATGTTATTTCTTTTTCTTTTGTCAATAGGAAGGTAATGTTACTTTAGATGTATAATTATTTGGAAATAATAAACCATTGTGAAATAATTTGGAGTGTTTTTTTTCCATTAATTTAACACATTTTTTCCGAACCAATTCTAATTAAACTGGTCACATCCATGTAAAGAAATAAATGGTTTTTAATATCATAAAGATGGTTTTTAAGGGCATAAATTTAAATTTTTCACAATTCCTTCTTATAGAGTTCTTTTAATTTTTTTTTTTATTAGGAATAATTCTATATGAAAGTCTCTCAGTGTTAGTAAAAATTAAAACATTGATAAATTTGAACTAACAAAGAATTTCAACAAAATAAAATCAACAAAATGAGAATATAGTTGAAATATTTTCACATGTTAAAAATAAATTTTCGAAAATAGTATTAGTAACTTCGATGAAGTATATACCGTAGCAAAACTAAATATTTTAATGATACTGATATTTAAAGGGGACCCTACACAGTCAATCGGAATTGCACTAATGACGTTCCGAATTGTCGTGTAAGGTAGTGAATGAAGTACTGATGGTGGTGCGCTGTGGATTTCCGAACATCCGGAAATCAAAGGTTCATTCACGAGAAGTGGAGGGGGGACTGAGGTAAAAGTAGTGGGGAGACTAACCATACTGCTGGATAGGTTAGGTTACCTAGGCCTCACAACCATTATAAATTTCTGATTTTCATTAAGAGTAAATAGTTAAATAATTTTTCATATCCCTTGTTTATAATTTAAAACCATCTTCATCTTCTTTTAAATAGTCAAGTGGGCAACAAATTAAAAAAAAAATGAGGAAACTTCACAATTTACTTTAGGAAAAAAAAAACTTTAACGTTATGTATATTTATCAGTTCTTTTCCCATTTTCCTCAACAAATTTATTATTTTCGCAATACCTTTCCTTAATTTTTGTAAGTAGTAGACTTATATTTTACTAACTTTTTTCAAAACGATATGAGACTAACCTTACTACTAGATAGGTTAGTTTACCTAGGTCTCGTTATTAAGTAAATAATTTCATAAAAGTAAATAGTTGTTTATATCACTAGTCTATATTATTATTAACCATTTTCAACTATTTTTTCCTTAAATAGTCAAGTAGGCAATAAATTGGAGAGAAAAAAAAGTGGAAACTTCACATAAGTCATGATCAGTAATGATTGAACGTGTAAGGGTCTTCATGATCAAAGCGATAGCGGGCAATCTTGCAACTTCTTGTGACGTTCATTCATGAATTACCGTGTAGGGTCTGCTTAAGGGTCTCCATGATCAAAGCGATCGCGGGCAATCTTGGCACTTCTTGTGACGTTCATTCATGAATTACCGTGTAGGGTCTGCTTAAGGTCGTAGAGGAGAATGCAGAATGATGAGAAATAATACATATGATTTTGAAAGTTAAAATAAACGTTTCTATAGAAACATAGTGGAATCATAGAAAATAAATGGACAATTTTTTCTTTTCTGATAAACCGAAAATATATTTTAAACAGAATTGTTACAATTTATATTAATAGTATTAATTTTGTATTTATCATTAAAGTAATTAGATATACGTGTAAAGATTTGCATACATGTAAGTTAGTGTGTTTGTGGGAGGAAGTGGGGGGAGGGATTTATATTAGTTCCTTAGGCAATTAGAACTATTGCTTAGAAGTTTCTAGGAAATGTCAATATTGTGAGTGACCCACATCCGCTTCTGTCTCAAGGAAATTGTTTGATTAGAGTTTGCACTCAGAAGATTGGCGAGTCGCCAGATTTTATAGCATTCATTTTGCCTTAAATAGGAAAAGTTCAATAAAGATAAATTGGTCGAGTTGGAAATAGTAATAATATAATAATTTGCGCTGTATGAGACTGCATTTCTACACCTATATAAAATATAACAACTATATTAAAAATTTATTCAATTATACATTTTATTGCATATAAAGAAAGAAATATTTATTGTAAAATGATTAGTCCCATAAAAATAATAGGAATATATTGTACAACTTACTTTTGTTCAGCAAAAAATTACAGAAAGAATAATTAAATTATAGACTGACGATACCATAAAATTATAATAATATTTATACATAAGTAAATCATTGAAAATAATATAATTGTAGATAAATAAATAGATGGATTGTATATTTAACTAGTTTTTTTTAGTTATGTTATTTTATTTATTTATAAATATAATGGTGCTCTAAATCAATCTCCGCTGGCTGTGGTAACACTGATGTGGTTGAGAGAGTAGCGTGGGGTTCTCCTGGACTTCCCCTGCCTGATTGTAAATAGTGTATACAGTTATGCATGTGTTTTTTACTTAATTTTAATTTTCTTATTTTGTGATTATTTAATTTTATTTATGGTATATACTTTTTGATTATTATTTATTGTTATTTTGCTTCTATTTTTTTACATTTTTTGTACATATAGTGTGAATGTTATCCTATCTCACTGTAACTAATTTCCAAAAGACAGATTGTTGTAATACTCAATAAATAAAAAGATAAAAAATAAATATAATAATCTGTCACGTGGACAATAATTATAGTGATATATGAACACGATCATACCATATATAAAGAAAACATAAAATTAACGAAAGTAAAATAATAACTAAATAATAATCTAAGACTGTGTGCAGTAAAAAATAAAATAGCCTAAAGATAAGTAAATTAAAAACATAAAAGCACAGTCATACCTGTATACAATATATACAATCAGGCAAGGGAATCCCAAGCAAGGCTTCTCCCTCCAAATATAGAAGGAAAAGCAGGACTCCAAGAGATACCTGCGTAACTCTCTCATCCGCGTCACTGGTGCTAAAGTTATTGTTTTCACTAGTAAGATATTAATAATGAATGCCTCAATTGTAGGCAAAATACCACGTGGGAGGCCAAAAATCACTGTAATAAAAAAGCCACGGCTTGTTAAAGCGCAAAAGAACCACAAGGTCTGTAATTGGGATGACTATCGATAGTCGATATTATCGAAATATCGATAGCTTCCTTCCGATATTCGATATTTTAATTTTAAAATTAAAATCAAAATTATCGTTTTCAGAAAATGATAAAAACTATATATGAACCTGATCGTTAGAAAAAAATATACTCATCTTGTCTGTTTCATAGAATGTAGTACGTATTATAGGAACATATCGTTAAGTAGAGTTGACGCGTAGGACTCTTTTCACTCAGTAAAGACAATTTGTCCCAATTTGTGAGTTAAAACCTTCTCAAAATAAGGCCACGAATAGTCAACGAAATCTATTTAGAATGCAAACTGACCAAGAGACAGATTGTTTTAATGCTCAATACATAAAAAAATAATGCAAATAAATTAGAATTTCGCTGGGTCAGATCTAAAAGTGAATGGAAGGTATAGTTTGTTGAAATACAATTTTTTGTAAAAATCTGAAGATGACGAAGATGGACATATTAGAAAATCAATTTTACTAAGGAACGTAGAAAAATTAATATTTTCATTAGTTAAATTATAGAAGAAAATACCATCTTTTTCTTGCACATATGTACTAGAGAATCAATATTTATATTAATATTCATATTTCAAAAAATGTTTGAGCATCGATATATCGATACTTTATTGTTATTGATAATTATAGGCCGACGTTAATATCCTTATTGGGCATTCTATATTCCATCCCTGGTCTGTAATGCCAACAGAAAAATTCGAATCGGTGTAAACCTAAAAAATAAGTAATCAAACAAACATTAGTCAGATATTGGGTTAAAAACTATTTGTATAACTAACAAAAAAAATCATGTAAATCGTAAATACAAAACAAACCTTGTTGAGTAACGTTTCATTTCAATGAAGAGTAAGTAATAACATACTTTTTTTTTTATTGCCCAAGTTAAAAACTTATCTCGAACACAAAAGGGTAAGCACCTTTCTATTAAGGGTTAGGAAAAAGCCGTGTAATGGTCAGTTGTTCCCTTATACTGGTTCATATATCATCGACTTCCTTGTTTCTGACACAGTTTTTCCCCCTCGTATATTATATCCCTTAACTTTTTAGTATTACTATCATGTTCTGAAGATTTAACTCCTCTCCTAAGCTCTTATCGTTATGTTATTATGTTTAATCTATTTTTTAATAAATAAAATTATATTAATTATTTATATATATTTATATATATATATATATATATATATATATATATATATATATATATATATATATATAATTTGAAAGATTATATTGACAATTAAAAATGCTTGAATAGACATAACATAAGATAATTGTGGGTTGATGGTTGACTGCAGTGAGTAATGAAAAGAATGATAGTTGGGGTGATCAGTCAAAAATAAAAATGGCAAAAATAAATAATAGTATTTATTTTAAAATTTGCCGACGTTTCGATCCGAAGTTCAGGCCTTCATCAGGGCTGAGAAAATAACCAGATAACAATAGGCATGAGAAATATAAACAATGTAGGCAAAAAAAAAAATAAATAAAAACTTAAAGTAAAATGAAATAAAATGTAGTCAGTAAAATCGTATACGTAGTCAGTACATTTTGATAGACTTCACAGTATCTCAGTTTTCTATTTAACTATTCTATTTACAATATCTCAATTTTCTATTTCTATTTATTTCTTATATTAATTCATATTCCTTTTCTCTGTTTTACATTTTATTCTAAGATTACCATTTTAGTACTTATATTACCTTTTTTTGATTACGTTCACTTCATTAGTCCACTCTTTGTAACCGTTATTATTATTTATTTCTTAGTTCTTGTTATTGTCATTATTCTACCTACTCTATTTTACTTTAATGTTCACTTATCTACTTCATTTTACTTTTTTTTTCTCTTTCTTTTACCTACATTGTTTATATTTCTCATAACTATTGTTATCTGGTTCTTTTCTCAGCCCTGATGAAGGCCTGAAATTCGGGACGAAACGTCGGCAAATGTTAAAATAGAAATTATTATTTATTTTTGCCGTTTTTATTTCTGACTAATCACCTCAACTATTTTTCTCTACATAACATAAGATAATGTGAATAACCAAATATTTGCTGGAGAATATTATTTTCAACCATACACTTTTCCTCACTAGTGATCGCTTCGTAATGAAGGCAATGAACCGTTTATAGAAGTTAATGAAACTGATGATTTGATACAAAATTAAATCGGTTCAATTAGTTGCCAATCGACAGCCTTAATCTAATTTACAACAGAATTAAACGTGACACCATGTGCATAGCAAGTAATTAGAGTTCCATGCTGCTGGCCGCAACTGAAGTGTGTTAATTATTTGCTAATGCTCTCCCACAGTAATATCAGATTATGACAAAGTGTATTGTTCCTATGTTTATAATTGTTGTAAAAAATGAATACCATAAAAGAAAAAAAAATTTTATCTTTTAATGTCAATCTGGACCTGTCGACAATCAGCAGATGGTCTGATACAAGTAATGAAACTGACATGTCAGGCATGGGGAAGGATAGCACCCAGCAGTACCTCTTGTCTGTCTTGAATCAATTACCATGGTTTGTCAAGGAAGGAGGTCTCTCATCCAGCGCATTTTTAGTCTCCTCCTCGTATTGATGGGGATGCTAGCTGAAAATCTCTGATTAATATGTTAGCATGTCCGTGTAAATTATTATGAAATCGTTTGTAAAGAGTACTTGGTCAAATGTAGGCAGGAGGAAGTCGGTGTGTAAGGATTCTTTTGTCACGTACCAAAGTGCTTTAGTTATAAGTCGCAGTATTTTTGATTGGAACGTTTGAAGTTTGTGTAAGTGAGTCTTTTTAGCTATACCGTATATCTGTGAGGAGTAAGTCCATATTGGTTTAAATAAATATAGGTATGAATTTAGTTTCTGTCTCTGTTGTAGTTTTGAATATTTGGTGGACAAAAGAGAGTAAAGTAGTTTGAGTCGTCTATTTTAACATGTGGGCCCCATGCCATCCTTCTGTCAAATGTAAGACCAAGGAAGTGTACGGTGTCCGTCTGATGAATTTGGTTGTTTTCGTTAAAAATTGGAGATCAGGTATTTCTTCGAAGTATAAATGTAATGTGTTTCGATTTATCATGCTTTAATCGAATTTCCCATGATTTGTACCAGTCATGGAATTTATCTATTTGTCAGTGAGGCTTGTCATGACGTTGGTCAGCATAAGAAGCAGTCAATGTCTCATTGTTAATAGGTATGTCGTAAGTGTATACAATAAATAGTAGTAGAGCCAGCACTAAACCTTGGGGCACTCCCGCCAGGACTGGACGAATAAAAGAAATTTCTGAGCCCTGCAGAACTGAGAAAAATCTATCGAAAAGGAAGGATTGAAGAGTCAGAAAGAATGTAAGTGGTAGTATGGACTTGAGTTTAAAGAGAAGACGCTGGTGCCAGGCTTTGTCGAACGCCTGAGCGACATCCAAAAATACATCAGCTGCATACAGTTTTTGTTATAAAGCTCCAGCAATGTAGTCTATAACTCTGTGTAATTGATGTATTAAATGGAATATGTGAAAGCCAAACTGGTGGTCAGGAATGGTTTGTTGGTCAGTAAATATGTCAACAAGTCCTTTGAATATTAATTTTTCAAATATTTTGGAACAAATCGGAAAAAGGTTCATTGGTCTGTAAAATGAAGAATTGTATCTGTCTTTGACTGTTTTGTGTATCATTTTAATGTGTGAATATTTCCATTGTAATTGAAATTTTTCTGTCCTCAATATACAGTTGTAAATTATTGTAGGAAATACTAGAGCATTTCTAGGCATCTGTTGAAGAGATTTGGCTGTGTTTAAGTCATAACCTGGGGCTTTTTTTTTTAGGTAAATGTTTGATTTTAAGTGAGACTTGAAATGGAATGAGCGAAAGAGGTGATAGTGTAAGAAATAAATAGATTTATTACAACACTCCCTAAATACATTTTTTTGTAATTTTTTTATTCACTTCTGTTGAAAATAATAATGACAATCAGTGAATTAGAGAATCGTTAGAATATATAATGGCATGACTAAGAGAATGTGTTTTACCCAACATGAATTGATCAGTATTTATAAGTGACCAACTAAATGCTCTTAATCCTAATATTTACGTTTTTCTTTTATCACTTAAATGATTAGCAGGTTTATTTATCTATTAATTTGTTTAGAAATGTTACTTTATGAGCTGGACAATGAAAATATTATCATATTTTAACGATCCACAAGCTTAACAAAGACAAAAATTCAACTTAAATACAATATATTTATTTATCTGGATTGTTAGCACTTAACTCAGTGACAAATGTGTTCGGTCAAAAGGGATTAAGTGAATAAATAAGCGACTGAGTATTTTATTGTTAATTGAGAAGTTTCGTTACAAACTCAATCGTTTGCTTTATTTGTTTTAAAACTGATTCCGAACTGAAACCGAGGAGATTAAGGTCAGTTGTTTTAATGTTTGTTTTATCAGATTTATCTTACTGCTAAGTTCAATTCCAATTTTATATTACATTCACAAAACTATTAGCTTCACTTACGTGGAGCTTACAAACAGTTTTTTTTTTTTAAGTTTATTTATTGAGAAACATTACATCTCTCTCAGTTAAGGACATTTATGATAGTGTTCAGGGAGCACATTCACACTATATGTACAATGAGTAATAATAAATTAAACAGTAAAATAATAATAATAAAAGTAAATATACATAAACGAAAAGTGACTGATAATATATATTCCACAGCATATAAAATTTCTATTCGAATCCGGCCTGGAAGTGTTGATATTTATATTGTGGCAGATCCAACGAATAAGTTTTATCTTCCCTCTAGAAAATTTGATTAAAAATAAAAGAGGTAGAATAGCTCGTCTATTAATAAGGATATTAATATAAGAATATTAATAAGGATGGAAAAAATGTTCGCGGTTTTTAGTCAAAGATATGTTAAAAGATTTACCCGACGTTTCGAGCTAAACATAACATCATCAGGGCTTAACACTAAAAAATGAAATATAACATCACAAAAATGATAAATATACAATTATAAAAATAATAAGAGTAAATAATAATAACGAAATAAATAAGACAATTATATAAATGTATATATATATATATTATTTTTTCCTTACTTATTTCGTCATTGTTATTATATATATATATATATATATATATATATATATATATATATATATATATATATATATATATATATATATATATATTATGAGCAATTATAAGTATAGAAATAGATTTTAATAAAAATAAATGTTTTCTATTTTTTTATGATAATTGTTAAGATAGTATTTATTTTTATGAAACTCTATTTATGTACGTTTTTTGTCATATTTCTTAATTTTATTAATATACATACCTATATATAATATACCTATATTCTTATTTAATGAATTTTTTTGTGTTTTTTTTTTTTCGTTTTTGATATACTCACCTTTTTCGCTTATTTATAAAACAAAAGCATTTTGTTAACATATTTCAATGTTTTTATTAGTTTTATGTCTATATAATGTTTATCTCATTTATATGTTTTCCCTTTTTCTTTTCTTATACTTTTATATTTATTATCTTAGTGTTGTTATTTTTATAACTAGTATCATATTTATTTACTCTTATTGTTATTATTCTTATACTTTAATATTTTTTGTTTTTCTGATGTTTTTTTTTTAATATTTAGCCCTGATGATGACCCAAACGTTTGAGCCGAAACGTCCGCTTATTCATCAAAGACGTTTTTGACAGTAAATGCTGACAATTTTTATATTCCTATAATTTCAACAAGCAACTGCATCTTCAGAGAATATAAATAAATTGTATGAAAATAATAAAAAAGATAAACATTGTAACACTTTCGCATAAGTTGTCGACTCTATACGATTTCTAAATATACTGGCATACCAACAAACAAATAGCAACGGTTGTTTTTGACAATTGAGGAGAAAACTAAACACTTGCTGGATGTAAGATCTTTCTCTGTCGCTATAATCGTATTAAGCTGGAGAACGAGGTTCTGTCGGGTTCTTCCTTTTTCCCAATGTCATTGTTCTTTAAGCTGTCAATTTGCTAGCTTTCAATTTTTCTTACTAAAAGTGATATTTTATCTTTTCAAGAAAACGAAATAAAATAAAATATTTCTATAACTACCGATAATAATAAATTTCAAGAAAACGAAATAAAATAAAATATTTCTATAACTACCGATAATAATAAATACAAATAAAAATATCAATATTTAATAAAATAAATAACGAGTAATTCTATATAATAGATAATGGACATAAAAATAAAAAAAATTCTATAACTAAATAAAAGACAACCAATTTAATTGAAATTATTAGTGTTAACGTGATCCTGTTCAAAAGGATAAAAGAATTAAAAGATTTCACAATTTTGAAATTTATTTACGATTTTTAAAATACGAAAAAAAAATCACAATAACAATTATATAGTTTTCACTAATTAGTATAGTATCGTTTCCTCCCTATTGCCATAGATTGTTTTAAAAAAAAAAAATCAAAACAACAAATGTGTAAAGAAAAATAAATTTAGGGTAATCATACAAGTGATGCAGAAAGCCATGGCAATTTTTGTGTTTTTTTGGCTTATGTAAAGTAATGATTATAGTTATAAACTTCTCCGTTGGACATTTAGAATCTCTAGGGTCTCCTTTTTCTATTTAGCCCTATAAATTAAAAAAATATTCAGTTATAATCTCCATCAAAAAAAAAAGAACCGGCCTTTTTGCTTCACAATATTAACAAAAAAGTGCATACTTTTTAAGTTATTAGGAATCTAATTATACCATCCTTCTTTACTTATTTCCAGATTCTTTTGGTATGTTTTTTAAGGGCATCGATTAGAAGACTTTAGCGAAGTTTTATTGAAATCAGTACATTCGTTTAGTCTAAAGCAACGCAGGTTATTCGGTCGCCATCTGAAAAGGAAAAGTCCGATAGAAATGTCGATGAAGGAGGATCATCCTCGGGTGACCTTTTTAAGGAATGCAAGTTTCATTACATTTCTTAGAAAAAGACCGATATCGAAAATAATCTTTTTTTCACTTTACTTTTTTTAATATTTAGACGCGTTTTTGAAGAAAGAAAAAAAAATCAACATCGGATTCATTGGGTTCTTTTGCATGGAAATCTATACTTATATCAATATATCCACAATAATCAATGAGGTTAACTTCAGCAATAAGCTATTCATATATGACAGTTCTGGATATATTTTTTGAAATAATTTATTTAAGAAGACATTTTAGAATAGATTGAAATTATTTTAGTGAATTACTACTTGGAGAAAAAATAAATATGAAGCTAAATATAATCTTAATTGATTTAAATGCTTATAATAAGTTTTCTTCTTTGGTATTATTTCCGTTAGTGAACATCTCCAAGCCGTTGACTCGCAGTTCATTATCATTTACTTGTGAGATCGCTCTATGAAATATTTCGTATTCAATTTTTTTTTTTATATTTATTACTCCCAAATCTCAGGTTTTAATTTTTCATAACTATTACTATAAGGTTTGCCATAGTGTTTTTTGTATTGATATTGCAAAAATCTAATTTATTTTAATAAATTAGAAAATATCTGTGTAGGTGCATTTAGACATTTCACAAACTATGTGAAAAAACCATTATTTAAATATTATTTTATTTCTAATATCACCGAAGCAGATTAAAAACATCAAAAATAAGTAACAAAAACACTACCGTAGTGAAATAATCATTTAGGTATTCCTGTTACCCATAGTTTGTGATATGTCTAAAACACCCCTTTAGGTTTTTCAACAGTGTCTTGCAAGACCGTCAAGTATTGCGGAATGGTAGCTCATCAGAAGAAAGGCGCAATTGATGATTGGACAAAAGCTATCTAAAACATTTTTATAATTCCAAAGGACAAGATAAAGAGAGTTATAATCTAAATCAGATCAGGATAAATTCTAGTATTCAATTCCTCAGATCTTTAATATTGCCAACGGTCTATAAACTCTGATAAGGTCATGGTGTTTTCGATTGTAATCTTACCACAGCTTAACAACTAAGATTAGCTCGAAGGTCAGCTAAGAACTCAATCAAGCTGTTTGAGTGAGAAAGTAATCCAAAGGTTGAATATACCACATACTGGATGTCCAGTTACTAAAACGAAATATTTAAATGGGTGATAGTCCTCAAAAACTACAAAAATATATATAAAAAAATATATAAACAGTAATCCATGTATTCCACAGAAAATTAAGAAATTAAACAGTTTTTTGTTCACATTTTTTTTTTGTGAATAGTAAGCAATAACTAAAAAAATATTTAATTAAAGTAATTAACAATCACTTCACAGTAAACTTTTTGAAAAACATCCTCGTTTGATAAGTTTTAAGCCTATATTAATTAAGTTGAGGTTTATTATGAAATAACTTGAGATTCGCCATTAGTTATAAAAAAAAAGTGTGCTCAAGACCACACGATAGAAATGAAAACATCAACAAGGCGACAATAAAAATATGAAATATAAATTATAAATAGTACCTCATTATAAAGAGAATGAAATGCTGAAGACTTAACCCGCTTACACTATGTAGGTCCGATTGTTAGTTTCTGAGATATTTTAATCCATATTTTCAATGAAGCTGTTTATCATTTAGTTTTCAAAACTATTTTTTCGCCTCTCTAACACGGCGTCGAGTTAAGGTGCAATTTCGAATAAGAGCTTATTGCAAAGAGAATGAAATGATGAACATTTCCCTTGCTAGCAATATACTGGTTCGATTTTTGGACTACAGTTAGTCGATTCCATTGAAAAAAAAAAGTGGCCTACAAAATATTAGGCCTTTTGTCCTACATAATTTCGTTATTTTGACAAGTTTGTGAATGAACTGATATCTACAAAGAGATTTTTAGTCATGATTATATTCCTATTTTGAAGTGAATTGTGAAAAGAAGTTTACATTTTTTTTTTTTTTGGTTGAATGTGAATATCTAATATCATGAGAAATGATAGAATTACCCTTATACTCGTTTGCGTGAACATGTATTAACTCTAAATAAAGTTTAAAATTTTAATATAAGGTAGAAAAAAGAGGTTCAGACACTTCGACTATGGCTGTCTGGTGTACGGTGGACTCTCAGGAGAACTCGAAGCCAAACTTAAACGCCTGATGAGCTGCGCAATACGTCTTGTTTACAGAATCTCAAGAGATACGCATATAACCCGGTATTACACCAAGTTGAAGTGGCTCTATCCATCCAACTGCCGTCTGTACTTCCTTGCTACCTTTCTATACCAAGCCATCAGAATTCAGCGGTATTTCTATATTTTTCACAGCCTAAAATTTAAATATTCCATTCAATCCTATTTCACTAGAGCTCGTACCTCCGACCTCTATCCACCTCCCCACTGAACTGCTGTGTTTGACAAATCCTTTATAATCCAAGCCGTCTCCTTCTAGAATGCCATCCCTTCCGATATCCGAAATGTACAATCAGTTTCCTCATTCAAATCTCTCCTTCTTAAGCACCAATTCCTTTCCCAACCCGATTGATCATGACAAATAGATAAGAGAACTTTTTAAAGTTCCCCCAGAAATGATTTTCTTTACTTATGTTATTTTATTTTCCCACGTTTGTATTATAAACATCTGCATTTTATTCTTTTTCCAATATTTTAATCTTAATGGGAGTTGTAAATATTTAATTTAATGTATAGCCGCACAGGCATTTATTCTGTATCTATAATTTGTCCTAATGGGACAACAGTCCCAGGATAATGAAAAAATATTTTCATTTCATTTCATTATATTGAGACATATAAAGTGAGACAGTAAGCAACTAAGAGATAGAGAGAGAAAGACAAAGAGACGTCAGAGACAAACAGGGGGAAAGAGATTGTCACACAATCTATTTGTAAGGTAAGTAAGCTTTGACAGAATGACTATCCAAATAAGGGTATCTAGAGAAACGCTTGACACAACGAAAAGCAAAGTAACCTCATTATAGAGGCTGGGTGAGCCCCAAGAGAGGATTCCTACCAATGAGTTCTTCCACTGTTTGTATAACAGCTAGTAGATTTTCTGCTTAAGAAGCTATAACATTTTTCATAAGAAAAAAAAAGACATAGTTTTTTCACTATTTTTTTAGAGTACTTTAGGAAATATACATGCACTTCACTAATATTATTATTGAACTATTAAACATTTCTAATAAATCAAATTAAGTTTAAAACTATTACATTGAAGGCCCCAATAGAAGTTAAAATACCACGTGGAAGGCCAAAAAGCAAATGGATAGATAGAATCAACAAAGATGCAACAGAGCTGCGTACAGATAAATGGAAAGAAATAGCCCAAAATGGTTAAGGTGGTAAAAGATCTAAATGGTCTGTAATGCCAACAGAAAGAAAAAAAAAATTATAACATTGTCAGAAGTTTACTACCTACCTAATTTAACAGCCAAATATATTTGTCTTTTCTTTCTTTTTTTTTTTTTTTTTTTTTTGTTGGTATTACAGACTTTGTAGATCTTTTGCCGCCTTAACAAGCCTGCTCCATCTCTACTTTTCTTGGGTTATTTCTTTCCATTTATCTGCACACACATCTATTGCATATTTTTTTATTCTATCTATCTGCTTTTTGGCCTTCCACGTGGTATTTTGCCTTCCATTGAGGTATTTATTGTTACCGGCTTCCAAATGAATTTTTACGAGCTACATTACCCGCCCATTTTAACCTCCGTGCCTTCATGTCAAGAGATTTTGATTGACCAGTTTCTGTAAGCAGCTTTTTCTTGGTCTTTCTTTTCCATCTGTCAATACTCTGATCTCAGGTCGCTTCGGTTATTGTGCGCATAATTTTTTGTTCAAATCTTTCAATTTTTTTTTCTAGAGCGCTAGTTAGGGTTGAAATCGCACAGCTATATATTTGAAGTGGCTTTTTCGTTGCATTGTACCCCCTTAATTCATTCTATATTTAGCATTAATTTTAATTGTTAAATGGAAATTGATGAAATTTATGCTTGTTCTTCATTTGAACACTATTTCCCTAATTTCATCTAAA
Source organism: Nezara viridula (assembly GCA_928085145.1). Classification (NCBI taxonomy): domain Eukaryota; kingdom Metazoa; phylum Arthropoda; class Insecta; order Hemiptera; family Pentatomidae; genus Nezara; species Nezara viridula. The sequence goes on from OV725083.1 coordinate 23,045,508, forward strand.
TTTGGGCCAATTCGAATGAGCTATTTTGGAAATGTAGTCATATTGAAAATAATATATTTGGAAATCCGAATGAAAAAATAAAAACTTGATGAAGTTAATGCGAGGCAATATTCCACTAATCCCCAACTTTTATCCTATTTTGACTCAAATCGAACGTTTTTGAAATATAAGCGTGTCTAAGAAAATAAATTTTCGCGCGTTTCAACGAAAGTAAGAAAAAGTGTTTGAAATATTATAAAATTAATGCAGAACCGTATAGTATTATTATACGAACCATAAAGATTCCTGGTATTGTAATTAAGATATAATATGAAATATTCCCTTATATAATATTTGACCTCGGATTTACAAGAAGGGAACCAAATTTGGTTTTAATGACTAAAATTTAACAAGAGGAGGAATATTTTCTATTCTTAGCATACAATTCTTTTTTAACCTCCTACTATAATATAAAACTTCCCTGCCTTCGGTTGCTAGGAAGCGAATATGTGCTAAATTTGCTGGAGTCTTATATATTTAAATAAAATGAGTAAAAATAAATATATATGAAAAATTACATTGCATTTTTACTTCTATACATATTTGATATTATGGGTGTTATAAATAAATTTGTTTTTAAGTAAAAGGAAATTTTATTAATGATTTTAATAAACCAGAAAAAATATAGAAATGAATATAAAAATCGGTGATAAAAAGGACTTTTACATTTAATTATTATTTAAGTTGACATGCAGTTAAAGTAAGTAAGTCCCCCTACTTAGAGGGACTAATATTATTAAATTAAATAAAATATATTTTCAATGAGAAATAAAATCTGACTTATATTTTATTTATTGAACTTATTAGAGAATTCTCAAAAATTATAGTTCACGTTTGCTCTTTGCTAAAAATATATACGAATTTTATAATAAAAATTACATATATTTTATAAATTCAAATAGTGATATAATAGACTTAAAATGGAATAGAATAATTGCATTTAATTATTATTTTAATTTATCATTATAAATTAATGCCTACTTACAGGGACTGATAAAATAAAATATATGACTTATTTTTTGCATTTTATTAATTAATAGAATTAATTTGAAAAAGTTGAAAAATTAGGATTCAAGTTCGCCCTCTGATAAAATATATAAAATTCCTATAATTTAAAATACGTAAATTAATATAATTTAAAATACTTTATAAATTATGTAAATCCTCATGCATTATTTATTATATTTTAGTACTATACCTTTTCTCTGTACAATCATGTTAATCTATTCAATTTTAATATTTATTACGAATTAAATTTAGTTATAATATACATTTGAAGTAAATGAATATAGTTTAATTCGTCTGATCTATAATTGATGAATGTTATAACCCTTTGAAACGTAAATCAGTCTGTCTCTGGTAGTTAAATTTTTAATTCGACAGTCACGACCCGGGGAAAGTTCAGTTTTTTTTTTTTTTTTTAGATTTTTTCGGGCAGTAGCTCTGACGTCAGGCGGAAGATTAAAATTATAATCGAGTTAGAGAAGATTAGATACAGATGGTTGGGAAGGGGGGGGGGAGATGGAATTGGTGGGTGAAATCAAAGTCGGACAGAATCCAAGTCAACTAGTGACTTTGGACAAATTCGGCTTTAGCTGTCAACTTCTGGGAACAATACATCAATAACTTATAAACCTAGTCTATACCTTTGTTTTCGATATTTCCAATGTTAAACTAATTATATTAAACATATAGATTTTTTATAAAGCCTACAGATGATGTTGACTACAATTCTACAGTTTCTCGACCTAAGTATCTATTAATGTTTCATTATTAACGCTAAGATTAGGAATATATCGTCGACACCATGGATCCTATAATGCGATAGGATTACGGGAGTATATGTGACAGGATTCAAAATATACATTTATTAACTGAAGTTATTAGTTTAATAGTAAGGCCTGGATTTATATGAAATAAAAACCATTATGCTATGAAGTATAATAATAATAATGATAAGCAGTGCAATATGCCATCAATAGTATGATAATATGCAACCAACTGGTAATAAAGATAAAATATTTAGAAAGATAAAATGTGCCATAAACAAAAAAAAAATGTACATAAATAAATACCGTCACCACCTCACTATTTACGTTTTTCATGTGTAAATGATAATTTAAATGCAAAACATAAAGAGGAGAACTTTTTGTTTAGTTAAAGATATGATTATTTTTTATAGGTCCTAATATACTAATCCGCCCCAATAAAATTTTGCCAGAAAATAATTTTTTATTCAAAGTAGTGGAAAGGTAAGTGGAAGTTCTGTGTTGCGCGCACCAGATTTCTGTTTACTTTTTTTTCGCTCACTCCCATGAAGACTTGGATATATAGGAGTGGAAAATAAATCTCGATAGGTCTGGTTAAAAATTCTTTTAAAAAAATAATATTGATTTTGCTGTAGTTGAAATTTATCATAGATAAACTAATTTTTTTTTTTATAGAAATACTGTAATTGAATGTTTTTACAATGAAATACCTTACTATTTATAGAGAACATCCGTATTTTAGGGTAGTGGACTGATGGAAAATTGAAAAGAAGAAAGTATTTTACCATGAGAAAATACTATTTAAGGTTGATGAATATTTTAAAAGTTGTATCCGGAAAGAATTGGGGAGCTGACGGAAAAAGTTTATTCATCCTCTTTGGAATGTTAATAAGAACAAGATTGATCTGCTATTTCAAAAATTCATAGCTCACAACAGGAAAATCTCTTCGGTTTGTTTTTGTTGTCAGTTTAAAATAATTTCAAAATTTGATGAAAAGTAATCATTTTTGTGGATTATATGAAATTATCCTCTTACCAGACTGAAACGACAAGAAACGGTTCGACGTTTCCGATTACTTCAGCACTTACTAGACAAACGCTCTAAACTTCCAATTAATTACAAAAGACTCATAAACTTGACTATAATAAGGCCTATTTGGACTTATGGAGTTCAGCTATGGGGCTCCACTAAACCATCTTATCCAATCCTTACAATCCAAAATCCTTCGTAAAATCCTCAATGCTCCCTACTTTGCTACAAATAACACCATCCATAATGACCTTAATGTTCCTTATGTTTCAAATCTGGCCCAATCCAGATACCTATCCTTCCATAATAAACTTCAGAATCATTCCAACCCTCTCGTTTTTAACCTTGCTTCCTCTTCAATTCCTAATAACCCTCCGAGGCATCTGAAAAGAAGATGGCCCCGTGATCTCCTAATGTAGACATATCATTAGAGTGTTACCATTTTTCCAAGAGTAGTTTCTCAACAAATTTTTTCATGTCATTATATCCATATGTTCAAATTTACTAAATGTATTTCTTTAACACAGTTGTAAATATCATTAAGAAAAAAATATGTAATTATAAAGAATAGTAAATCTCATTAGCGACACTATCCATTATTGAATAATATACAACCAATATTATAGGTTTTTGAATCACTCATATATCTATGAGTGATTAAGTGTCTATGAGTGAAAAATAGTGTACTTCACATTAAAAAAAAAAGTCAAATATTCTGAAAGATTATTTAATCTACTAAAGACTATTAAGGCTTGAAGTTTTTTCAAAATAGATAAAACAAAATATATCCAACAGTACATACATGTTGATAACCTCATGAACGATGCAGCTGTTAGTACAATATTCCTTCAATTTGAAAGGCACGGTAATGGCCCCGCGACCTTTTGTAGTTTATTGTAATTGGAGTTGGCAATGGCCAGATTATCCACCCAAGACATGAGTGAATGTGGTTAAAGCGCTCTCAACCTCCACTGGCTTGAGTATCAGTGTTTCGTTAGAGAAATTAGCGCAGGGATCTCCTGGAGTCTTGTTTTTCTCTCCATAGCTGGAGTTACAAGCCTACCGTGGAGTTCCTTCGCCTGATTGTAATTATTGTATATAGGTATGAGTGTGTTTTTCTTATTTTAACTTCCTTATGTTTAAGTTATTTTATTTTGTTTATTGTATATATATTTTTCATTATTATTTAGTTTATGTTTATTATATATTTTTTTGTACATAATTTGATGTGTGAATGTGATCTTACCTCACTATAATGAATGTCCAAGTGACAGAATGTTATAACATTCAATAAATATAAAAATAAAATTAAAAAACATATTGAAGGACGAAATAGCTTTTATTTAAACAGCTCAAGTATCGAGTGTTTATCTCCAATTTGTGCTGAATCTCTAAACTGAATGGATGAATGATGCGGTTTGTAAAACATTAAAACACAACAAGTATTTTAATTATTTCTCATGAGAGCCACGGTGTTTTAAAATTGTGGTTTAAAATTAAATAATACACTCTGTATATTAATTAAATTAAATATTACATTCTTTATCTAGTTCACCGCAGGTTGAAAAGCTTTACTGTAATTAGTACGGAAAGTAAAAACCTTTTGTTCTCGGAATCGAAAATTTCCACTTCCATTTATAGTCCGTGGTACATACTCCTCTTAATCAAATTATTAACACTCGCCTGACACTTCATGAAAAGCTTCATCTCATCCTACAAATATTTCATTTATTACAACTCTTGGAATTGTAAGTTTTCAATATGGAGATCGGCAAACTTTGTCTATCTCATTAGGTACTAAAATCTTATAAATATCCATTTGCTTTCCACTTCGATCATAAGTCGATGTGATAACAAAATTGAGGAAAAAGGTGGCCTACAAAAATATTGGGCCGTTTTGCGTAGATAACCTCGTTATTTTTAAATGTTGGAGGTGTAGGTCAGGCCAAACGGTCCAATATGTTTGTAGGGCACCTTTTTCTTCTATTTTGAGAGCAAATTATCTTATGATTCAAGAGGAAAGCAAATGAATATTTACCAGTTTTTAATACTTGATTAAATAGACCAAGTTTTCCGACACCCCAATTCCGAAAATGTTTGTAAATAAAATAGTTGTAAGTTACGATGAGATAAAGCTATTTTATTTACGAAGTTTCAGGTGGATGTTAATAATTCGATAAAAAGGAGTCTTTACCATGAACTATTACGTTTTAGACATCACGAAAAAATTTTGTTCTTTATCTATAGTGATTTACCATCTAACAAGTTTATCAAACACTACCATTGATTCAATTTTTACGAAATTTTCTAACATTGTGTGTGTCTGTAACTCGATGGTATCTAATTTTCGCAAACACACACACAAATATATATTTTTAGACACACTGACATTTCAAATTCGTTGTAGCTTACTTAAAATTTGAGGTAATTGGGGAATTAGTGAAAAAAATAAGCTGTAATCAATTTTATCTGGTACCTGCTTCCTTTTTCATATGCGGAGACACATTTTCTTGTAACGCCTCTTTCTTGAAAATTGAACGTTGGATTTGGCCTAAATTATAAATGATGGACTTTTAACAAAAAGAAACAAGTAAATATCAATTTCATCAAAGTCCATCTACTCATTTCAAAAAATAATTTTACAACGAATACGTATATTCCTTGATGCAACTAAATTTCAAAAACAGCTTCTGTTAGATTTGGACCTACGCTTTACAGCTATACGGGATTGCCATAACGACCCATATACGAATACTATATAAGTATCTGTCAAAAACTTTCAGAACTATAGCAAGGGATGACTTCTGAGCAACGTTCTAAGGTTTTTGAAAATAAAGTATTGCGTAGAATATTGCGACCGAAGAAGGATGAGTTAACCGGAGAGTTCAGAATGTTGCCCAACGCCGAATTGCGTGAACTGTATCCGGTTAATATAATTGAGTTGATCACATCGAATCAAATGGGCTTGTAAAATAGTTGGGCTTAGTAACGAAAGAATTCCTGAAAGGTTAATATTTGCTGTACCGAAATGGTAAAAGTCCGAGGAGTAGATTGAAGCGAAAGTGGGAAGCCGATCTGAAGGGACTGTGTTTGGACGGCGAACGGTGGAGGGAGGTGTGTAATAAGAGATTAGTGGTGTCGGCATCGAACCTTCGGGTTCACTAAGCATTTTATTATTATTATTATTATTAATATATGTGTCTGATTGAAAAAAATACCTATTTCAGGTTATTTAAAAAAAAAAGAAATACAATAGTTTTAAATACTTTATTGAATCATTGTACATAGTGAGTTAAAAAAAATATTTCACCACAGCTCCCGAATATATCTTATAATTGAGATTCCGGTTCTCATAATACGAAGAAGGAGGAGCGAAATTAAATTTTTCCTCGACAATTTCAATGCGATAAAAGCTGGTCCATATTGAGTTGTACAATCGAAAATTCCATCTCCATTCGTAAAAAACTTTTTAATCAAACCTGCTATAGTATAAAATTATTCTTTTCCACGAAGCTCTAGAATCATAAATATTTCTTAAATCTGAGAAACCAATACAGCTTAATTCTTGTAATTTTATGGTTGGGTTGATTTCTAAACCAAATTGATCTGAAAGGGGACCAGTTTATCGTTCATGGATAAACATCAGTAAATATTTCTTATATTACCTACATACACTGATCCTCTGACAGGTTATTTATAGTAATGTTTTGTTTTTTCCATAGTATTTATTTTTAAGCAATTAATATAATATATTTTATTTGTAAGATATTTTGAATATATAAAAATGTATTCTACAGACCCATAGCAATTATAAACTTGTAGTTGAAAAATATGAAACTCTCTCTCTCTCTCTCTCTCTCTATATATATATATATATATATATATATATATATATATATATATGATAAAAGAAAGGCTATTTACTGAAACATCGTGTTTATATTCTTTTATAAACGAAATAAAATGGCTTTAGAAAATTTGTTAGATAGAGAATAATTAATTACATCAAAGTTTTAAAATCTAAATTGTCCAGAACTGTCATATCAAAATCATTCTCTCTATTATTTTGCTTTCGTAATAACTGTAAATTTATTATTTTTTGTGATGTAGGATGGCTTCACGTATTGGATTGGCAAGTAAATCCTTTCGGCTTTTTAGGGTGAAATTAAACTCAATGTACTATAGACATAACATTTATTTTAATCTGCAATATATTGACCATTATTTGATATGACTTTTTTTCCATTTTTCCACTAACCGCATAATGCCATGTTCGTAGAATGTCTAGAGTTTATTATTAAAAAACTGATCCACGTGGTTTTTGATGTCCTCTTCCTTTTGGACTTTCTTTCCATTCATGGAGTTATGCTTGGACCTGAATAAGTGGTAGTCACTTGGAGCTAGGTCTGTTGAATAGGCAGGTTGGGGCAAAAGGTCCTATCCAAGGCTCAATACTTTATTGCGAGTGACCCATGAGGTGTGGGGCCTGGCGTTGTCTTGGTGGAACACAACACCCTTTCGATCATTCATAACTCTTCAGGATGTTCTTAAAATTCGATGTTACTACATCCGTTAGAAAGCTAAATTATTGCTCTTTAAAGCCGTATGAATCATTTTTTTATTTAATGCGTACATAAGGAATAAATAAACAAAAACTCCTTTTAGGTTTTTATTTTTTATCTTAATTTGTAGTTTGTTTGCGAAGATCCTGTTGATGTCATTTTGTGTAGGTTATGTGGTCATATGTAGTAAAAAACAAATTTATGTGAGGGACTCAAACATTAACCCTGAAAACATAGCCGAGCTTGTGCAAATGGTTTTCCTATGCTTGTTTGCGACACATTTAGGGCCATAGCAATCTCTCACACTAGGTGGGATTTTGATAATCAATGGCCTTAACATTGCTCATTTCAATTTCATGTGAATGAAATTTGGCAAAGCAATTTTGACTGGTGCGTTCGGTTAAGGTATCATCTCCATAAACACAGCCAATTTTTCTATGAACATATGCAGTATTCTTGAATGATATTTTCTTCAATATTCACAGTGCAATAGCAAACACAATACTAAGCTAGTTTCAACAAGAGTTAACATTTTTTGACATATTACTAACAGGATAAACAATCAATCTTAGGGATTAATTCATCAGATAAGAAGTGTATCATAGTGACATAAAAATAAACAGAAAAACCGAAAGGACTTACGTGCCAACCCAATAATTTTCAATTGTTATCTTTTGGTTCAGTTCCTATTAGTTGTGGTTTATTAATTTTTTTTTCGTAGTCCTTTTTTTATTTATCTTTGTCTTGAATCCTTGGATGTATGTTGACTTCTTAATAATCCTTTTACTGCTAAGAAGCATTGTAAGGTGTATTTTGTCGTTTCTAAGTATTTGTTCTACATCTGTAACATAATCGGTGATGGGGCTCATCTCAGGCTTGAGTTGACCTTAATCCTTAGAGCTTACAATTAAATTAAATCTTATGTGAGTTGTTCCCTACATTTTGGAATCTTGAAATTCTTTTAGTGTTGATAAATTTAGCGCTGTTTGTATCCTAATTATGCCATTTTGAAAATATTGTAACCTTTTCCCAGTTGCTTTGCTGACATGATCAAACAGCGGTGCACCATACATCAGAGCCGTATTACACTTGTATAGATGAGGAGCTTTAAGCGTAAAAATAAGTTTGTTGTGCTAATTATATTTTGGAGTATGTACGTCTTAGATCTTACTGTTTTAATTTTTTTGTCAAAATATCTAGAAATTGTGCTGTGGTTTTATACTATTGTATGCTAATGCTGTCAAATTTATATTAATGGGAACACATTATTCAGACATTCTAAACAATATTAAAATTTTAAGGAACGTTTAAGTGGTCTCAAGAAAATCACTCTGACTTTCTCTCTCGCATTAGGAGACCGGAATTAAGTATTTACTTCAGAGCGTTAACTGCTTCTGAAGGGGCTCATGAATTGCTGGATCGCTGCTCCTCATTATTCCAAAGGGGAGGCAACAGTGATATCGTTAGGCGCCGCCAAACACGCGTTGTTATTCATTTATTCAACAACTCTTCGCCTTTTAATGTAGCCGCAAAACAGTGCAACAAACATAATTTCTGCTGTTCAAACACCTCTTTATGGGATTGAACTTCATGAAATCTCTGTGTCTAATTATAAACTTAAATATTTTATATTTTGATAAAAAATAAAAATAAAAATAATCTTTTAAAGTCAAATATTAAATCATGTTTGTATCGGCGCCAACCAAATCCCTCAGACGGACACTATACGTTATTTCAGGCTAATATTCCACAGAAGGATGACCTGGAGTCCACATGTTAAAATGAAACAAAAGATTTTGTACAAGCGACTGAAAATATAATACTCACATTTTTCCAAATCAAAATTGAAAATCAACACATATAAACTAAACACATATACTTACCTACTTAAACGCATATTGACATACACCTCACAAATTTACGGTTCTGCAAGAAAGACGCACTTACAAAAAGTACAATCATTTCAATCCAAAATTTTAAGCCTAATAACATCAGCTCCTTGGTAAGTAAACAACAAAAGCTTACCTACTGACTTACGTCAAACAGCTGTCGACCAACACATACGTACTCTCTACTCCCGATTTCATCTTAAACTGCATGGACATCACAATGGACTTATTAACGACATGGCCACAGCTGAAATGCCCATCAGGAGACGATTGAAGAGGATGCGAGATCTCCTTTCCTGAAGTAAAAAATTAAACCTGTCAAGACTATGACAGGTGTGAATAAAAATATGAAGAGAAAAAATATATATATTAAATCAGTAAAAGTAAGGTAAATGTGCCGGTAATCAGGGGCTCTCTAACAATTAACCGACAAATTCCATTTGATTTTATTTCATTTATTTTATTTTTTTTTATATGCATGTAAGCCATATAAAGTGTACCAGTGTTGCTTTGTTTACTATCGTTGTTCAAGTATTATTGCGATAGAAATTGTAATTAACATTTAAATGACCCCTTTGTATTTTTTCAAACCAAAACAATATTTTGTACCATGTTATTATTATTCTTAGGAGACTTTAGTCTCAGAATAAAATTCTTTTTTCATTTCATTTCAATTCATTAAAGAAAAAATGTTAACATTAATGTAAATTAGTTCTGAGGGTGAATACTTACAAATGGTTTAATTGACCGCAATGTAGTCTTTTATCTAATTCATTCTTTCCATACAGTCAATTAGTTAATTATTCATGATAAAAATTGTATCAAATTAATCATCAGAGTGGTCACAAGTAATAGCAGCCAAGGTTTTCTAAACAAAAATCTGTTGGTTTTACACTACAATAATCAAAGTAGAAACCAGAATAAAGATAGTGACAAATAATATAAGAGTTGTTTGACTTGCAAATTATGTTGAAGAAAAACAAAACTAAAGAAAAACTTTACTTTCTTACCAGAAAAACAAACTTTCATAAGTATCTCTTCGACGGAAGTTTACACGGAACTAAAAACTTTGTAATAATAATCTATGGAGTAGGTCATCGCAAAGTGATAAGATGACACTTCATAGTCACTGGTCAAAAAAAAAAAAAAAAAAAAAACAGTTGGCAAACCGCCAACAAACCCAAATCTCTCCAACTAATATATTAGTGTGAAAACTTAAACTTATAATTATAATTTTAAGCTTCTCTTCTAAATTATAATTATATTAGTTTGTCAGTGATCAACCCCTGAAACACAAAAAATAACACTTGTACAATTCAGAACTTCACCACCATTTTATGGCCATCATTTTGCTGCAAACCATTCCAGTTGAGTTAATCTGTTCATTTGGTGAAGTGTGAACACAGAAAGGTACTCTCTTAAGAAATCACAAGGAAAGAAAATATGAGTTGCTAAACTTCAAGAGAACAGCCTGGTGGAGGAAGAAGAGGTGGCCAAAACCATGAAGCTCAATTTCAGACAGCAAGTGAGTCCAAATTGACAATTCAATTCCAACCAACCAATATAATCACTTCTAACATGACAATATCAAACTAAAATTGTAATTTCACAATCATCAATACGTGCTTAATCTGAAAAGAACCACAAAGGCAAAACTTTAATTTTTTTTTTTAGTTTATTCAATTGTATGTAATATAATCATTATCTCAATATTTTGTTTAATTTAATCAATCATCAAATTTCAGTGATCCAACCTCATACAGTGCACACCAATTTTCACAATCATCAGAGCAACATAATTCACTTACAGATCAATGGCTAATATTTGGCTCACACCAAATTACCGTGAACCAAGTTACTTGAATAAACGAAAAACGCATTGACAATTCGTCCTAAAAGACGAATTTTCTTATAGTTAACGTATCGGATGCAGTGAGAATTAACACTTTTATTCATAATCTCTGTTATACATCTTAAAATACAGAATAATACTATGAATATATAGGTTGACTAGTTGATTATATATGGATTGACAATTTGAAGAGCTCACTGCAGGCCTCCTGGCAAGAGTGTGACTTCAAGAATGACTGATTGAACTGCATGAGTGATTAGTCCAGAGGATCATAAAGATTATATAGCAAGAATAGTAAGATGGAGGAAGGTAGTCGGAAGAGGGCTCCAAAGGAAAATATCAATAATTGATATTCTTATTCTTTGATATTGGTATGAGGTCTCTGAGAAAGGGTCTTCTGCTGAAATCTGTTATTGTTCCCTAAGTCTTGACAATTTCTTATTTTATTCGATCGATGCCTTCTAGATAACAATTTCTAAGCTATTAGGGATAACTTTGTCCTATGAGTTATGGGGATTGTCAATACATGATTATCAATTGGCACATTTAACAAACTCAATTTTTTTTATTATTTCTTAATGATATTTACAACTGTATTAAAGAAATACATTTAGTAAATTTGAACATATGGGTATAATGACGTGAAAATACTTGTTGAGTAACTACCCAATGGTAGCACTCTAATGATATGTCTACATTAGGAGATCTCGGAGCCATCTTCTTTTAAGACGGCTCAAAGGGTTTTCAGGAATTAAAAAGGAAGCAAGGTTAGAAACGAGAGGGTTGGGATGGTTATGAAGTTTATTATGGAAGGATGGGTATCTGAATTGGGCCAGATCTGAAACATAAGAAACATTAAGGTCATTATGGATGGTTTTATTTGTAACAAAGTAGGGAGCATTGAGGATTTTACGAAGGATTTTGGATAGTATGGATTGGATACGATAGAAATTCGATGGTTTAGTGGAGCCCCACAGCTCAACTCCGTAAGTCCAAATAGGCCTTATTATAGTCATGTATATGAGTCTTTCGTAATTAATTGGAAGTTTAGAGAGTTAGTATAGTTTGTGCTAAAGTAATCGGAAACGGCGAGCGGTTTCTTGTCGTTTCGGTCTAGTATGGGGATTCCAAGTACTCAATTATTAAAATAAAAGTTCAGTTATTGTTATTATTATTTGTCATGGATTAAGTCCATTCCGTAAATTTATGATAAATACAAAAATTATTTTATTAAAAGAAGCTAGTCGACTGTTCTACATATCATGGGTGATAAATATTCAGAACGCAGTCATTATAATTTTTTTTTCCAACGTAAAACAATTATTTTAGAATAACCAGAAAATAATTGCATTAATTCATTTAGAAACCTGTAGATACTGAAAATCGTAATCCATCCAGCTCTATCGGATGTGAAGAAAATTTTGCTGTATTTTATCAAGTGAAAAATTCATTCATTTACTGTAAATCACCTTTTAAATATCAAGAAAGTAATAACATTTTGTGTGCAAGAATAACTTATTAATAATCAATACAGTAATCTTTCAGTTTAATAATAATACCAGTTTTCAGACCGATTTCTTTGGCAAACTTTTCCCAAATCTCTGATATCAATGATTTTCAAAGCATATGTTTTCTCTCCGAAGAAGGAATCTTAAAAAATATCTGCCTAACCTCTCACGCAGCATTCCCCTTTTCTTTTTTTCTTTTTTTTTTCCTGACCACTTTTTTTCCTTTTTCTTTTTTATCTAACGTATGAACTTTAAATAATTAAACTTTAATAACAATAAACAACTTTTACCCTTAACGTGAATTTTACATTACTTTTAATTTTACCTAATTCTTAATATTTATAACCAAAAGATATAATAATATATAATTTTAATTAACGGTGTTGATGACGTTGGTTTTACACCTTGACTATACAAAGACCATCTATGATTTCAATTTTACTTTTAAATAATTGCCATATAAAATGTCATTCAAAAATGTTCTCCTTCTAATTACTTCAATTAATTTTTCTTTCATCATTTACTTCATCTACGAGCCACAGTTTAGAGTCACTTGAGAAAAACTGTGGTAGAACACAAACATCCGCAACTCACTGAGGTTGAGCTTAATCCGGTGTGAGTTCACCCTAAAATGCAAAATTCGCTGTTTCATTCTATTTTACGTTATACAGATTCTCACCGAGAGTGGATTCACATCCGTTCACCAAGCTGTGGCTCAACTTGCGCAAGTCATTAAGGTGGTCTGTCCTCTTGTTTATGGCAAATCGTCTTTTCTATAACTACCTCTTTTCCGAAACCAATGCACACGAGGAATTTTCTTTCCACACGAGGAATTCGTAAATTATCAACTAGATAGATATCGCTTGCCTCCTCCATCCACTAAAGTCATAAGACTCTCATTGCCGAGAATTCCTTTGGGAACCATCATCTGGAGCGTTTTCTCTACAAAGAAGTTTTCCAATCAACTTGAGACGACGTCCCTGCTCAGAATCCCTGCTTCGGTTGAATCTGTGATAGATCCAACCAATGATTAATAAAGTTTTAAATTCTTCGTTGCATTAGATTATCTAAAACAAAGTTTTCTTGCTTAGTTTATAACTTTCCTACCTGAACTTCCTATCTTACCTACATACTAGGTAAGTATTGCGATCGAGTCAAATTTCCAATATGCGGTTTTCGACGGATTTATATGTTTCAGAGAGTCCAAAGTCCGAAAAACACACTTTTAATCATTGGTCTGTCTGTCTGTGCCATCTCGGGAAGTAGTGAATCGATATCGTTGCTTCTTTTTTTTATTTTGTAGGATTTTAACTATTTATGCCTGTAACGCAAATGGGATGCTCCCCGAATAGCGGCTGCGCAATAAGTGAAAAGCAATTATTTCTATAGATTTAAGCTCAAAAACTGTTCAAATGATTTTGATGAAACTTCCCTATAATATTGTAATAATCTTTCTTTTAATTTTCGTACGTGTACTAAATTCCTAAGAAAATTCTGGAAACAAAGTTATAAAGAAAAGAAAAATGTTTTGGGGCCTAACTCACTAAATATATATTGTACGGTAAAAGTTATAAAATAACTTTTGAAAGGTAATTAAATTATCAACAAAACCAACACAATAATCATTGGAATCAAACCAGTATTGGCGATGATATAGCGTATTCTATTTTCTACACATGTTTTAATTTATTACTTTTCTACATATACTAGGTAAGAAACCTATTTACCTAACGTAGCCTCCTAAGACCGAAAAACATTGTTTTAATTCTCTACAAAATCTTTCATTTCGGACAACTATTAAAGAAATTACAGCTATTCAGTTTCCAATGTAAGATTACTGGTTTATATCCTGGTATCAGAAAGGGATGAATGAGAGAGAAAAAAGAAAACTAAGTGAAAGTAAGAAAATCTGTTTCTCGCATCACACAAGCTTCACTATTTCCTCTACCTTTAACAGAAATTATTGTGTGACAAAATCAGGCTATGGCAAAAAGTTTTTGATTAGCAATATTAGGGTATTGCAATTTTTACACTGATCTATCACAAGCCGGTTTACATTGCTTTAGTTTATCAAATAAATCGTGCTCAAATTTTTTCTTTGATCAATTTTCAGAAAAATAAATCTAATCCATTTTTTTTTGTTTATTTATGGAGATATGTAAAGGTATGACAATTTTTATGAAATAGATTGGAAAGTCGTGTGAGTGGACAGATTTTTTTTTTTTTTACTTGTTGTCGAATACAGTTGACTTTCGTTATTATGAGAGACATCTTTATATGCAGGGAAAATGTATATATTAATAAAAGCTTATAACTATTTATATACTATTATTAAACATTCTTATACCTGTTTTTTAATATTTTTTTTAAATGTTTAAATAGAAGGAAAGTATTTATTTTTATGCCGTATTTTAATCTTGTTGAATTTTTTTAATGTAGTTTTCAATGGATTTTAGCGTTTGGATTGTTCAAAACATATCTAAATAGCGTTAGGATTGTTGAAAACATCTAAATATCGATGTTTAAAAAAAATATTTAAATCAGATATTATCTTTGATCAATTGATATTAAAATTTGACAGCGTGATTGTCGACTTATCAATTTAAAAAAAAAATTAAATAAAACTGAAAAATGAACTAATAATTTATATATGAATTTATGATTAAATACATAAACACCTATATACGATTTCCTGGAAAGTAGGGGAATAGGAAATGATGGAATCGGTGGGATTTTAAGATGGGGACAGTATCAGCGTGACGGATGTAGTAAGCGATGGAGTTCCATAGGGATCAGGATTGAATAATAATATATAAATCTTTCGAAAGCCCTTATGTATAAATTTGTTGACCCTTTCTATATTGCTCTGAAAACCGAGAAGTATTGACTATAGTAACAACGGTACGATAATGATGTTAAACCTAATATACAGGTTTTTGTAATAATTTGTAAAGTATTTTGCGCTAGTTCCCGAAATCCTTTCACGTTTATTTTTATTTGTACAATAGTTATTTTTTATTTAAAACCAAAAATCATAATTGCAACAATATTACTGAAGACAAGTCTTCTACCTAAATTTATTTCTCCATAAAACTCCATTGGATATCCCGAAAATGAATTTACAAAGCAATTTAAAAATTTTAATATTGGAGTATTATAAATATATTCCATTAAATTTCAACCTTTTGCCACAAATATTATGTTAAAAAGTATAAAAACTCTTGAACAGCTTCATCTTAATGGAATAAGACTTAGAAGCTTCTGAAAACGATGTATGTTTTTTTCCGAATCTGACATTTCTGGAATTATTATTATCCTCTTAACCGCTGCGGATAATCCTCAGCCTGTCATTTTTATTCTGTCTCCTTCCACGGCTTGGGTATTTGTCCTTCCTTCTAATCTCCTTAGGTTTTCATTTGTCTTACTGGCCCAGTTGCGTTCTTATCTCCCACACGTATTCTCCCCAGAGCTTATGAGCTCCCCCGATATATGAGTCCCCTTGTGTCAACTTACCATTACATAGAAAATAATTATTTATTTGAATAAATGAAAACGTGTTTATTATATTTAAAAAAATATATGTAAAGTAAAAAAAAATTATATATTTATATATATAATAGAATAGAATAGAAAAATAATTTTATTTTGGGACGAAGTCCCTTCAGAATAACAAAAAAGTACAGAAATTAAAATTTTATATCTGGCCAGTTAAAAACAAACATAAAAAGTTAAGATAATGATAAATCAGTAAAAAAAAAAGAAGAAAAAAATATTCGTTATACATACTATATACAAAATTAAAAAAAAAAATCTATATACAAAACTCTTGAAACCATACTAAGATACTTAAAACTATTTATAATGTTAAAATAAAATAAAATAAACCCTTTTAGAAAAAATAAAAAATACAGAAAAATAAATGTAAATTCTTCTTAACAGTAAAATCTGTGTTTCTGTTGAAAAAAAAAAAAAGAAAAAAGAAAGTCGAATCTATAATAAGTAATTAGGTTATGAGCTATATGTGAATATGTTATTATAAATAATATGTAATTTTACATAAAAGGTTAGCTGGCATCTGACAATAGTAGGAATAGGAGGGTTTTGAATGTAGACAGGGATGAAGAATGCCGAATTTTGATAGGAAGGGAATTCCAAAATTTAACAGAGCAAGCTATGAAGGAGTTTTGGAACGAGGCAGATCTGTGAGAAGGAATGTAAAGGTCGGAAGGTCGAGATCTTGTAGAGAGAGAGTGGACTGAGGACTTGAATTGGAGAAGGTTGTAGGCGTAGGAAGGACGATGATTGTTGATGATATGATAGAGGAATGTACCTAGGAAATATTGTCTTCGAATGGAGGGGAAGAGCCACTCTAACTCAGTGTAGTGGCTGTTCATTAATCTTTTCAGTGTGTCACGGAGCTCCACCGAGAGTCCATCATACACCACACAACTATAGTCAAAGTGGGGGAAGATGAGAGAGGAAACGAGGAGTCTACGCGTATGTTGAATTAGGAGATGGCGAAAGCGATGGAATAGTTTGAGAGTAGAAACTGCCCGTCGGGAGATGTGAGAAATATGGTGACTCCAGGAGAGGGTTTGATCAATAAATAGTCCTAAATTTTTTACAGAGGAGTAGAAGGAGATTGGCTGGTCACCAAGGTTTAGTATGGGAAAGTCGGTATAGGATATAAGGAGGGGCTTGGAACCAATGACGATGGCCTGAGTTTTTGAAGCATTTAACCTTATATATATATATATATATATATATATATATATATATATATATATATATATATATATATATATATATATATAACAATACATAGACAATGAAAAAATTCTGTCTGTCGAGGTCTGTGTGTAATTAATAATAAATATTCATTACATTTATAACTAAAATAAATGAGCAATAATATATCTACTATATTATTATATATTTATACATCCATTCTAGCAATTTCTTCCTTCACTGTTTCACTTGTTTAAATAGAGTTTTACTGGAGAATTAAAATAAATTCCAATAAATCCCATCAAATTACCTTCACTCTTCGTCGTAAACCAATGACTTCCAGTCCTTCAGTATCCTTTAACAACACCTCACTTATTCCTGTTGAACAAATCCGTTACCTAGGACTCCATCTGGACAAACGACTAACTTGGAATCCTCATACCAGACTGAAACGACAAGAAACAGCTCGACGTTTCCGACTACTTCAACACTTACTAGACAAACCCAATCCTTCGTAAAATCCTCAATGCTCCCTACTTTGTTACAAATAAAACCATCCATAATGACCTTAATGTTCCTTATGTATCAGATTTGGCCCAATCCAGATATCTGTCCTTCCATAATAAACTTCATAACCATCCCAACCTTCTCGTTTCTAGCCTTGCTTGCTATTCAATTCCTGATAACCCTCCGAGGCGTCTGAAAAGAAGATGGCCACGTGACCTCCTAATGTAGACATATTATTAGAGTGCTACCAATGGGTAGTTTCTCAACATGTGTTTCATGTCATTATATCCATGTGCGAATTTACCAGATGTATTTTTTGTATACAGTTGTAAATATCATAAAAAAAAATAAATAAAAAAAATAGAGTTTTCAAAAAACAAACATTAATACTTCATAAATCTAATAAATAAGAAATGTGGGTATTTATTTTACAAGTGGTACTCCTTCGACCATCTTGGTTGAATTGAGGTTATCCACAATGTTTCGGATAAGGTTTACGAAACACACCACCAGGAAGCGCCACTATTGCGGAGGGGTTGTCTTGTCAGCTCTTGTCCTCTCCACCTTACGTTCATTACAAATAATTATTAAATATAATCTTTACAATATATATTAGCAGCATTTTTTTTTAATTTGTCGGTTTTTTTGTATTTTCAGTATATCGTTTAAGCAAACTTTATATATTTTCGATGTTATTTATAGACACATCTTACCTCGATCAATTTCTTTTTCATCATATATTTCTAATATTATTTATGATTATTGGGTTTATCTATTGCCTGTTTTTGATTTTATAATTTCGAGGTTTATCATTATTAATGCTTTTCGGTTTCCTTATCCTAAATTAAAGATGTTGATTAACTTTAGCTTTGTTTTAATTGTGAGACTTTATCTGTAATTGTTTTATTTCTAACAAGAAAGTTAAAACAAAAACAATTTTTGTTTTGTACCAATGATAATCACAAACTGATAACAATACGTATATAAACTATAAGCATAAATAATATTATGTTGATAAGATAGAAATTGAAATGGGTGTTCAATCGATATTTATTTTATATCGGACAGACAGACAGACAGACACCGAACCAAATTTGATCCTTGATGTCTGAAACGTAAAACGCGAGTGAAAATTTTCGATTTTGATCAAAAATTTTTTTTTAATCTCACGCACGAACACAATGCTTCCCTACCTTCGGTAGTGAGGAAGCAAAAATTAATTACCATGTTTTTCCCTCCCATTGAATCTGTTAAATTTTTACGTCTGCATCGCTTTTCATTTCTTTTTACGATTGTGTATAGTATCAAACAATACGAATGGTTCTGAAAGAAAATGATCTTTTGCAAAAATTCTGAATTTTATCGGAAACTTTTTCAACGAAACTCGTAGAAAAATAACTTAACTTTAGTAAATATTGTATAATATTAGGTTTATATTAGCAGATCATCAATATTTCGCGTAATAATCTTTTTCATAAATTATGGATAAGTGATATAAAAGTTAAATTAACAATATACATGCCCTGTTGAGGGTAACAGTAAACGGAGAGGATCAGCATGTAGGCTGTTTCTGATGTATTTATAAATAAATTTTCTTCATTTATTATATCCAATCATTTTTTATTCTTTATATAAAAATGATCTTTAATGGAAGAAATTTTGTAAATTAGGCATTTAAACACTGTTAGAGAACCTCAACAAGGATGAAATCTACATTATATTAAAAGCCGCTCAATTTTATACTGGTGTAACTAATTTAACTAAAATCGTTTGACGTTTTCAAGGAAATTGTAACAATGTGTAAAATGGAT
This sequence comes from Nezara viridula, assembly GCA_928085145.1. Taxonomy (NCBI): domain Eukaryota; kingdom Metazoa; phylum Arthropoda; class Insecta; order Hemiptera; family Pentatomidae; genus Nezara; species Nezara viridula. The sequence goes on from OV725083.1 coordinate 23,065,203, forward strand.
GATATGAAGTCACATTTCCGGTTAGCCGATTTTGACAAAAAATTTGTAACTTCCCAGGCATGTAAAAACCTTAAATAAGCAATTTCAGTTGCGTAGGAATTTTCGTTTTCGATCCCACAGATTGCATCAAGATTGCAGATTCGATCAAAAATTATCACGATTGCAACACCTTTCCTTAATAAATATTACATAAACAGGTAAGCTAAAGTAAAAAAGGGAAACTTGCTTCCTCTATGTTTTCTCTACAATCCCACATATTTTATTATTCCTTATTTTTATAAAATATCCTTATACTTTACCATGCTTTTATCACTCAAAGTCTAGAGAATTTTCATTTTTCCTAATTTTTAAATTTATTTTTTACATTACTGAAAATATAAGAATAAATCTCTGCTTTCATCATGACTCTGCTTATCTCTGTAATCACCTGATGTTTTCGTCATTTAGTTTGTAGTCATTAAGTAAAGGAAAATTTTTATTTTATTTATTTATTTTTATTAGTTTAATGAAATTTATGATTAAGAAATTAAAACAAGAAAATCAACCGTCTGATTAATTCATCGTAAAAATGGCTTATACGATGAATATACCAAATGGTAGTTTCTTCTTAAGCCACTTTACTTCTTCAGGCATGAGTATACTATACTTTAAATATATAACATATATATAATAGTTAAATATACTATACTTTCAAATTGGCTTCACCAATAGAATTTATTCTCTTAGAAAAAAAATAGAATAGAATAAAAACATTTTATTGGCTTAATATACATCGTAGTCATGGAGTCTGGCCCATTAGTGTTAGTAGAAATTAGCTTTGTAAGTAGAAGAAAATAAGTAAATAAGTACAGTATAAGGAGACAAAAACAAAAATATTTTTATATAGCAAACATCATAAATATTTTTATACTCCAAATATTTTTACTATTTATATAATAAATGAATAAAAATAAAATAAAAAATTAATATGCAGAAATCAACAAAGCAAAACAAATAGCAGAAATCTTACTATTACAACACACATGTATAATCTCGTACAATTAATTATTATAATATTTAAAAAGCACCCAAATTGTGAATAAATACACGTACGCCCACGGATACATGAACACATGCTTGACTGACCTAAAGCTGAGGGTTTGTACTTGTATTGATAGAGTCACAAACACTTATAATAAAATAAAATATTTTGTTCAACTGGTCAAGATTTTTTATATCCAACACACACTCCAGTGATAAATCATCTGTGGCAGCCTCTATATGTGTAAGTAGGTATTTCCTTCTATGTGTCTCCAGGAACACACAGGTTGAAAAATCTGTGTTATTGTAGACTTTTACAGTGAATTTTTTTTTTTTTTTTTTTTTTTTTGCAAATATCGAAGTTTTTTTATTTAGAAATATAACAATCTGTCACGTGGACAATAATTATAGTGATATATGATATAACACATTCATACCATATATACAGAAGATATGAAATTAACAAAAGTAAAATAATTACCAAATTTATGTACAATAAAAAAATAAAACAACCTAAAGATAAATAAATTAAAAACATAAAAAGACAATCATAACCAGGAAACTAATATTACTTTTTTACTTATTGTTTGGAAAAAATAAACCATTATTATTACATGGGTAATAATTTTCAGCTTTAATATTTATGTCTTTTTATCATAAATAGAAAATGCGATATTATCAGTTTTTGGTTTTGATGAAAAATTCAAAAATAACTCTCAAACTCCATAAAAGGCAGACATAAATTCATAATTTACTGAGGATCCTAAAAGTTTTACCGGAAGTGCCGCTTCCTCGAATTATGGGCAACAAAATTTGATTGATAACTTGAGTATCTTGCCTTACTTCAGCAGTATCCCGGTCGGCACTTAAATCTGTGCCCGGGATGAGTTTATCGTTTATGAAGGCTGAAGTATGAGAGAGATGTTTAAACGACCGTTGTAAAAAAAAAATAATATATAGGTCATTTATTTAGTAAATTTCTTTTTTTAAGTGATCGCTTTGTGTAGAGCAAAACATTTTGTAAACAATAATGATAATTATTATTATCATAAAAAAATACAATAAATAAAGTGTTTTAGATAGAGTATATAACCGATTTGGTCATTTTCTGATTAAAAATTTACACTATACCGAATGCTTGTTATAAGTTTATACATATAATATATAAATATATTCGTTCACTATATTTCATATTATATTATTTTAAATATTATTATTTTTTTCATAAAATAGACAAAGTTTATCTGCCTTCAGCTTAAAAACATCCCATGATCGATAATTTTCGTCAATAAAAAGTTGTATGTTATGAAAAGATAAAGAAAATCACCATGTTTTAGACGGATGTCTTATCGCAAAATATATTTATATTTTATTGTAATAAGTCATTTAGTAACTTATTATAAAATTAAAACTGAATATTTTGATGATTTTTTCTCCGTTGAATCACTTATTGTTACTACATTTGATAAATAATATAATTGATGACATTCTGTAATTCGGTTGTGGAGTATATGTAATTCACAAAAAGAACTTAAAAAGTTTAGCTACATCAAAATTGTACTCACTGATGTTTTGGATGTTTTAAAGTAATGTATTACCAATATCGTAATCAATAAATCTAACTTATTATTAAAAATATAACTTTTTTTCCAGCTTCTTTTCGGTGAAGTATGTTATGCGTACATATACATTTTTTTTTATAAGTTGGTATAGTTTTTGTAGACACAGGTGGCGATCGGACGGATTGATATTTTTAAATGGATTTTTGGGTTATATGCATATTGAAATGTAAAACCTATAATTTTGATGTGTGACTATTTTTTTTTCTTTGGCTATTATAAAGATTTATCAGTAGAACAATAGACTAAAATATCTAATAAAACTACTAAAAAAAACCGACAATCAACACTCAAGTTACGTCTGGTATCTATAATAATGATAGTAATGATAATTATTATTATCACAAGAAGAGCAATAAATAAAGAGATTTAGATAAAGTACATGACTGATTTGGTCCTTTTCTGATAAAAATTTACACTATACCGAATTTTTATTATAACTTTATACATTATATGATATCTTCATTATTTGTTCAATATATTTCATATCATATTATTTGTAATATTATTATTTTTTTCATAATTTCTTATTCATTATTTATAATAAAAGTTCTTCATTACTGCAAATCAAAACAAAATATCTTCATTCCTTTTTTTAAACAATGACTCGTTGTCCCAATAGTAACAAGGATGAAAGAACATCCGTTTTATTTTTAAGACATATTCTAAAAACATATTTTACCATATGAAATAATTCACGATCGTCATTAAACTTATTTTTTCAGAGATAAATATCATCTTTCTGTAGAATATATTTAATTATAAATTATGTTACTTTTTTTTACAGATTGATTTAGACCTGTGATTGAAGGGCATCTACCTAATCTTCAAATAATACTAATAAAATGGATTACTCACCTGAGCATAATGTATGTATTTAAGTAAATTTTATATATTTATATTATTAATTTTTAAAAGATATTAACAGATTAATTTTTTTTTTATACATTAATGAATGAGTAATCATTGTGATAAGAAAACTTTATCAATGAGTAATTTCAATGATAAACAGTGGGACCCACATATAAACAAAAAAAGAAAAACTTTAAACCTCAGACTACGACTGTTATACTCACTTCTCTCAAAATTAAACCTAAAACAAAAACTGAACACTTACAATTACCTAATTAAGCCCAAATGGACCTATGCTTAACAATTTACGAGGCAGCCAAAACGACCAACAGAAAAACTAGAAACTTTTCAGTCCAAAACTATCAGGACCATAAATAAAGCTCCATGGTATGTCACAAACATTACTTTACATAAAGACCTTCAAATGCCAACTGTTAATGACCACACAAAGACATACTGAAAGCGATTTCACAATAACTTACATGGACATACTAATACACTTATACAAAGTATGGCTACTGAAGGAAGTTAGTCGACTATTCTACATATCATGGGTTATAAATATTCAAGACGCAGTCGTTTTTAAAATTTTTATTTATGCCAACATTTCTTACCTACCAAATGTGTCAGCACTTGAACACCCTCAGTGCTCAAACCACGGTAGTAAGAGAAAATATTACAAATTTGTATAAATGGATTATATACATTATTTTTTAATTTGTAGTTTCTATAACTATTTACATATTTCATTTTTAATATGTGTATTACAATATTACTTAAGACTCATTTACCATCAATCACTATAGTTTATTATTTACCATTATCGATCGTATAATATTATATCTCTGATTGTATTTTGTTCAGCCCTGAAGATGACCCACATGTTTGGATTGAAACTTTGGCATAAATAAAAAATTAAAATGAAAAAAAAAAAGAATGCGCCCTGAATGTTTATCATCCATAAAAGTATGGCTACATTTAAAATGCCCGACAACACACTTAGGAGGATCAAAAGGAGCTGGATGAGGGATTTCCTCGCTTTAAAATATGCTAAATTGAAGACAGGAAGGGGTGCCACTGGGCAATCCTCTGCATCAAGCCAATCAAGCCGCTACTTATAATCTTACCGACAACAGACCCGCTAATTGTCATTGCTTATGACAGGTGTGGGTGATGAAATGGAGTTTAAAAAAAGCAACAACAAAAAAAATTACATATATTAGAAATTATATAATAAAATTATTAAGCGTTTTACTTCCTATTATTTTCTCTGAAAATAATATACTTTTGTACTGTATCAAAGGTGGTCGTCGGCAGTGAATGTTAAATTAAAGATACATGACGGATTTAAGAATTTCGAAGATTTTGAATGAAGATTATTTTTTTTTTTCACTTGGCGCTATGAATCAGATCTTAGACCGCGCGATGTTTTCTTCTTAAAGAGACTTGCGGGAGTACAGATAGCCTGGAGGGGGTCACCCAACTTCATGTTGCTACGCACGTTCATGGTCTCTATAGTGCAGCGGCAGGCCACCAACTGTCCTTTTCACTGACTCATACGGGCTCAAAGACAGTGAAAAACCGGTTTAAATCCATCAGTTATGACTCTTCAGAGTCGGTAGGCCCACAAGGACAAACATATTTTTCCCAGAAACAGATGCTCCACGGATCAACCTCTAGGTGTAATAGATATTCCGAAAAGCCACCTTACGATTCCTGAATAAAATACACGGGGTAGGATCATCACTCCTTCGCCCGATTGGTGTGGGTTGCCTCCAATAGGCTGAAGGGTATCTATTTTATCTACCTTGAGAGGGAGGTATAAAAGTGCCGTTTGTGGCTCGAATTTTCTCCTCTCCGGCCCCACCATTTCAATAAATTAAATTTAGAAAATTTAATAAAATTTTTCTAACATAATTAATGTCTTTAAGTAAGCATTAATTATACAATTACCTTAGTGCGATTTTCCACTATTGGGGTTTTTCATAATCTGTCATTTAGTATATTAGATTCCTAATCCATACACACTCAATTCTACTTTCAATAAGCAATTATTTATTCGTTTTTAATATTAATGCCCTTCATAATTATTCTATAACCTTGATATTAACAGTGAATGACGTAGAAAAATTTAATTTATTTTTCACTTGCACAGTAACTTTTCTTTTAAGTGGGATTCAGCCCTCCCCACATTTATCAAAAAGGGAAGCACTTTTCCAGCTTCCGCTATAACTGGGCTATAAATTTGAAAATATATCAAATTTTCTCGACAAATGTCTTTACTTTCAGTTTATTAAAGTCTCCAGATGTTTCATGGTGCAATGTAATATTTAGTTTCAAAATAAGTTTTTAAATTCTACCAAGTATAGTATTTATAATTTATCTAGTAGTAAGGTCTATAATCAAATTAAAATCAATAAATTCATTATCAATTTATAATCAATATCAAAATAAAATCAATAAATTCAATATATGATAAATTCAAAAAGAAATATCGTTTTAGAAAGGTACAACGAAGTCATTCCCTCTTAATTATTCATATACATAAATATTATTAAAATGTTTTTTTATTAGATTATGCTTTGTTGATTATTTTATCAAACATATGCCTATATAAATTATAACTTACATATAACTATTTATGAGCCTTATTCTTTTATATTATATATATATTTTTTATTTTATATAGGATACCCCATAAGTTTTATATAATCTTAATCAATGGCGTTCATAACCAACAGGTTTTACGCCTTTACTTAAAAACCAACAAATAAGCATTTTTCGCTGATTTTGCTTATATTTCGAATACATTATTGGGAAGATTACCTATTTGATGTGAGAGCTCTCACATACAATGTGTATATAATATAATATAACAATTATACTATATAGACAATATATTAGTCTATCATAATGTAGGTATTATTCAATAAACTACATATATTATGGTTAGTTACATTGCAGCTTATATTGTATATAAACTATATAATGATAAAGGCTAGTGTGCCTCTAATTGGGATATAATCAGTGATACGGCCCCTTCTTATCAAATTATTAACATCCGCCTGAAACTTCGTAAATAGCTCATCGTAACTTATAAACATTTTATTTGCCAAAATTCTCGGAATCGTAGCGTTTTTTATTTATTTTTTTTTTTTTTAAATGATATTTACAACTGTATACAAAAAATACATCTAGTAAATTTGCACATTGGTATAATGACATGGAACACATGTTGAGAAACTACCCATTGGTAGCACTCTAATAATATGTCTATATTAGAAGATCACGTGGCCATCTTCATTTCAGACGCCTCGGAGGGTTATCAGGAATCGAATAGGAAGCAAGGTTAGAGACAAGAGGGTTGGGATGGTTATGAAGTTTATTATGGAAGGACAGATATCTGGATTGGGCCAAATCTGATACATAAGGAACATTAAGGTCATTATGGATAATTTTATTTGTAACAAAGTAAGGAGCATTGAGGATTTTACGAAGGATTTTGGATTGCAAGGACTGTATGCGAGAGGAATTTGAAGGTTTGGTGGAGCCCCATAGCTCAACCCCGTAAGTCCAAATAGGCCTTATTATAGTCATGTAAATGAGTCTTTAGTAATTAATTGGAAGGTTAGACCATAAGTCTAGTAAGTGTTGGAGTAGTCGGAAACGTCTAGCTGTTTCTTGTCGTTTCAGTCTGGTATGAGGATTCCAAGTTAGACGTTTGTCCAGGTGGAATCCTAGGTAACATAGTATAGATTTAAATTGTTAAAGTGGATATTTAAATTTGGAGATCAGAAAACTTTGTCTAATTAATTAGGTACCAAAAAGTCATAAATACCCATTTGCTTTCCACTGCAATCGTAAAATAATATTACAAAATCGAAAAATAAAATAAAATAAATGACCTACAAAAATATCAGGACGTTTGGTGTAATCTCCACTAGGGCTGTGGATGTTGTGTATTAGGCCAAACGGTCCAATATTTTTGTAGGCCACCTTTTTTTTTTAAAATATTTTGATATGATATGATCTTACGATTGAAGTGGAAAGAAAATAGCTATTCATGAATTTTTAGTACCTGCCTTACCTCCTGTCGAAAATCCTCGTAACTGGGGCGTTTTCAATCTGGGGATTGCCAAACTTTGTCTATTTAATTTGGTACTAAAAACTCACAAATAGCTATTTTCTTTCCACTTCAATCGTAAGATGAACTTGAGAAAAAAGTTGTCCTTAAAAAATATTGAGCCACTTGGCGTGATATACTCCTCAAATTTGTCAAACTAACGAGGTTATATGCGCCAAACGGCTCAACATTTTTGAAGGCCATCTTTTTTTCCGACTTTGTGCTCAAGTTATCTTACGATTAAAGTGGAAATCAAATGGGCATTTACGAGTTTTTAGTAACTAATTAAACAGACAAACTTTGCCGACCTCCAGATTGAAAACGCCCCAATTCCGAGATTTTTCCTAAATAAAATATTTGTAAGTTAAGATAATTTGAAACTATCTACGAAGTTTTAGCCGGATGTTAATGGCAAACTTTGTCTATTTAATTAGGTACTAAAAACTCACGAATAGCTATTTTCTTTCCACTTCAATCGTAAGATAATATCATAACAAGGTATAAAAAAAAAGGTGGCCTATAAAAATATTGGCATATATTTGTGTAGGCCAAACAGTCCTAGTGGAGAACAAACCAAGCGTCGTGATATTTTTATAGGTCATATTTTTTTTTTTTTTTTTTTTTATTTAGTGATGATATTATCTCTCAATTGCAGTGAAAAGCAAATGGATATTTAAAGATAAGGAAAGCCCTGATGAAGGCCTGAACTTCAGGTCGAAACGTCGGCATATGTAAAAAATAAATATTATAATTTATTTTTTGCCTTCCTTTTTTGACTGAGCACCCCAACTATTCTTCTCTTCATTATCCACGACAGTCAACCAATTACCAATTACAAATGGATATTTATAGATATATTTATGGATATTTAGGTTTTTAGTACCTAATTAAATAAACAAAGTTTGCCAATCCCCAGATTGAAAACACCCCCATTACGAGGATTTTCGAAAGGAGGTAAGGCAGGTACTAAAAACTCACGAATTTTCTTTCCACTTTAATCGTAAGATAATATCATAACAAAATATTGAAAAAAAATTGGCCTACAAAAATATTGGGACTAATAATTAGATAAAAAGGGGTCTGTACCAATTACTAATAATTGTTACTAATTAATGATGAAATTCAGCTCATATTAATTAATAAAATGTTTGTCGAACCGAATATATTTAGGAGTAGGTCATTAAGATAATGAAATTTCCACCACATGTAACCCTGAAAGTGCTTATGTTGTACATCTCAAAGCACTCGGGCCCAGACTCAGCTTACCACAAGATCCCTGTTAGAGGTGTTATTACTCCCTACGTTTTCCGTAAAGTTAGACGGAATCGATCCAGCGCAGAGGTAGGGTAGTACTTTGTTCCCCCCGAAATTCCCTGTAAATCACTTCCGCAGGCCGGGTCGTGTATCTCCCAGCTCTTCCGGGAGTTGCGGTGAAGGTGCCATATATAACGGTATGTATAGCGAGCGGTTTGGGTTGTTGATGCTCGCGGCATAACTTGCTGCCTTAATCAACAATACACGTCCACTACGGCATCCCCACCCGTTACGTTACCTGGTTTTGGAAGCGATAAGGAGTAAAATGGATGACTTTATATGGGCATTGTTGCACTAGCTGATCCACGATTTAATTTTGAGGGAGGAGCGGCTTTAGCCCGAAAGTTTTTTTTTTTTTTTAAAAATGACGATAATTATTTTGGAAAAAAAGTTGCTGTCACATCTAAGGCATTTGCCTATCTTAAATACGTAATATCAGTTCGTAATACTTTTCGTTTTTGAGCTAGACATACAACACAGAGACCATTTTTCGGGACTAGGTCATTTCGACTCAGGGTACCTCAAAACGTGTATTTCCGTTGAAAACTCAGATTAAAAAAAATTCGCGATCGCAATACTTACCCTTACTAAATATTACATATATACGTAAGTGAAAGTAAAAATATTTTAAAATCGCGATAACTCTAGTAATAGTGCTTTGATTTCTATGAAACTGCTTTCATTTTTTAGGCAATTTAAATACCTTTGAAACATCTCACATCACAATATTACCAAAAAGAATATACTTTTTGAGTTATTCAGAATTTCATTTTACCATCCCTTGTAATTTTTTTTTCCAGCTTCTTTTCGTTGATAAATTAAAAGGGTGTCGAGAAAATTACTTTAGCGAAGTTTCATTGAAATCGGTACATTCGTTTAGGCACTACAGTCTATAGCAACGCAGGTTTTTCTGCATTTTTTTTCTCCCTTATAAACTTATCAAATACTTTCAAAAGTTATATTTAGCGTTTTCCCGTAACTCTGAATAATGTGAACTGATTAACATTTTAAAATTAACCATATTAAAGGTACTTTAGAGGAAGACGTATATGAACATTGGGCATTTAAGCCCTGTAAAGTGACATCAATGGGGATAAGACCTAATTGATATTAAAGACCACTTAATTATACAATGATACACCGAGTTTAATCAAAATCGTTAGAGCTGTTTTTGAGGAAATTGTGTTTCAGCGTTGATATTAAGTGGCACTTCCGGTTAGCCGATTTTAAGGAAAAGGTTACTGTCACGTATAAGGCATATGCCTATCTTAAATACGTAATATCAGTTTCGTAGAACTTTTCGTTTTTGAGCTAGACATACAACACAGAGACCATTTTTCGGGACTAGGTCATTTCGACTCAGGGTACCTCAAAACGTGTATTTCCGTTGAAAACTCAGATTCAAAAATTTTCTCGATCGCAATACTTACCCTTACTAAATATTACATATATACGTAAGTGAAAGTAAAAAGAAAGAAAATAACTATCTATATGAAATGGCGTTTAAGTCCTTTTAAATGTAATTACATGAACAATAATACTTAAGAGATAATTTTTCAATATATTTTTCCATAAAACAAGGTTATATTTTACCTTTTGGGGGGGGGGGGCTTCAGCCCGAAAGCCCCTTCCCTCCGTAGATCCTCCCGTGCATTGTTGCACTGCCGGCGAATAGTGGTTGGATAAGGCACAAAAACTATAGAAAACATTTAATTCCGATAAGATATCTAAAAAGCCGCTGTAAAGTATTAACAACGGTTTATTATTTCTAAATAGTTATATATAAAATGTAATACTACTTTCCTTGTCATTTTTATTATTATTATTATTTTATTGAAATTCACAACTGTGAACGTATATACAACCAGGAAAGTTGCTATAGGAATATATTACATGAAGGTACTTGTGAAGAAGCTACCCATTGGTAACACTTCAAAGATAAATTAATTTAGGAGGTCACTTGGCCACCTTCTTTTCAGACGCCTCGTAGGGTAGTCAGGAATTGTGTTAATTGAAAGGTTACAAACTAGAGGATTAGAGTGACCAAAGAGTTTGGAATGAAAAGAGGTATATCTAGTTCGGGGCAAGTCTTCCACAAGAGGAATGTCTTGAAGGGGAGAAACATAAGAGATAATGCCTAACATTCGCCTGATTAATTTTTATAAAATAGAATTATCCAAACAACAATGAGTCTCCAAATATACATGTGAATAGTTAGCTTGCCATAAATTCAGGCATCATCAGAGAAGAAAAACCAAGATCATTTATATCCCGAAATAAAAAACAAAAAAGAAAAAGTAGAAAAAAAAGTTATTATTGCTTTAGACATCTTACGAAGCCTTTCAAATACATACTGAAAGAAACAGAAGGTTCTATTAAGACAGCTAAGGAAGATTATATATTCAACAGCTGATTATCAGGAATACAAGAAAGAAAACAAAAAAAAATTGTACTTAACTAAAATATAATACTAACAACGATAAAGAAAAATCAAAAGAAAAAGGAAAAAAGTATATATAACATCCATTCCCAACAAAAAAAAAAACTTTTTCTTTTTTCTTTCTGCATATAAGTGATCTTGGTTTTTCTTCCCTGATGATGCATGCCAACAGTTAACTACTGTATAAGGACATACCAAAACATTTGATGCTGTGCACGCATCACCCAACTTTCACTTACTACACTCCTCTTAGAAGAAATAAGTATTTGCAGACAAAGTAGTAGTGAAAGTAAAAATTATATTTGCTATATTTATTGATTGAATACTTAATAGTTGACCGTTATATTATTAAGGCAGGAGATGATCCGATGTGTTAGTCATAAATAGACTAAATAGTGGCAAAACTGTTTCATTAAAAGCCATCGTTTCGATCCGACTTTGCAGGTCTTCATCAGGGTTACACCGTACAAGGTACAAAAAGATATTGAGAATTGTTGAAGTTACATAATATTTAGAAAAAAAACTATAATTATAAAATAAATCGTAAATATTATTATTATTATATATATATATATATATATATATATATATATATATATATATATATATATATATAATATATATATATATATATATATATATATATATATATATATATATATATATATATATATGTCCTATACATTGCTCCTTTTCATTAAGGGATGAAATCCTCGAAATGGGTCTTTCAGAAGGGTTGAAGAGAATTACAAACAATCCCGCCATCTGGTGATTTAACGGCTAAGCTGACCTCCTCATTAAAATGTAAACTTGTATTTCCTCTGACGTTGTCATTCTCGTCGGCATTGTTGGATATAATTTAATGGAGATTCCGTTTCGCTTTATTTATTCCTTTTTATCATTTCAAAGTCCCTTTGTGTTATTTAGTATTTTTGATCAGTAATGATTCCTTTTATCCATTCTGGCTCTACCTAAGGCTTTAGGTAGATAATAAAGGTAAGATTTGTTGAATAAACAAGATGGATTCGTCGCAGACTTTTTCTGATGCAGAAATATTGTATAAATAGAATATTGAATATTACAATATTCTGCAAAATGTATAAACGTCATAAGGAGAAATACCTTTGAATCTCATTTTTTATTATAAAAAGAAAATATGTATCACACAAGACTTTCCTTATTTGTATTCACTGCGAAGTCCAATACAAAAATCGTTTGATATATCCTCGTATGTGAATGGGATATTATATTGGTTCGACTAAGTTATATAAATGTATCATTAAATTCGTTATTTAATGATATATTTATGTTTAGCTTTGTATACAATATAATAACGTATGAATGTTCCAAATTTATAGTTTTTGTAATATAAAAACCAAAACCAAAAGGTAACCTTAGCAAAATATTTTTAAAAATATGAGTACAGAATCCAATATGCCGTATCATTGCTATGTCTCATACAAATGAGATATATATATATATATATATATATATACTTTTTTTTATTTAGTTCGAAATTTATTAACCTTTCATGTGATTATTTCTAATTTCTCCATGTAATACCGTTTTATGCTAAAATAAAATTTTCTTTATGACATTTTTTCTCTAATATTTATCAAGGGTTCAGACTCTTATTTATCGAAATATTAACATCGTGAATAGCTTTACCTTATTTTAATCTACAACTTTTATATCTACGAACATTCCCAGAAATAGAGCATTTGTTTATTAAATTAATTAATTTGATGATGTACTAAAAACTCATGAATACCCATTTGGTTTCTACTTGAATCGTATGAATATTTTATCACCACGTCGAGAAAAAAGGTGGCCTACAAAAACATTGAGCCATTTGGTCTATATATCCTTATTATTTTGACATGTTGGGGGTGCTGTCAAAATAATTTTTTAGCCTACCTCTTTCTTCGATTTTTTAAGCGACTTATCCTACGATTATAGTGGAAAGGAAATGGCTGTTTTTTGAGTTTATATTATCCCATAAAACAAAGTTCAACTATGTCCAGATTGAAAACGTTCCATTTGTGAAAGTTTTCTTATATAAATAAGTTTTAGGTTACGATATGATTAAGCTATTCACGAAGTTTTAGAGAGATGTTAATGATTTGATATAAAGGGTTGCTGTCCGTGGAAAATTACTCTCATAAATTTTACTATTAATTTTTTTTACTTAATGTTGTATTGCAAGCATTAGGTAACATTTTATTGAATTAAAACAGTGGATATTTATATGAGTTTTTCTTCGGCTAAATGACTTGTGGTTACTGCATTTGATAAATAAAATGGTTAATAACATTTTTGTACACTTCTTGTGTTTTTATGTCGATAAATAGTAGGTGGTACAGACCCCCTTTTATCGAATTATTAACATCCGGCTAAAACTTCATATACAGTTTCATCTCCTCATAACCTACAACTATTTTATTTACAAAAACTCTTGAAATTGGGTTGGTTTCAATCTGGAGGGGGAGAAACTTTGTCTATTTAATTAAATACTAAAAACTCGAAATACACATTTGCTTTCTGCTTGGATCGTAAGATAATTTGATCACAAAATCGATAAAAAAGGTGGCCTTAAAAAATATTGAGCCGTTTGGCGTGACCTACAATCCCAAATATTTAAAATAACGAGGTTATATAGGACAAACGGCCCAATATTTTTGAAAGCCACCTTTTTTATCGATTTTGTGATCAAATTATTCCACGATCTTAGTAGAAAGCAAATGTGTATTGACGATTTTTTAATACCTAATTAAATAGACAAAGTTTGGCCCTCTCCAGATTGAAAACGCCCCAATTCCAAGAATTAGATAGTTGTAGGTTACGATGAGATGAAACAATTTATGAAGTTTCAGGCGGATGTTAATCATTCGATAAAAAGTGGTCTGTACCACGGAATAAAATAAGAACGAAATTTACAATAACATTTTTTAAAAAGTTTAGCTACATCAAAATTGTACTTTTGATATTTTACAGCAATATGTAACCAATATCGTAATAAATTAGTCTAAATCAAAATATTAATTAATTAAATCACCCCTCGAAAAAAGTTTAATTAATTTGAGTAATGATTTTCATTGACGATAATTTGAACTTTTAACAAATGAGACCGAGTAAATGTAATCATTGTGAATGAACGCAAATACCTTATCAGTATTTTATTTGCATTCCGACTCGTGTGGCTGAATTAGCGACTAATTAATTAGTTACCCATTATTAATTATTTATAATTAAAGGTATAATTATATTAATATAATCATTAAAAAAAAATAGTTACATTAGTTCCTTATTTATATTTTTTTCAATCATCAGCTGTTTGATTAATCCCTCCTCAGCTGTGTTATCTTATCTTTTTTCTAGTTTGTGATTTGGTGCCATAAAGGTGATGTTCGATTTGCTTTTCTCTTCTGTCTTGATGATGCCGGAATTGGCAAAACGTTAAAGGGTTTTTTATTATTTGCCTTCATAAAGTTGTGTTCGTTGGAATGTTTCCAGTTATAAACTTTATAATTATATATTAATAATTATAATTACGTATGGATAATTATATGAACCTTCCAGTTGATCGAATGACTAATATTAGTCCGTGGTACAGACCCCTTATTATCAAATTATTAACATTCGGCTGAAACTTCATAAATAGCTTCATATCATCTTAACCTACAAATATTTTATTTACAAAAACTCTCGGAATCGGTGCGTTTTCAATCTGGAGGATGGCAAAGTTCGTCTATTTAATTAGGTACTAAAAAATCGTAAATACCCATTTGCTTTCCACTTTAATCATAAGATAACTTGAGCACAAAGTCGAGAAAAAAGGTGGCCTTCAAAAATATTAGGCCGATTGGCACATATAGCCTCGTTATTTTGACAATTTGGAAGAGTAGGTCACGCCAAATGGCTCAATATTTTTTAAGGACACCTTTTTTATCGACTTTTTTCTCAAGTTACCTTACGGTTAAAGTAGAAAGCAAATGGGTATTTACGAATTGTTAGTACCTAATTAAAAAGACAATGTTTGCCGACCTACATTTTGAAAACGCCCCAATTTCGAGAATTTTAGTAAATAAAATATTTTTAGGTTACGATGAGATGAAGTTTCAGCCAGATGTTAATAGTTTGATATAATTTAATATATATGTACAGGTAGTGGGTAAGTTGATTCAAGAGTATGTGATTGTGTTTAAATAGAGAACTGTGAATAAAGGTATATATTTTCGTACCAGAAATATCACAAAAATTGTTAATAAAAAAATGTTGAAATTGTACTTATGAAATTCTGTCAACTGAAAAAGACGTCTAATTATTAATTATATTCTCATGATTATTAATATTGATTACCACTAATTCATAATTAGCTGTTAATTCAACTAATTACTTTTATGATCTTCTCCTTCCATCTTATATTTTTTATTATAATGACGAAGTCTGAATTTGCGAAATGTTAACTAATATTTTACTAGCTATTTACTGGTAATTTAGGGGCTTGAGGCTTTATTTTGAAACATTCCAATTATAACACTGCCCTGATTAGTAAAAAAATCTCATACTTCATCTTTTTTTAAATCCATTTTTTGTAGTTTTGCTGAAATGATCTAGAAGAATACACCTTTTTTAATTCTGAATCCAAAAAAAATCATCGGTTATTATATATTAACTCCATCCTGACGTTCGTGTTCCATATAAATGGACACTTTGAAAAGAAAACTGCCGAATGGGCTTACGCAAAAAAGTATGAGTTCGCCGCCCTCATCCTCCGCCCCAGGAAAATTCCGTATAGCCTAAAATGTGAAGGAAAGAACAATAAATATATTATTCTCGGAAATAGGGCATTTTCATTCTGGAGATCGGTAAACTTCATCAATTTAATGAGGCACTAAAAATCAATGAACCCATTTTTGCTTTTCACTTGATTTGTAAGAATATTCGATCGCAAAATCTGGAAAAAGATGACCTAAAAAAATAGGGACCCGTTTGGCGTGACCTCTACCTTCAACAGACTCCACCCTTTTTTCTCGATTTTATGATCAAATTATGTTAAGCATCAAGTGGAAAATAAATGGGTATTAATTAATTAATTAATTAATTAATTAAATGAGAAATCGTCTCACTTCTGAGAATTTTCGTAAATTAAAAAGTTATAAAAAAGTAGGTTACGATAAGATAAAGTCATTCACGAAGCTTTAGATAGATGTTAATAATTTGATAAAAATGGCTCCGTACTGCGGATTATTGTTTTTCCTTAATGATAATTGATGAGGCTGTAGCCGTGATGATACTTTCTGATCCATTCGGTGTTAATAAGAAGCTGATCGCACGAGCTCTGTTGATCGACGATTAGGCTTTGGTGGATAGATCCACAACGGCCTCGGCGCTGCAGATCATCGGGCTTAGCCTTAATGTCCTCTCAGTCATTAATATCTGTCGCTCCTGTTTCCTAAAGGTCATTTTATCCCCGATGATTCCTTACTGACTTCAAAGGCTATTCCAATGTTTCCGTGGTGTAATGGCACCATTATTGTGTCGGATTCAATAATGGTATGACGGTTTATTAAGTATCTTTCCTTCCCCACGATATATCATAAGCATACAATTTTCTAGAGCTAGAAAAATATTATACTGCAAAGACAGGAAAAATATCAAATAAAGCCCATAATGAAAAATAATTTAATTTAAAAAAAAAACTACTACAGTGAGGTCAGAATATTAGTTCGTTGTGCAGACCCCTTTTCGTCAAATTATTAACACCCGTCTAGCACTGAGTGAATAGCTTCATCTTATCGTAACCAACAAATTATCTACGAAAATCGTCAATGGGGAGTTTTCTCATCAAATTAATTAATTCAATGAAGTACTAAAAATTCATAAATATCCATTAATTTGAATTGTAAGAGAATTTGATTACAAAATAGAATAAAAAGATGGCTTACAAAAATATTAGACCGTTTGGCTTACTGAACCTCATTATTTTGGCATGTTGGGGGTAGAGATTAAGCCAAACCGCCCAATATTTTTGTAGGCCACCATTTTTCTCGATTTCGCGATCAAATTATTTTACAATTCAAACTGAAAATTGCTCCAATTCAGAGAATTTTCATAAATAAAAAATCTGGCTTTCCTACCTATTTCAGAAAATATTTTATATCTTTACATATGTCCATTAAGTAGTAACAAAAAATTAATTCCATTAATTTTTCTGAAAATTTATCAAAGAAAAGATTTGAGTACGATTTATTAGATAAACTAAATTAAGGTAGATCAGTATAAAAATGTTAATACCCTCTAATATTGCTGATCAAAAACTTTTCGCCATAGCCTAATTTTGTAACAAAATAGTTTTTATTAGAAATGGAGGAAATACATTTTACTACTATGTTTTAGTCGTAAAAGGAATTGGTTTGTGACAAAAAAAAAAAATCATAAATGTATTAAGACAGCCATGAAAAGCATATGGAAATTATTTTTCGTTATATTTCGTACTGTACGTAATTTTTACTTTCACTTCTTTTTGTCTGAAAGTACCTATTTGTGCTTTTAAAAAAAGGATAGTAAGTGAAAATTGTTTGATGCACGCACCGCACCGCATTTTTTTTTACTTTTGATTATGTTACTACAATATACGTGTTACAATATATTGTGTCTTAATATACGCGACATAAATTGTTTCTGACTTGATGATGCCGTAATAGTTTATTTTCTAATTAGCTGTAATGTTTATCAACGGTATATACTTTATTTCCAAAGAACATTATTATATACATATCCAACTATATACTATATAGTTGATTATATATAATAATGTTCCTTGTTAATAAAGTATATACCATTACTATACGTTATATAGTAATATGAATTTCTTTAGACTTGTTCGGAGTAAGTTTTTTTTTCAGTTAAAAACTAACCCAGTAGAGATTCTGGCTAATTTTGACTAAATACTTTCGTTGAATTAATTTTATCTCAGCTCTCCTTTCCTTAGTTACTTAATAAAAATTATTTTGAACTCGGAGTATTTTCTTAAGTTTAAATATTAAGAAACTAACTCGAGTTTTAACTTTGAGAAGTTTATTAATTTAGATAATTATTCTTCTTTTAATTTAATCTCCGTATAATTTCTCTGTTGTATATTTTATAATAAAAATATTTAAATAATATTTCCAACTTTATCAGATTTTATTTAATTATATAATGTTACGTTCAACTAAATTTATATGTATTGTAGGGTAAGTGGTATATTTTCATATCGAAGATGCATACAGCTTTCGTTTTATTATTTTTAATAAATTAATTCAAGAAGAAATAAAATCAATCCCAGCAAGTCAACTCATGTTCGCTTCTCACTGAGAAAGATCTCGTGTCCTGCTGTGACAATAGACAATAAGTCAATTCCTTCAAAAACGGTTTCTCGGACTATAATTGGACAAAAAACTCACCTGGAACATTCACAGTAAATTAAAAAAACAAGAACTGACCAGACGATACAAACAAATGTCACATCTTTTAGACTACAGACCTCCACTCAACTTACTAAACAAGCAACTAATCTACACCACAATACTAAGACCTATTTGGACATACGGAGCAGTACTTTGGAGCTCCACGAAACACATACACATAAACAAAATTCAAACCACACAATCCAAAATACTCCGTAAAATCGTCAATACTCCTTGGTTTATTTCAAATCGCACCATACACAGAGACATGAACATACCAAAAGTAAAATTCTACATTCAAAACAAGTACACAACATGTCATTATTCTACTCTCAATCATCCAAATCCATTCGTTCTATCTCTACTTTCCTCCCTGTTACCTGGTGAGCCTCAACGACGACTAAAAAGTCAGTGGCCTAGAGATTTTCTGCTGGCAAGTTAAGCAAGTATCAAGAATACGAAAAGATGGAATAAACGTCAACACATTTGCTTGATACGTTACTACGAAATGGGAAATAAAACAAAATAATTAATTAAATTTTATTGAAAATTTTCTTTTTCTTTCATTCTTTTTATTTTTTATCAATAACAAATCTTTAACTACCATTAGGACGTAAATTATTCATCAGACTATATATTCTGACTTAACCATCCTTCGCAATCTCTTCCTATCTTGGGCTACCTTGATGATTCGATCTATCCATCTGGTTTTTGACCTTTCACGTGGTCTCTTGTTTACTATTGAGCCATTCATTGCTATTTAGAACTTTCCTGAATGGTTTCTCCGACCTACATGCCACACAGTATCACAGTTTCTGTAAGCAGTTCTATATTGGTTTCATTCAATAATTCCATATCTTATATTCAAATATATAATTTATCTTGCTGATAAATACTTCAAAGGAAATCAAAATAATGTCTGTTCATCTCGCTTTGTTCAATCTGCAGGCGTTCCACAAGGTTATATAGGTACCATCCTCTACACAGTTTACACAGCTGACATACCAACCCATCCTGACACTGTCATCACCACTTACGCCGTAGACATATGTTTGTTATCTGTTAATAATGACCCTTTAATTGCATCTCAACCTCTAAACTTTCAATTGATTACAAAAGACTCATCTACATTACCATAATAAAACTTATATGGACATACGGAGTTGAGCTATGTGGCTCTACCAAACCATCGAATTCCTATCGTATCCCCAAACTATGTCACAAATAAAACCATTCATAAAGACCTTAATGTACCATATGCCGCTGATTTAGCCCGAGCCAGATACCTATCCTTTCATAATTGACTCCATTCCCAGCCGAATCCACTTGTTTCTAGTCTTGCTTCTTCCTCGATTCCTGATAATACTCCTAGGCGTCTGAAAAGAAGATGGCCTCGTGATCTTCTTATCTAGAATTATTTAGGGAGTGCTACCACTGTAACTTCAAGGCTGTTCATGTCATTATTTCTAATTTGTGCATATTTACTGGTTATATTATATACAGTCGTAAATTTAATTAAATATATATATATATATATATATATATATATATATATATATATATATATATATATATATATATATATACACAGATTGAAATTTAAATTGGATAAAAAAGACTTTCTCTTGCTGTATAATTGTTTTATGTTTTCCTTTTGCGTAACCGATTTTGATCTTTAATCAGACCATCGTCAGGCTAGATAATATAAAATGATAAAATTAACAAAAACAATAAAAATTTACAAAACAATCTAAAATTCGATTTTTACAAAACAATCTTTTTTTTTTTTGGGTCCTCCCCTTCCTCGCCGTTAAGGCTATACGGGGTTTTCCCGGGCCAGAGGGTGTGGGCGGGGATTTAAAAGACTCCTCCGGCACCGGGACGCGAACTTTGACTATTTTTATATCATTAAGTCATAAATCAGGTTGCCGGGCAGCGGCGGTGCAGTGCTCACGCGTTAGCCCATTCGGCCACCCCGCCCAATAAACAATCTAATATTAATAAAAATTAACAATTAAGAACCCAGTTTTAGGAAATCATTAAATAAAATCTGGTAATCACCTAACGTATGGTGGCCCTCCTCCCCTGCTTGTCAAATAAGGATTCAAAATTAAAATAAAACTCCAGGTTTTGTTCTCATTAGCCACCATTAATTTTATGAGAGCAAAATTCTCATATTGAGTACTTTGCACATTCGTGATTTTTCATAGTTTTTTCTTGATATCTAATTTTTCAAAAAATCCATTCATTTCCCTCTAGATATCGCATACAAAAGTTTTCCCATATTACTTTTTTTGGGTGACAACAATTTACAAAATGATCTTTAAAGTGAATCTCCTGATCCAGAGAGGGGTTGTTTAATTATTTAACCGATTGCGCAGAAGGAAAAAATTAAAAAAAAATATATAGGAAGAAAACGTCTTTTTTATTGCATATACATTTTTTTATTCAAGATAATTTAAAGTTATTAATATAAATTTCATAATATTGGTCAAGCATGGAATAATAATTACCTATATTATGGAATAAAGAATATGGGTAAACTATTCAAAAAAATTGTCTTTGTATTCCTAATTGAATGAGTTATAAGTTCTTATAAGTTATAAATAAGTTTGATTCGAATAATACCTGAGTCTGAGCATTGAGTAGTTTAAAAGTTTTTAATTAAACTTCAAGTTAATAAGAAAAAAATGCTTTATTTCTAAACTATGCTGCACAAATAAAATAGGTCTTTATATCTTTTAAATTTTTCCTATTGTATAAAATAGATTTATGCCATAAAAAATAGCAACCACTAAAAAGTACCACTAACAAGCCATGAATTATTAAATGTTATTAATTATTAAATGAATTAGTAATTATGAATTATTAAATTAAATTAACAACCCACGAAGGGTCTTGGGTTCAATGCAATGTGAGGAAGTAATGTTACAGACCAACAGTTGTGCAGGAAAGTGATTGTGCCGAGATAACGCTCAATCGCCAGGTTTTCTCTCTAAAGTAATTATTTAATTAAGATCACCCACTTTATGGTGGCTGAGTGCCATATGAGGGTCTCCTGGTCCCAGAGTCAATCCAAAAATCCGAAGAATTACTAGTCATTAACCAGACTCGAACCTGGGACCTTTAGATCTGGAAGTCAGTGCTCACCCACTGGGCTATCCCGCTCCCAATTGTAACCACAAGCATGTAATAATTATGACTTAATGTGTTGTATATGTATGTAAATAAAATAATTTTGTGAGTTCTGAGCTAGAGGAATTATACTTCTTTTCCCGAAACAGACTGAAGTAAATTACCGAGATTATTGAAAAACACGTTGATATTTATGTTTATAGTACTCGGTGTAGACAGACGGTTACACATCGCCGAATTGCGTGAGCTGTATCCGGGTAATATAATTGAGGTAATTTCATCGCGGCGAATCAAATGGGCTTGTAAAGTTCCTAAAAGGTTAATATTTACTGTGCCGAATGGTAAGCGTCCGAGGGGTAGACCGAAGCGAAGGTGGGAAGATTGCATTAAAGCCGATCTGAAGGGACTGGGTTTGGACGGCGAACGGTGGAGGGAGGTGTGTAACAAGCCATTGGTGGTGTCGGCATCGAACCTTCGGGTTTGCTAAGCCTTTTATTATTATTAAGGTCCTTAATTGTTATCTATTCAAATTGATTAGATAGATTGTCCGTTTTAACAAATATACATTTATTATTTATTCCAGTTAAGCTACACTGACAAAACTCATGTTTGAAACATTCATTGTTTTATGAAGAGAAGAATAGTTGGGGTGGTCAGTCAAAAAAGAAGGCAAAAATAAATGATAATATTTATTTTTACATATGCCGACGTTTCGACCTGAAGTTCAGGCCTTCATCAGGGCTAAGAAAATAACCAGATTACAAGGTATGAGAAACATAAGTAGCGATGGTAAAAAAAAATAAATAAATAAAAAATTACAAAAAAAAAATAAATAAATAAAAAATTACAAAAAAAAATAAATAAATAAAAAATTACAAAAAAATAATAATAAAAAATAACAATAAAATAAATAAATATAAAGTAAAATGAAATTGTTAGAATAATGACTAAGAACTAAGATATAAATAATAATAACCGTTACAAAGTGTGGAATGATGAAGTAGGCATAATCAAAAAGGGTGACATAAGTGTTACAATGGGAATCTTAGAATAAAATGTAAAACATGTAAAAAAACATGTAACATGTAAAAAAAAAAAAAAAATATGAAGTTATATAAGAAATGAAAATAAATAGTAAAATTAAGACATTGAAGCGTCGGCATATGTAAAAATAAATATTATCATTTATTTTTGTCTTCTTTTTTATCCACGACAGTCAACCATTTACCAATTATTCATTGTTTTAAGAGAAACTTTCCAAATACCCAAACGCTTCTGCCCAATTCCTAGATTAAGGATAGTGAGCATACAAAAGACCAGTGGTGTTATACAATAGGAACTTCGTGCCGGACATTGATAAGTAGAAAGTCAAAGCTGGAATGCTTAACAAGTTAAAACTTGTAAATGGAGGCAATGGATTGAGTTTATAGGTCAAACAGCAAACTAGGTCGGTTGACAACGAGGCTTAACGGGAGAACAGCTTAAGTCGGGCCCTTCTTAGTGAGCTGTGACCCTACACCATTGTTCTGAGGCTGCGATACAATTAATGAAGCAGTCGATACATTTTCAACTAAACTTTAAAAGTAAAACTTGAATAATAGAAATACATCGATATGAAAGGAATATGTACACATCCTTTGTGTGCTAGTATACATACAGGTTTACTGTTAAAAATTTTACTTTTCTTTTTTTACTTTATTTTTCAACTCACACCTGTCAGTTGAATACCAACAATCAGTGAGAGCGTAGTTGGTAAGAAGAATATAAAATTATTTATTTATTTATTTAAACCCTACCCTGCCGGTAAGGCAATACGAGTGTTATGCAACAATGAGTAGCAGCGCATGCAACTCACTGCTGCATTCAGACCAATTACATGTTTTCAGCTGTGCACAGCCTGCTCTTCTTTTCAAATGACGTCTTCCACCCGTATACGAAGGCCTTGTAGTACGGATAGTTCACTTTAGTCATTAGTTGAGGGAGATCGCACTCCGCCAGAACGTATTGAAGTCCCGTCTCCCTCAACAACTTGGCCCTCAGTGCCTCAAAGGCGGTACAGACTAGCACGATATGCTCGGCGGTCTCCGGTACTCTGCAACTTGGGCATAGGGGATCAACATTCTTACCATATTCAACGAGCTTTGCTCGGAAACCCCCATGCCCCGTGAGAAACTGTGAGACCCAGTAGTCCGGGAGAGCCCACGTCTGTTCTAATCTTGAACTAACAGTGGGGAAGTATTGAAGAATATAGAATTATACATTGGTGTGCGTGAAGGAAAGGAGTGCCCGTGTCTTTTAACTTGGCATTTAATCTCTTTAAACTCTAGTCTTTCAATTCCTCGCCCTCACTCCTGGTCCGAAAAAACTCCCGTATAGCCTAAAAGGCGAGGAAGGAGGGAACAGAAAAAAAAATTACTCTATGCAGATAGGATATGAAGTTATGTAACCTAATTAATAATTAAATCTCAATTAATAAGGGAGTTTATACAATACGTAGTCAAGCTGGGGAGTGTTTTTTTATAGATAATATACAGGACGAAAAATTATCCTTGTTAGCTATAGCAACATTCCACATAAATCAGCATCAGCTACAGGCGCAAAACACTATTCAAAAATGTTTTGAAATTTTCATTTTTTTAAATTTAGGTAGACGTTTCATAGATTTTTAATGTTTCTTGGATGATGAGAAATATTTCTATCAAATGAATCTAAGAAAAATATAGTTATAATAGTATTTAAGTTTTTAGACTTATCAGTTCATAGAAATTTCGATAATTTTGTCAGCTACTGTTGTATTTACTCAAAGTAAATTCAGTTCAACTTATGTCATTTCCAAGAGTTTTATAAAATTTGGGTCCACCTACAGTCCCTCAAATTAAAGTTAGAGAGTTGAAATTTTATAATATATATAAATGGATTTGGTGCTAGAGAAAGTACCTGCCATGGGTTCTCAACTTTTTCCATTAATCATCAACATTTGTTTTTATTTAATATATTTTTTTTTTTTAGTTTTGCACCTTCAACTGCTGGAAACTGGGTTTGAAAATTAATATAGCGTTTTTTTTTTTTTAATGATCTATAGTTTCTAGTTTTAATTCACGATTAAGTTACCTATTTTTTTTAATATATAATCATATGACTTGTTAACATATTTTTGTTATTTACAATGTGAGTTAGTATTAATATTATAATAACCTGAAAATGTTTTAATTTTCGATAAATTTCAATCTTGAGTAACCGTTTAATTACGTTCAAAAGCCTTGTTCTCATATTAAACTGCTTGAGGCGATTACTGGTACGAACGTCGATAACAAGATAGGATCATGGGTGTGTACACAGGGGGTATTCGCAATTGATACAAAAATTTAATTACTGAAAAATCTATTAACAGCTAGAAGTTGGTTTCATCAAAGAAACTAATTATGGAATAACAATTAATTTCCCAATACTTAAATTAGTAATCCACCATTCAAACAATGACCTCCTCTTTAAGTACACCCTTGGAACATTTTAACTTAAAAAAAATACAATTTTAATTGTGAAACTAAATTTAATTTCTGATCCGTTAAGTTGATGAGGAGACAAACTTAGTTCGGAGTTTTTTTTTTTGTAATTTTAGGTAGTGTATGTATTCGTGTGCTTAAAATGTTTAATTTACTTTATTTCTTTAAATTTAGCTTTTTAAGTAAATACTTCTTTGCACTTTTCATGTGCAGAGTGAATTAGATTGAAACGTCAGATCTCCGATGCTCGGGTAAAGTCGGCTGGAGTCGATTAATCGAAGTGTTTTTGCATTTAAAATATATCAAACACTAAAAATTGGACCTGAGTATTGGAAGCGAGGAAAATGTTCATCATTTCATCATCTTTGTAATGAGCTACAATTTAAAATTGTATCTTATCGCGACGCCATGTAAAAGAGGCAAAAAGGAAAAAAGAAAAAGTATCGAAAACTAAAAAATAACGAGTTTTATTGAAGATATGGATTAAAACATCTCAGAAACAAAAAATCGGACCTTTATACTGTAAGCGATGGAAATGTTCAGCATTTCATCCTCTTTATAATGAGATATTATTTATAATTTATATTTCTTATTATTGTTGATGTTTTCACTTCTAACGTGTGTCTAAAGCACACATCTTAGTTTTTTTTCATAACTATTTCATAGTTATTTTAAAATAAACCTTAACTTAATTAATATGAGCTTAAAACTTATCAAACAAGGATTTTTTTCAAAACGTTTACTTGAAGTAATTGTTAATAACTTGAATTAAATATTTTTTGTAGTTGTTTTTTACTATCCAACAAAAATGTCACTCTTAAAAAAACATAACTATTAATTTCTTTTTAGTTCATGAGGACTGTCATCCCTTTAAATATTTTTCTTTACTAGTCACCCCGTATGTGATATATTCAACCTTTGGCTTAATTCCTCACTCAAACAGTTTGATTGAGTTCTTAACTGACCTCAGAGCCAATCCTAGTTGTTTAGCTGTGGTTTAGATTACAATCTGAAACATGACCTTATCAGAGAATATAGTTTGAAATCGCTCGACCATTGGCACTATTAAGGATTTGAATTCGGCGAGGAATGGAATACTGGAATTTATCCTGATCTCATTTAGATTATAACTCTCATTTACTGTCCTTTGGAATTATTAAAATGTTTTAGATAGCTTTTGTCCGATCATCAATTGGCGCCATTCCTTCTGTTGGGCTACCATTCCGCAACACTTGACGGTCTGCTGTTGAAAAGTGAAGTACATACACGCCGCATACACTCGTATCTTTATTTTTTTTATTATTATTTTTCTCACCATTTACCCCTGTTTTAGTTTTAACAATAAAATGTTTATTTATTTTTTTGGTAAAAACTGAGGGACAATTGTCTCAGAAATATATTTTGTATATTTCGCTTCGTTTGCGATGTGTTATCGCATTTTATGTACACACCAGCCCGGCAGTAATACCCTGTCTTAGGGATTAAGACATCGAAATACTGCCGGAAGCCCTGTCTGGAACTGTGTTTCGTTTGTAGTGGACGTCTACCCCCACCATTTTCACCAAGGTCCAGGCCGTCTCATCTCATCTTCACTTTGCCAGCGCCATTTTGAAAAGCCCAGCTATGTCATCTCTAGTCGTCGATCGAGATCGATAGGCCTATCGATTCGATACTCCCCACCATCGACTAGCCATCGTAGAAGGTAACCTCTTTGGAAGAAGATCCTCCAACTTGGAACGTTTTTTATTCTTACCATCACCATGGGACATTTTAATATTAATTTGGGTTTTCTCTCTAAATTATTATTTAAACTTTAATGAACTCTCGAGTTAATTTTTTTCCTTTTAATTAATTTTATTCTCGAAAGTCGATTGTGTTCTCTTGAAGTTATTTTTCTCTCTCTTAATTTAATCTTTATTATAGAAGTTTATTTTATTTATGTTTTGTTTTTGATGGACTTTTTTTTTATTTTTCACTAAATATTGTATTTATGTTTTATTTTATTTCAGTGCATTTGAATAATTTTTTTTCTTCTCATTTGTTTGTTTTGAATTTTATAAAAATCTTTTATCTCAATAAACATTGTAAGCATTTAGAAGGGGATTTTTCATTTTCCATTTTTTGATTTCTTGAATATTTCTATTTGATATTATTTTCTTGTGCATGCAGTTTTTTTTTTTTTTCCTTTAATGCTTTACAGGTCTCATTACTCTTTTTTTCCCCTCTTTCCCAACATTTTAAATTTTACTCGAATTTTCCACACCTTTGAGGAAACTCACCGGAGAAAGATTTGTACTTCAATTTTCAATTTTATTTTTCTTATTTTGTCTTTTCTATTTACTATATTACTATTATTTAATTCACTTGTATTTTTCTGAAAATATGTTCTTTCATCACTACTATCAGTGTCCTTGATTGATACAGAATGTAATATGATTGCAATAAAAAAGAAATGAAGTAAACAAAATAAATGAAAATTCATTCTACAGGCTTCTTCTGTAGCAAAATTGTCCTATTAACATATTACACGTTAATAATATATTCTGCTGTTAAGCCTCTCTTCAGCTTTTGTGGCCGCAGACTGGAAAGTAATCTAGCAAAAAGATGAAAACTAAAGAACTAGAAAGAGAAAAAAATTAAAGAGAGAGAAGAGTCAAAGGAAGTCAGTGGCGTTGAAACCGTTTAATTTCCCGAGCTCCTCCCGACACTCAACTTTAATTGAAACCAGGGACATGCCCTCTTTTACCGCTAAGGATTTAAATGAATCCTCAGCCTTCTTTTAAGACTTATATGCTGAATTTTAATACTTCTGTTACAAATATCTAATAATTTAATATGCATTATCATTGTACTCAAATAGGATTGCTGGTCTTTAGTTCAAAGGACATTATGGAAAATAGTATGCAAACCATAAAGTTGTTAAAGAAATGTATGTTAAATAGGACTGCCGGTAGAAAGAGAGAAAATACCTACCTCTTGTCAAGGCAGATCAGAGTTAGCCTAAAATGATTTATGCAATCGTAAGTGTTTCGACATAAACGGATTTGAGACAACTCCTTGGTACAATTTTTTTTTCCTTTTTATTTATGATATTTACAATTGTATGAAGAAAGAATACATTAAGTAAATGTGATAAAAGAAAATAAAAACATGAAAACACTTGTTGACAAACTACCCACTGGTAGCACTCTAAAAAAAAAATGTATTTATAATAGAAGATCTCCACGGCATCTTCTTTTCAGACGCCTCGGAGGGTTATCAGGAATCGAATAGGAAGCAAGATTACAAATGAGAGGGTTCGGACGGTTCTGAAGTTTATTATGGAAGGATAGGTATCTAGATTGGGACAAATCTGTAACATATGGAATATTAAGATCGTAATGAGCATTGAGGATTTTACGAATGATCTTGGATTGTAAAGATTGGATGCTTGAGGAATTCGATGGCTTAGTGGAGCCCCAAAGCTCAACTTCGTATGTCCTGATAGGTCTTATTGTAGTCATGTATATGAGTCTTTTGTAATTAACTGGAAGTTTAGAGTGTTTGTCTAGTAAGTGCTGGAGTAGTCGAAAACTTCGAGCGGTTACTTGTCGTTTAAGTCTGGTATGAGGATTCCAAGTTCGACGTTTGACCAAGTGGAGTCCAAAGTACCGGATTTGTTCAACAGGGATAAGTGGGGTATTATTCAAGGATACTGTAGGACAGGAAATCATAGGTTTGCGACGAAGAGTAAAGGTGATTTGATGGGATTTATTGGAATTTATATTAATCCTCCAATTTCGACACCATTCTTCGAGGCTTGGGTACAGTAATAAGTTAGAAAAATTAATAACAATAATAAAAGACAAAAATTAATAACAATAATAGTGAACCGAATGTTCGATGCTGACACCACCAACCGCTTATTACTCACCTCCCCCCACCATTCACCGTCCAAACACACTTTCATTACTAATCCCATCAATTTTACAAGCCAAATTGATTCGCCGCAATGTAACCTCCTCAATTATATTAACTGGATAAAGTTCACGCAATTCGGCGTTATGAAACTGTTTTAACTCTTCGGGTAACTCATCCTTCTTCCGATGTTAGAAAAATATGTTTATTAATGTATAATATGTAAGTGTCTAGATGACCAGAGAGTTACCGTGCTTTCCACTTGTGATAGAGGTCTTCAGTTCAAGACTGAGTCCTTTTAATCGTATGTGGGGCATGGTAGTCGAGCGAGCTAACAGCACCGCGCATCTTTCCTTAATATACCCTCCAAAACTATGTATATACTCATTTTATTACTTAGATTGTAGTTACTCTTTATTATAATAGATCAGCTGGCCAGATTTATTGTCAATTTTAACAATATTGTTATTCTCAAGGGACTTAGTCCCATAATAAAGATAAAAATAAAATAAAATAAAAGATACCTAAGAAATACATCACCATCATGCAAAAAATGTCATTCAGATATCCGATTCAAGACATAAGACATTAGGAGATCTTTAAGACGTCTTTTAGCCACCTATAAAAGTCATCTAGAAATGGTCATTTTTCTTAAGATATCTAAAAAAAGATACCTTTCAGTCATTGTTGCTGGGTGGGTATCTTACGTTCCTGCATGAAAAACGGCTCTCAAGGCCTTATCGTTATCATTATAACATTTATTTAACAAAAAGTGTAAAAATTATTTCGTACCTTATCTATCTCCTAATAAAAGTGAGCTATATAAAAGCTAATAAAAGAGAAATATTGTCATAATTTCTCAAAATGAAAGTCAGATTGCTTCCCTTGACTGCGACCTAATTGAATAGGTATTATATCGGTCGTAGCAGCGGCTGGTGGTAATGAGATTATCCGGCTAGGAGCTGAAAATGGATGCCCTGTGATCGCTGGGGCAGACCCGATCGCTCAACTGTTACAGTTAATTAATTTAATCAGACCCACCGGTACCGGTCCAATGGAGAAATAGTCCTATTCCATTCTGCCATAATCAATGTAAACTCTTATTATATATTCAGATTTATGGATGGTGCATTATGTTAATGGATTGTTTATTGATTTAAATCTATGTTAATGTACAATGATGTATTGTTATAAGCGGCATATTGAATCGGAATATAGGCTGATAATAATTGGGATTGATAATATTCTGGCATAATAGTCAAGAAACAGGCGTGCAGAATGTTGGCTTCAAGATTACTCAATATATTTTACCCCTACATTCACGAAAACATACTCGAATGTGTAAAAGAAGAGGGAGGCTACCGAACCCGAATGCTTCATTGGTTCTTTTTAATAATTGTTTAATAATCATAATTTTTGCCCAATTATGATATTATATAATAATTATTAGTATATTAACTACTACTAGCAATATTTATTTAATAATGAAAAACAAATCCCAGAGAAACTTTTAATTTAGGTAATATATCTTTAAGGTGTCCTGGTAGGTTCACTCAATAAGTACACCATAAACAATTAATATATACAATTTATATGTTTGGGAAAAATACAAAAGCTATGAGTAATAAAGTTGAACAAAAATACACAAGAAAAAAAAATAATTACAGAAGAAAGATAGGAAAAAAAAAGATAAATTTTATTAAAAGGAAAAACACAAAAATAAAATTATGCTTGCCAAATTTAATACTTATAAGAGTTATAACTCCAGAACAGATAATATAATCCAGCGATGGGCCCAGACAATTGTTAAGCCCAAATTCTTCACGTTAGCGACAAAAACTGTAATTTTACACTAAAACTGTCTCTGGTTTTATTATCTGTTTTTTTTTTAACACTTCAATCGATATTTTGTATCGAGCCTAGACGATTGATTTCCATAGAGGTTGTAAAACTGGCTGCAACACTGATTACTGAAGGTCTCATGACGTCAGAAGAGGATTGTGGTAACATATCTATAGGTAATATATAGTTGCAGGACGCCTGGAGAAAAAAAGAAACAAGAAAATTTTACAAAGGAGTAAAGAACATAAAAAAAAGGATTCACTGCCAGAACTGGATTATGTAGATGGAAAGAAGATCTGATTGGAGAAGAGTCAAAACGTTCTCTCTCAAAACGTGGAATCATTACTTTAGTGGATTGCTGAACCGAATTATTACCAACAAATAACAATAGTTACGTTTTGAACTTTTGCAGTGATGAAAATTCAATCTCATTCTCATTCCAATGGCGCTATAGTTTGAGATGAACCCTGGCCTCCTTCACAATCCTCCAATCCATCCTGTCCACAGTCATTCTCCTCCAATTCCTGAATCCTAGCGTTCCCAAGTCCGCTTCCACATCATAATGCCAGCGCAATCATGGACTTCCATTCTTTCTGTTTCCTTCTAGACGTCCCATCCATAACCATCTTGGGGATTCTGTTATCATTGATTCCGTGTATATGATCCAACCATCTTAATCTATATTTTTTAATGGTGGACACAACTTCCGGAGGATCATATCAAGTACATCAACTTCTGATTTTTTTTTTCATCCTCTACTGATCTCCTTCTCTTCGCGGGTCATATTTTCTGTGCAGAATCTTTCTTTTCCTCATGTTCAGCAGTCGTACATTATTTTTACTGTCAGGGTCCACTTTTCACTTCCATACATGATCACATACCTAAGGGTTGTCCTGTACATTTGTATCTTCAGGCCTTTTGTTGTATCCTTGTTTTGATAAACATTTGTTAGTGACCATAAGAAACTATTACCCGTCACTATTCTTATTTTGATTTTCACTTCTATTGCCTTATTTTGGTTTATTATTTTCAATAATCAACCATTGTGATCAACCGAGAAATTCAAAAACTTAACCCACTCTCAAAATTTGAGGGTTCACATTTCAGGATGCATAGAATTCGAAAAACGAATAAATTTTTTTTGTGAGTCCGACGTCCGTCCATTTTCTCCGAAACTACTGGACCGTTTTTTTTTTCAGATTCGGATATAAAATCAGAGGCCACCGAGGATGATCCTCCTTCATCGACATTAATATCTGCCTTTTACTTTCAAAATGGCGGCCGAACAACCTGCGTTGCTATAGACTGTAGCTCCCAAACGAATATACTGATTTCAATGAAACTTCGCTGAAGTCATTTTCTCGACACCCTTTAAATTTATCTATATAACATACTTCAACGAAAAGAAGCTGGAAAAAAAGTTACGAGGGATGGTAAAATTAAATTTCGAATAACACAAAAAGTTTAAACTTTTTTTGACGATATTTTAATGTGGTTTTTTAAAAGTTCGCGGAATTTCCTAAAAAAAAAAAAATCGTTAAAATTGGACAATTAGGAGCAGAGATCGTTCAATGTTGTCTTTGGACTATACAATTCCGACTTTGGTTTGCCCTTGAAACCTCGACCGATGACAAGAGACCATTGCCATTAAGTGTACAATTATAAGTTATCAGCTTGAGTATTCCTATTGGCGATGTTGGAAGAGCCGCCTACTGCTGCCACCTACCTGCTGATTGCCCAATTATTGTTGCTGATGGACTTCCTATATCGCATCGACCGTCACTTTTCCTCCTCGGAGTAATTTGGCAGTTCGCATGTTTAGTGAGCGGGTCATGTCCTTCAGGTCATGTCGTAGAGTTTGTAAATTGCAATACGAATTTACTTAGAATTTAAAATTTAATATAATTTACTTTTCATATTACTAATCTCGTCTTGTTGATGTTTTCATTTCTATCATCTAAAGCACTCCTTTTTTTTAAGTGAAAACATCTTTAGGTACGTTTTACACTTTTTTGTAGAGAATGAATTAGATTGAGCCGTCAGATTTCCGATTTGTAGTGCTCGGGTAAAGTCGGCTAGAGTCGACTGATTTAAGAGCGTTTGCGTATGGATTAAAATATCTCAAAAACTAAAAATCAGGCCTGCATACTGTAAGCGAGTACCCTTCGACGGAGATCCTGTCCACTTATCCTTTTAAACTCTGTACCTCTTCCCGTCTCAGACACTGTTCTGTATCTTGGATACCTTTTTGACAAAAGACTAACATGGAACGCACATTTCAGACTTAAAAGACAAGAACTTAACCGACGATTAGGCCATTTATACAGACTACTTAACGAAAAAATTCAGCCTATTAATTAAAAACAAACTATTGATATACAAGACCATACTCAAACCCATCTGGATCTATGGACTTGAACTGTGAGGGACAACTAAATTTTCGAACATCCAATCCTTCCAGCCCTCCGTATAATAGTCAATGCGTCATATTATGTTACTAACAAAACCTTACATCATGACCTTTACATCCCTTATATCCTTGACGTTATTCCATTCCGATTCTCAAATTTTCACCTGAACCTAATCAACCAACTTTAGCTCAATCCTTATCCAGTTCCAGTCATCGCTACAATCCTCCTCGAAGGTTGAAACGTTAGTGGCCTCGAGATCTTTTGTAAAGACGTCATTGGAGTCCGGGCAATGGCCTGCTTCTCCACTCAAGTCATGAAAGTATGTGGCTTTAGTGCCCTTTCTCAGTCTCCACTTGATCCCCATCCCAGTGATGAGACAGAGAGAAGCACTGGGATTTCTTAGTCTCGCCTTGTTCTTCACAAGTGCTCTCTTGGCTGATTGTAAATATTTTAATTAAGTATAAATGTTTTCCTTTTTAATCTGCTATTTTTATTTATTTCTTTTACTTATATATTTTATTTTTTGCTACGAATTCTGTATATTATTTTATTTTATCTTCAAGTTACATTTCCTTGTTTTGTTTTTTTTACAGTTTTTGCCTTATTATATAGAAAAAATTTTCTTAACTGGTATTAAAAAAATTTTTTTTGTATTGTATGTATTGTATGTATGTGCCACACTCAGCTATAGAACTGTATAACCTATAATACTATAATACTCAGTGCCCTTAAGTATGGCAAAATGTATCATTTACCAATTAAAAAAAACGTTTTTTCATATCTATTTCATTGTTCTTTCACAACAAATCTTAACTTAATTAATATGGGCTTAAATATTATCAAACGAGGAAGTTTTACAAGAAGTTTACTGTGAAGTGATTGTTAATTACTTGAATTAAATATCTTTTTAGTTATTGCTTACTATTCAACAAAAATGTGACACTTAAAAAAACACTACCACTTTAAATATTTCGGTTTACTGGATACCAGGTATGTGGTATATTCAACCTTTGGCTTACTTCCTCACTCAAACAGTTTGATTGAGTTCTTAACTGACCTCAGAGCCAATCCTAGTTGTTTAGCTGTGGTTTAGATTACAATTTGAAACATGGCTTTATCAGGGGATATAGTTTGAAATCGCTCGACCATCGGCACTATTAAGGGTTTGAATTAGGCGAGGAATGGAATACTGGAGTTTATCCTGATCTGCTTTAGATCATGACTCTCTTTGACTGGTCCTTTGGAAATATTAAAATGTTTTATATTGAATATTTGATAGTTGACCGTTTCATTATAAAGGAAGCAGATGGTCCGGGGTGGCGATCATGAATAGGCTAAATAGTGGCAAAACTATTTTATTAAAAGTCAATGTTTCGACCCGACTTTGCTGATCTTCTTCAGGGCTAGAACGGACAAGATACAAAAAATAGAGAATTGTGGAAGTTACATAATATTATGACATTACATAATATAATTTAAAAATTATAAACAATGTGAATAAACTTATTAAAATTATGAACAGTAAGTACATTAAAATACAAACAGGGTATGCTAAGTAACAAGATCATAAACTGAAGTAAATAGATGGTAACAATTGTTGTAGTGTAATATATAATATATGCAAATGTGAATATACTTCTACACATCTACAGAAGAGATTGAAAGAAAAGGAAAAAAGGATATAATATGAAATAATAGGCATAAAAAAAAATGTGGAGAAAGAAAAAAATATATATATATATATATATATATAAATAAATAAGTAAATAAAATTTACTTATTACCTATAAATATAAATTTATTTATTACCTATAAATGTCTATTATTATCCTTATTTATTTATTTTATTCTATCAATCCATTTCTTTATTTATTTTATTTTATTTTATTTATTTATTTATTTTTTTATTTATTTTATTTTATTTTATTTTATTTTTTTGTACCAATCATCCAAATAGTATTAAATGATGTTATTTAGTTGATCGGGCGCTTATGACCTGGATGTTTTGCGCCTAGACATCGAAACAAACAACAACAGTAAATAAAATTAGAAGAATAAAAATAGAGACTTGCAGGTGTGTTCAGCTAGGAGTTTCACTTAGAACTGGAAAATGAGGGGGGTAAAAATGTTTTAGATAGCTTTTGTCCAATCATCAGTTGGCGCCTTCTTTTTAATGAGCTACCATTTCGCAACACTTGACGGTCTTGCAAGACACTGTTGAAAAACCTAAAGGAGTCTTTAGTTGTTAATCTGTTATTTAAAACTGTATCCTGAAGTGATTCGGTATTAGAGATGCGAAAAGGGAAAATGATATTGTCGAAAATGAAATTCTATCCAGTTGTTTTCAACATTTAGATTAAATATCTCATAAAGTAAAATTTAGACCTGTATACTGAAGGCAAGGGAAATTTGCAGCATTTTATCCTCTTTGTTATTTACCAATAAAAAAAACAAAAAAAAAAGTTTTTTCGTATCTATTTTATTGTTATTTCACAACAAATCTTAACTTGATTAATATGGGCTTGAAGATTATCAAAGGAGGAAGTTTTTATAAAAGTTTATTCTGAAGTGATTGTTAATTACATGAATTAAATAATATTTTAGTTATTGCTTACTAGGTATATATAAATATTTATTATTTGTTTTTTCTCCTTATCTATCAATGGGAGAAGAAAGTCAGAATTTCAATTTAATTTTAATTAGCATTTTCTGTTGAAGGTGAACGAGATATTACAATTTATTTTTAGTTGAAGATATTTTACTAATTATATATTTTATATAAATACGTATTATAAAGGAAAGATCTCACTTGAACAACTTAACAAGTCAAGCAATTTTATTTGTGGTTTTTTTCTCATTCTCATACTTTTTAAATATTACATGTATTTGTATAATATACACACATACATATGTATATTATACTTTGTCCTTCCACTGCTCTCGAGGGTATATAGATATATCAATACCCTTGATACTATCGACTATCAAGCGATGTTGGATATTAACATAATTGTTAATACTTGGCTACTTTCAGCATTCAGGGTCTGCCCTGGTTTATCTTGGAACCCGCTTCCATCTTAGAGTACCAGAAGCGAACTACGACCACTATTTGATTTACTTTCACGATCTTGGACATATACATGTTAAATGTTAAATTATGTATATAAATATATATGTAAGTAATGTCATATATAAATTACAAAATATGTTGTAGACCAAAGATCGTTCAATGTTGTTGACGTGAAGACGAAAAAAAAAAGTGACAAACAAAAAGTCAAAAAGGAAAAAGATAGCGCAAAAAAATAATAATAACAACGACTGTTTTGAACATTTAATTTAAATACCATGGAGAGTTCAGAATTCAATATAGATATTTTTTTTCAATTATTCAGAAAAATAAGACATAATAAATTAAGTACCATAAGATGGAGTAAATTTGGTAAAATTTAGTTTGTAGTAAATAGTTTGTGTACAGGCATAATACCTGCGCTATTACGTCGCGGCAGTTTGAGAACCCTATTTCACTATATTCGTTGTGCAATTAGGTTTTATTTATTTCTACTGTTTTTCTCAAAATGCTTGTTTTCATGAAACTTTCGCTTGTAGCTCAGGAGTAGTATACCACAAGATAGTAGAGCCTATACGAAGCTTATTTTTTAAGACCGAACCAACACAGTGTATTCACTATGGAATCAAAAAAAAAAAAATTTACTCCACAGTTACCCACCCAGTTCCAAAATCACTCCACCTTACGATATGTCTATTCGATTTGATTTTCGGTCGTTAATAACTGAAATTACTGACCACCGTTACAGAAGTATTATTTTAAAAAATACCTATACTGTGTAATTGGCTTATATTAATTGACGTCTCATTTTATACAAATATATAAATATTTATGTAGGGATCATCCGTGGAAATTCCTTGGACTTACTCGCTGACGAACAATGAGAGGGGCCGTCCAGACTTGCTGGAGGGTGTGACGTAGGATTGAACGCCTTACTCACATATCTTTTGCTCACCATACACCACGAATAATCGTGGTGTATGGTGAGCAAAAGATACCCTAATACCCTAAGGCTGATCTGAAGGGACGGCGAGCTGTGGAGGGAAGTGTGTAAATAAGCAATTGGTGGTGTCGGCATCGAACCTTCGGCTTCGCTAAGCCTCCTATTATTATTACTATATAAATATTTATAAATAATTAAAATTGTATATATTGTAGATGTTATTAATACAAATTTCACATAATAAAAACACATTTCGATCACAACAGTTTTACTTTATTATTCTTTTCTACACCGACGTTTCAGCACTTAGGCCATTTTCAAGAGAAGAAATCTTCAACAAATAAAAAATCATCAAAGCCTATTAAGGACAATTCAGTCCATGTGTTTTAATTTTTTTTAAAGTATAAAAATAATAAACAAAAATGCTAATAATTAATAGGAAATTATAATTATAACTTTGATGATTTTTTTTATTTGTTAAATGTTTCTTCCCTTTAAAATAGCCTAGGGGCTGAAACGTTGGTGTACAAAAGAAAAAAATGATTAAGTAAGACTGTTGTTATATTCCATATTACTAATCCCGTCTTATTGGTGTTTTCACGTATATGTTCTTTTCTTAATCGCACTCCGTATTTTTTTAATATTAATATTATTGAGTGGGACGGTATGTGCCATCGGTCTTGTTGGACTCTTCAAATAATTCAACGTAATTTGGATGCTTCGTTTTTAATTTAATCTAAAGCGGTAATAAATTGTCTCCTTTGTGCAATTAAAATTACTCATTGAATATTCATAAACAGATATCATTTCTAAACAATTAAGACACGCGCGGACTCTTGAGAAGCGATATTCCACGAATTGTAAGGGATATCAAATTTAGGATCAATAATAATTACCTTTTATTATGAAGTAAATCAACTTCCTCGAACAAACAATAAATTAATAATTTTCGAAGAATAATTAATTATTACCTTGAATATAAGCTCTAAACATTTTAAAGCGTTGAGTATATACCTGTTAAAATTTAATGTAATAAACTTATTTCGGTTGACCATACTTTTATTTACTCGAAAGTATCCATATAAGATCAATCCGAAGTTTACGTAGCACTTGTAGTCAATACAGTGCACATGAATATTTTCTTATAATTCCATCTTCTAATCATATTTCCATTCTTTAAGATTTTTTTTTTTTTTTTGTCAATAAAATATGTATTTGCGCCTGTCAATAATAAGTTGACAATCAGCAAATGTGATGGCGATAATGATATAATGACATGACATGGGGAAGGAAAGTACTCAGCAGTACCTCTTCCCTAACTTGTTCCAATTACTTAGGTTGTCTAAGGAAGGAGATCCCTCATCCAACGCCTTTTTAGTCTCCTGCTCATGTTCTGAGGTATGTCAGCTGTGGCCATTTCTCTTATAAGTCTGTTATTATGTCCATTTAAATTTGTGTAAAATCGTTGATATAGAGTCGTTATATGTTGGTCAACTGTTGGAAAGTGGAGGTCAGTATGTAGAGTTTTGTTAGTCACGTACCAAGGTGCTTTTGTTATGAGTCGCAATAATTTTGATTGGAACGTTTGAAGTTTTTGTAGGTGGGTCTTTTTAGCGATGCCGTATATTTGTAATGAGTATGTCCATATGGGCTTAAATGTATATGTATATGTATGTATATGTATTCAGTTTCTGTTTTAGTTTTAGTTTTGAAGATTTGGCAAAAAGAGAGTAAAGTAGTTTGAGTCGTTTGTTAAGTGTCATGCGTTTCATTTTAACATGTGGGCCCCATGTCAACCTTCTGTCGAAGGTGAGTCCAAGGTAAAGTACCGTGTCCGTTTGAGGAATTTGATTGTTGTCAATATAAACAGGAGGACAGGTGTTTTTTGGAAGAGCAAATGTTATATGTTTGGATTTGTCATGATTAAGTCGAATTTTCCATTGTGTGAACCAATCTTGTAGTATAAGCAAATGATGTTGTAGAGTTAGTGAGGCCTGTGTAGGGTCTTGATGTTTTGTGAGGATTGTTGTATCGTCTGCATATGTAGCTGTCAAGATCTCATCGTCAATAGGTATATCGTAAGTGTATATAACGTAAAGTAGAGGGGCTAGTATTGAACCTTGGGGAACTCCGGCCAAGATTGGACGGACTGAAGACACTTCCGAGCTCTGCTGAACTGAAAAAAATCTGTCGAAGAGGAAAGATTGAAGGATAAGATAGTTGGTGTATGGAAGTATAGTCTTAAGTTTAAAGAGTTTCCTTAAGATTAATTTTTATATTTAATAAATATTCAGTGTTATTTTATATATATATGTGTGTGTGTGTGTGTGTGTATGTGTGCGTGGGTATTATATTTTCTCGACTGCTATATATATTATATAGGGTTGTTATATTTTTTCTAGTGATATTGAGTTTCAACAGATAAACAACTATGATAGAGGATTGATAATGGGTAGTAGCAGCAGATATATTGAAAACACGAGTTGGTTGGGGGATTTCCGTCATTGAAAGTACATAATAAAAGAAACTAATGTGTATGCTTTAGACCACACCATAGAAGTGACAACATCAAAAAGGCGAGATTAATAATATAAAATATAAATTATAAATCACTGCTCATTATAAAGAGGATAAAATGCTTAACATTTCCCTCGCTTTCGTCAATAAAACTCGTTATCATTGTTTTTCGACACTATTTTTTTTCATTTTCACCATTCCAACACGGCGTCGCGTTAAGATAAAGTTTTTAATAATAGCTCATTGCAGAGAGGATGAAACGATGGACATCTCCTTCGCTAACGATATGCAGTTCTGATGTTTAGTTTTTGAGATATTTTAATTCATATAATTAAAACACTTCAATTAGTCGACTCCAGCCGACTTTGCCCAAGCATTACAATCTAATTCACTCCCCATAAAAAAAAATGCAAAACATGCCTAAAGAAGTTTTCAGTTCAAAAATAAATAAATTACATTTATTTTCATTTCCTTTTTACCAACATTTCGGCCTATGTTTGAGGCTTTCATCAGGGCTTAAAAAGACATGAATTACTTATAAGTATTCATGACTTTATTACATTCATTTTATAAATTTCTAAGTCTGTTTCATTATTTCATAAATTTCTATTACATTTACTTTATAATACTTCCTTACTTTATACATCATATATTTGCCATTTTATATATTTATTAATGTTAAGTTCAACTATCTATATCTTATTAGACTATATCTTTTACATGCATATTATTATTTCATTCCACTAGATTCACAATAATTATACATTATGTTGTCTTTTCGAAGGATTGATGAAGGCCTGAAACTTACATAATGTATTTATTTTTACTTTGAATTTTTACAGACTGAACAACCCAACCAACTTCTCTTCGATAAACAACTATATTTTGACGATCTTTCAGAAGCTTTTTGTTCTCATATTCATGCCCTAAAAATATGATGCTTGTAGAAAAAAAGTTAGAAAATAATTATTAAAATTTAAAATATGAAGTTTGTTCGGTAACTGTGTAGGTAACAGTACAAAGTTACAACTTATACAACTATTTTTGTTACTGAAAATTCTCTATTATAATGTTTAATAATAAATATAATATGTTAACAATATATTATACATAGTATGTTTAATAATATTAAGTGTTATAACAGAACGCAACATATAACACATTTTATAGACTAGGAGCTATCAATTGCATTTAACTGAAGGATTTAAAGCTAGTAACCATTTTAAATCCTAAATAAATCTCATCTGAACACACTACTTCGGTCAATTGGTTGAAAGCCGTTGCTTTCTATACGAAAATTTAAATTCAAGAAGCTAAATTTAGTGGTTCATTTAACGAAAGAACAAACAGCTGATATTTTGATATGATGTCAAAAATACGCTCCTAAAAGAAAATTCAACTTGACTGACGACGTACTCGGTTGCTTTTCGAAAATTGATATGACGTCAAAGTCATCAAATCAAATTAGCCCCGTCGAATAATAGTTAAATGAGGAGAAAATTAAAAACAGTTTTTCTCTTCGATTTTTTAGGTTTTCTGTGGTGTTGAATCTGAATTTGAAATTTTCCATTGTGTTCCGAGATCAACGAAAAAAATGGCGAAATATCAGGACTTTTTTTAGTTTCTTGGACATGACATCGAAACTATGCAATTTATCGAAATTATTACTATGTACAAATTTAAAGAAGACAAAATCTACTATCAATTTCACATGATTTTTTAACGTATGACCAGCGAATGAGGAGTTGACTATTTTCTTATTTCACAAGAAATATATTTTTTCGTCTATTTTCTCGCAAAATTCATAATCCATGCTTTTATCGAAGACATTTATTATAATCAATTTGAAAAAGCATTAAATTTACTATGTACTTCATGAGGACACATTAATATGTGAGAAGGTTAAGATGAATGAATGAATGAATGAATAAAATAATTTTAATTAATGAAGATGCTTTTAAAGCGCACGGAATCAAAGGCGTATTTCACTCGTAGTATCTGACTCATACATTTTTTCAATTCTTTTGATTCGGCTAATTTAACTATATTTATAACAGAATTAGAATGTATAAATATATTAGATAGCTTTTATTTGTTCTGTTGGCATGAGGGGCATCAACATCCCTATAAACAATCAAAACAGTCCGTATTAATAAAAAAAAAAAAATCCATATCCATAACTCAAAACAGGTATCTCTTGACCCAAATCTGATAACATTACCTTCAAGAAAACGATAAGATTTGCTCGAAACTTTAGCTAAAATATTTTACAAGGCAAGGAGCATGAGGAGGGAACGTTGGCAAAGCTCTATCAGCGAACTTTGTAATTTCATTATTGTGCCTAAAAGCTCCGATCAATCCAATACTTTTCACATGCCTTCCTTTGTCTCACAATATTTTAATTATGTTGCGATTTAAAGTCCTGTGTATAGATGTGGATAGACCATACAGGATATCATTAATACATTCATTTTACAGGGTTTTTTCTTACGTTCTATTCACCGTTTTAGAATGTATGTATTTATTTGTGGTGTTGTTCACCAGCTGTATATCGATTTTAAAAAGGCTATGATTCTATTAACCGCCAGAAAATGTATAATATTCTAATTGAGCAGGGGATTAAAAAAAAAAAAAATAGTGAATCTAGTTAAGATGTGCATTAGAACATGCCATTGGGGAGATGATGCGTACCAAAAAAGGGTTGTATCTGGGTGGGACAACGCCCTTGCTTGGCTATGCGGATGATCTGGTTCTGTTCAGCGAAGACACTGAAACTATAAAACTAAATATGACAATGTTAATGAAAGCCGGTAAAGAAATAGGACTCGAAATAAGCACGATAAAACAAAATATATAGTTAGCTACAAAAATCGCGATATTGCAGGTAATATTGATATATAAGGTAATATGTTTGAACAGGTAGAAAAGTTTAAGCATCTAGCGTCTACGATAACTAGAAAAAACGAAATTGAAAAGGAGATCAAGGTTAGGCTGAAGTTGGGAAATGCTTGTTATTTTTCTGTGACAAAAATACTTAGCTAGCGCATCTTGTCCCGAAATTTAAAGACTATAAAACCATTATCCTACCTACAATTATTTATAAGCCACTTACATTAAGAGATGAGCAGCGTCTTGAGGTTTTTGAAAATAAAGTATTGCGTAGAATATTCGGATCGAAGAAGTATAAGTTAACCAGAGAGTTCAGAAGGTAGCATAACGACGAATTGCGTGAACTGTATCCAGTTAATATAATTAAGGTGATTACATCGCTGCGAGTCAAGTGGTCTTGTAAAATTGTTGGGCTTAGTAACGAAAGAATTCCCAAAAGGTTGATATTTGCTGTACCGAATAGTAAACGTCCGAGGTGTGGACCGTAGGGAAGATAAGAAGATTTCGTTAAAGCCGATCTGAAGGGACTGGGTTTGGACG
Organism: Nezara viridula; assembly: GCA_928085145.1. Classification (NCBI taxonomy): domain Eukaryota; kingdom Metazoa; phylum Arthropoda; class Insecta; order Hemiptera; family Pentatomidae; genus Nezara; species Nezara viridula. The sequence goes on from OV725083.1 coordinate 23,108,766, forward strand.
GCGAACGGTGGAGGAAGGTATGTAATAAGCGATTGGTGGTGACGGCATCGAACCTCCCGGTTCGCTAAGCCTTTTATTGTTATTATTATGTATTTATTTGTATTTTCTCTCAGTGATCTCGATATTCTGCTGGTGCGCACTTAGCCTCTTTAATCGCCTGTATACCTTACTATTTCATAGCTTTCTCGAAATAAATTATATACTAGGCAAATAAAACTATCCTTATGTTTTATTCCGCTCAATTTAACAATTGACTAAGGGGAAAAAACTGATAAAAAAAAAAAAACAACATACTACTCCATTACGAAGTATTGGATCCAAGACCACACACGAGCTGCTGGTTTATTATCTATCACCATCAATTTACATTATCGTCACATAATTAATATACATAAACTTCCATTAGACAATTTTAAATTCAGATTCACTACCCCAAAAATCTAAAAACTCGAAGAGACACAGAATCTTAGAATTTTTTTTTCTTCATCCAACTACCATTCGACTGGGCTAATTTTATTTGATGAATTTGACGTCTTCATTTTTCGAAACGCAATCGTCTGTCATGATGAATTCTCTTTTAGGTACATATTCTTTACTTCATATCAAAATTTCAACTGTTTGTTCTTCCGTTAAATGAAACACTAACCACTTCTTCTTTAATTTAAATTTTCGTAGAAAGCTTTAAACCGACTGACTAAAGTTGTGTGTTCAGATGAGGTTTATTTAGAATTTAAAATGGTTTAATTCCTTCAGTTAAATGAAATTGTTGATAGCTCCTAGTCTATAAAATGTGCTATATGTTACGTTCTGTTATAACACTTAATATTATCAAATATATAATATGTTGTTAACATATTATATTTATTGTTAAACATTATAATAGACAATTTTCAGTTTAAAAAATAGTTGTACGAGTATAAGTTTTAACTATATATACACGGTTAGCGAACAAACTTCATATTTTAAACATTAATAATTATTTCACAATTTTTTTCTACAAGCATTATCTTTTTAGGGCATGAATATGAGAACAAACAGTTTCTGAAAGGTAGCTAAAATATAGTTGTTTATCGAAGAGAAGTTGGTGGGGGTGTTCGGTCTATGAAAATTCAAAGTAAAAATAAACACATTATAAAATAAATACATTTCAGGCCTTCATCGGCCCTAAGAAAAGACAACATAATATATGAATATTGAGAATCTGGTAGACCGTAATTGCAATAATATGTAAGTAAAATATATAGTGTAAGCCACTGCTTTGTAACGCATCAAGCAAATGTAATGGCGTTAATTATATCTTCTTAAATTCCTGATATCTTTTTAACTTTTCAGCAGATCTCTAGGCCACTGCCTTTTTAGTCGTCGTTGAGGCTCACCAGGTAACAGAGAGGAAGATAGAGATAGAACGAGTGGATTTGGATGATTGAGAGAAGAAGAATGAAATGTTGTATATGTAGGATTTTACTTTTGGTATGTTAATGTCTGTGTGTATGGTGTGATTTGAAATAAACCAAGGAGCATTGACGATTTTACGAAGTATTTTGGATTGTGTGGTTTGAATTTTGTTTATGTGTGTGTGTTGTGTGGAACCCCTAAGTTCTGCTAAGTATATCCAAATAGGTCTTAGTATAGTGGTGTAGATCAGTCGCTTGTTTAGTAAGTTCAGTGGAGATCTGTAGTCCAAAAGATGAGACAGTTGTTTGTATCGTCTGGTCAGTTCTTGTTTTTTTAATTTAGTGTGAATGTTCCAGGTGAGTTTTTTGTCCAGGTATAGTCCGAGATACCGTACATGATATATAAATTAAGGAAGTATAAAGTAAATGTGAAATAGCAGTAGCGAAGTTAGGTTATAAGATAACGGTAACAAAGTTAGAGATTTATGTAATAAGACTCACGAATTTATAAAGTGAAGGTAATAAAGTCATAACGTAATCTTACCTTCTTGGCTTGTCCATTCATGTTTCTCTGTCCATTCTTTCAACACGAGATTCCAGGGCACAAACCTGTATATTCCTTCTCATAAAACAGTTTGTTTTGAAAAAAAACTTGTTTTGGAATTCCTTACCCTTCGTAAGCAAAACCTCATCATTTACTTCATTTAAAAACAAAGCGTTTCTTTCCCTTTCAATCTCCTCAGCCAACAATCTTCCGAATATTTATAAGAATTAGATACATTATCACTTTGATTCTACTGTTAATCCAAAACTATTATTTAAATTGCTTACAGTGCAAATATCTAAACACAAATATCATTTTACCTATAATTTCATCATATTATACGCATATTTATAATAGCAATTTTTATTTTAATATTACACAACTTTGTAACGTAATTATTATTTGTCATCCATTATGTGCCAGAATAACAATGTTATAATGTAATTGTCATTGTACATGTTTGTTATTCTTAGGGAACTAAACGTCCCAGAATTTTAGCAAAGAAATTAACTTTCTTTCTTTCTTTGTGTAAAATATGCAATATGTTTTATTCCGTTAGAATACTTATTATTATTAAACATATTATGTATAATATGATTCTGGATTGACGGTTGACTGTAGTGAATAATTGTAAAGAACGATGGTTAGGGTGATTAGTGTTGCCCAAATACGAGACCGAGAGGAGTCTTAGTCTTGCAAATTCAGTTTTGATCTTGGTCTTGGTCTTGCTCAAGACTCTCACAACAGTCTTACAGTTACTTATTAGCTTATTTCTGTAAAAATATTACTGCAATTTTTTAGATAGAAGAAACTTAACTAAGTCCAAATGAAATATTAGATGAGTTAAATGCAAAAGTATATTGGTTATACCAATTATTAACGTATAGTAACTAAAATTGTCAAGTATTAGTAACTATTTTGCCTTAATTTTTATTTAAAACATCGATTTTTTTTACTAATCCTAGTCATGGTCTTGCAATAGTTAGATAGCCTTGGTCTTGGTCTTGCAAAGTGCAAGACCAAGACTAATTTTGGGCAACACTACGGGTGATCAGTCAAAATAGAAGTAAATTATTATATTTATTTTTATATTTGCTGACGTTTCAGCCCGAAGTTCAAGTCTTCATTGGGGCTAAGAAAAGAACCAGATAACAATAGGTATTAGAAACTATAAAATTGGATAATAAAGAATTTTATTTTATTTTTTTTATTATTGAAATTTAAGATTGTATAAATGATAAATACAACAAGTAAATTTGAAACAACTAACAACATGACATGTAAAACATGAAGAGAACCTACCCATTAGTTGCACTCCAATTACATTTCTATAATAGAAGATCCTGAGGCCATCTTCAATTCAGACGCCTCGGAGGATTATCAGGGATAGAAGAGGAAGCAAGGTTGGAAACAAGAGGGTTCGGATGGTTCAGAAGGATGGTTAAGGGCCGAAACTTCGGCAAATATAAAAATAAATATAATTATTTATTTTTACTATTTTTTTTTAATTTTTACTGACATCCCAACCATACATCTATTCAATTATGTATAATATGTTGTCAACATCTTATAATGGTAATGTTTTCACCTTATCTTAAGATTTTTTTCCAAATTTAATCACATAATAGAATATTTTGACCTTGTATTAAGATTTTTTTTCTAAAATCTGGTTTGAGTTAAACCGGATAATGCCTTAAAATGGTTTCAGACAAATACTTAGCGCTTAGAGGTGTAATGGCAGGGGTCCCTGCAAGAGGCGATTAAGGGGACTTAGATCCCTGCCAGGGCATAAAGCTGCGGGTCCTTCCAAATCCTCCTACTTAGGATGAAAAAGTGTAATTAAACAGCATTAATTGATTAATAAGTCGATGTAGTCGAGGAAATCATAACTGTTACGGGTAAAACTGTTAATTTTCCGTTACGGTTTCTGCTATTTTCTAAAAACGTTTAAAAAAAAAGGATACAGATATTTCAAAACTTTTGAACTAATGACGTCTAAAATAATCTGCAAATTATTACACAATAGTTTATTATTTCCAAACAGTTATATATCAAATGTAACACAGTTATGTATCAATGTGAATTAAATGACTTAGAAATATCACAAAATATATCACTAGCCTTTGGAAACGACAGCAATAGAACTGACAAAATAATAAAATTTGTAACAAAGATAAATTTAATGAAAGAGCTATAATAATAATTTATATTTATCTTTTCTTTTATTTATTTTGGTTCCCTTTACATATATGTATATTACCTTTTTTCCCCTTATTTTATTTATTTATTTTTTATTATTATTACTCTTTTATTTATTTTTATTATAGATATTTACGCCTTTTCTTTAATCGACCTTTGAGTATTAAATTTAAACATAATAATTTAATTGGGAATAAGGTCACTTATTACTTATGTCAGCCAGCAGTTGAAGTACCTCGGATACTGGTTATCTTCAAAGGGAGGTAGTGAGGTTGATATCGAACATAAAATAAATAATGGGAAAAGAATAATAAGTTCGATAAATTCAATCCTATGGAGTAAAGAAATAAGATTAGAAACTAAAAAGAAGATATACCATTCCATTGTAGAAAGCGTAGCCACTTACGGATCAGAAGTTTGGACACTGACAAAAAAGATGGAAAATAAGTTGCTTTCCATGGAAATGGATTTCTGGAGAAGAAGCTGTGGCATATCCAGAATCGAGCGGATCCCAAACGCAGCTATTAGAGACAAGGTCGGATGTCAAAAGAACATCCTTCACCTGATCGTGACCAAAAGATTAAAGTGGTATGGCCATTTAATGCGGATGGATGAGAACCGCTGGCCAAAGAAAATTTATACATATATGCCACCTGGAAGAAGGAAGCGTGGAAGGTCAAAGAAGAAATGGATAGAGGACGTGGAGGAAAGCATGGCAGCCAGAGGGCTTCTTGAAGGAGATTGGATGGACAGGGAGCAGTGGCTTTTGAGTTTGGGGATATGACTCTTTAAGTTGTATAAAACCCAAATATAAAAAAAAAAAATTACTAATTCAATAAACTACTAAATGTTCATTGCTTCATATTTCATATTTAACCATTTTATATATCAGTTTCTAATGTAAAATGATTAATTATTTCAAATAATAAAAATTAAAAGTACTTAAGATGTAGAAATTTTGAAAATTAGACACTCAAGCGCTAATAGTGAATATCAATGAGAATTAGACATACTTAATGATATACGTTCCTAATATTCTAACTCTGTTTCTACATGATAATCCCATCAAATTTTATCCTTATATCAAACCTTGGAATAACCTTTGATCAAAAGCTTTACTGTAAAAACCACACATCCAATATCTCCAGTCGTACCATTTTTAACTTTAAACGTCTAAATTACTCCCGTCTCCTATTTCCCTTTTAAACCCGTAACCTCCTAGTCACTTCCTTAATTTTTCCCCACTTTGGCTATTTCTATACGGTATATAGAAATAGCCAATACGGTATAGCTTCTCTGGGAATCTCGAGGCGAAACTAAAACGTTTGATAAATTGCATTCAATTTTTTTATTATAAACTGATTTTAGTTAGAAAGTAACTTATATTTTTTTTATTATGACTATTTAATTACTCTGTATTTTTTTTTTATATATCTCTGAGGCTCCTTGGCCCACATTACTGTCTTCCTATATTATTCTAAAGAGACATGTCCCAAGATAAATAAAATATTATTATTATTATATTAAAAATCATTTAATTTTACACTGTAGTAATGAATATAACCAAAAACGTTAAAGCTTCTTTTGAGAAAATCGTAAAAATGTCTAAACTCGAAAATACAAATTGACAATTCCGGTTAACAGATTTTAACAAAAAAGTTGTCACATCCGAGCTATATATAAACCTTGAATATGCAATTTCAGTTTCGTACGATTTTTTTTTTTTTTTTTTTTTTGAGCTAGGCTGTTCTTACACAAACAGACTATTTTGCGGACTTGGTTATTTGGACTTGGAGGGCCTCAATACATGTATTTCCATTGAAAACTCAGATTCGAAAATGTTCACGATCATAATACTTTCCCTTACTATATATTTTATCTATATATATATATATATATATATATATATATATATATATATATATATACTTCATCCTTTTTTATTATTAACTGATTAAAATTAGAAAGTAACTTATATATATATATATATATATATATATATATATAATTTATAAAAAAAATAAATAAATAAATATATATATATATATATATATATATATATATATATTTATTTATTTATTTTTTTTAATATGACTGTTTAATCACTGTATTTTTATTTATGTATCTCTGAGGTTCCTTAGTCCATATTAATGTCTTTCTGTAGTATTCTGAAGGAACTCGTCCCAGAATAAATTAAATATTATTATCATTATTATAATTATATAGATAAATTAAAGTAGAAAATATTGTTGGTAAAGTCCTGGCAGATGATTGTAGAGAAGTATCGCAAAGAGGTCTAAATCGACGACCTCAAACTTCTCTGGTGTTAGTGAAGAATCTTCGACGCTCCGCGATGAATATTGGAGACTAAAGCGATACAATTTGACTAACGACTTCGTAAGTGCACTTTTAAAAATGGACTTAAAACCGCATCGACGTTTCCCTCTCTTGGTTTTTTATCTTAATCATCGCTCCCTCTTCTCCAGTATACTACTATATGCTTTCACTATACATGTAAATAAACATTAGTAAATGGCCACAGTAATGTAATGTTACAATGATATAGAGTCTTCAAACATAACTATTTACCATGGATCTGATATGTTATTGTATTTTTCAGGAAACATGGTATCGAAGAAGAAAGTTGAACATTGGGGACTATTAATCATGTACTAATCAAGAAAATTACGGAGGTAAACCAAATATACATTGTGTAATCAAACTTAGTTTTTTTATGATAATTTATAACTAAAATGCTCAAATATCTGTCTTTTTTTGTAAACATAACATACTCTATAATAGAGTATTATTAACTGTTTTGGGTTTATTATTTTCAATAATGAACCATTGTAATCGACCAAAAAATTCAAAAACTTAACCCCTTCTTAAAATTTGTGGTTTTACATTTAAGGATACGTAGAATTCGAAAAACGAATAAAAAAATTTTTGTCCGTCCGCCGTCCACGCATTTTCTCCGAAACTACTCTACCGATTTTTTTTCAAATTTGGATATAAAATCAGAAGTCATCCGAGGATGATCCTCCTTCATGGAAATTTCTATCCGCGTTTTATTTTCAAAATGGTGGCCGAAAAACCTGCGTTGTTGCAGACTACAGCACCTAAACGAATGTACCAATTTCATTGAAACTTGGCTAAAGTCATTTACTCGACGCCCTTTAAATTTATGTATATAACATACTTCAACGAAAAGAAGCTGGAAAAAAAGTTACGAGGGATGGTAAAATTAGATTCCGAATAACTTAAGAAGTATACACTTTTTTGTCGATATAGTTTTTTAAAAGTTTACGGAATTCCATAAAAAAAAAAATAAAAAAAATTTTTTATATGTTCTACTGCAGAAGTTATATCCTTTGTTTTGGTTTTTGAATTTTGAATGTGTTACTGAAGTAACGCCATTTTATTTAGCATGTTACTAATGATTAAAAAAAAAAAGTTTAGTCCAATAATTGGAATCACCTTTTATTTATTTTTCTTTGTAACTCGGAAGGTAATGTTACTTTAGATGTATAATTGTTTGGAAATAATAAACCATTGTGAAATAATTAGCAGCGTTTTTAATCTAGTTTCTAATCGGCTAATTAATAATAAATTAACTATTTTCAGATTAAACTAATATATTTAAAGGTAGTTAGTCGACTGTTCTACATATCATGGGTGATAAATATTCAGGAAGCAGTCTTTTTTAAAAAAAATTTTATTTTTGCCAACGTTTCAACCCAAACATGTGGGTCATCTTCAGGGCTTGGTTTGAGCACTGAGGTTGTTCATGTACTCTACATGGACTACATGGACTGGGAGTACATGAATAACCTCAGTGCTCAAACCAAGCCCTGAAGATGACCCACATGTTTGGGTTGAAACGTTGGCAAAAATAATTTTTTTTTAAAAAAGACTGCGTTCTGAATATTTATCACCCATAAACTAATATAATTATTTTTAAAACTATAAAACTTTGTTTTTATAAATATCGTTGGTTAGCATGCAATTTTATTGTACAAAATTATAATATTCAGTGGAACATCTGTAAATGTAACAAAAAAAATCGTAAACATAAAGGGGACCCTACACGGTCAATCGGAATTGCACTAATGACGTTCCGAATTGTCGTGTAAGGTATTGAATGAAGTACTGATGGTGGTGCGCTGCGGATTTCCAAACATCCGGAAATCAAAGGTTCATTCACTAGAAGTGGAGGGGGGACTGAGGTAAAAGCAGGGGGGAGACTAACCATACTGCTGGATAGGTTAGGTTGCCTAGGCCTCATAACCATTATAAATTTCTGATTTTTATTATATGTAAATAGTTAAATAATTTTTCATATTTCTTGTTTATATTTTATAAACCATCTTCAACTATTTCTTTTAAATAGTCAAGTGGGCAACAAATTAAAATAAAAAACTAGGAAACTTCACAATTCACTTTGAGAAAAAAAAAAACTTTAACGTTGTGTATATTTATCAGTTCTTTTCCCATTTTCCTCAACAAATTTATTATTTTCGCAATACCTTTCCTCAATTTTTGTATGTAGTTGACTTATATTATTCTAACTTTGGTCTAAACGATTTTCGTCTAAACGGAAGTAATTATTATATCTCCGTTTTTCTCTTGATGCCCAATATTATAAATGGCAATGTCCATATAAGCATATCTATGCTGTTTATTTGTTTACAACTGAGCTAAATTGGTATCGGCAACGATAAGTAATGAACAGTAATGATTGAACGTGTAGAGGTCTTCATGATCAAAGCGATAGCGGACAATCTTGGAACTTCTTGTGACGTTCATTCATGAATTACCGTGTAGGGTCTGCTTAAGGCTCTTCATGATCAAAGCGATAACAGGCAATCTTGGAACTTCTTGTGACGTTCATTCATGAATTACCGTGTAGGGTCTGCTTAAGGCTCTTCATGATCAAAGCGATAACGGGCAATCTTGGAACTTCTTGTGACGTTCATTCATGAATTACCGTGTAGGGTCTGCTTAAGGCTCTTCATGATCAAAGCGATAACGGGCAATCTTGGAACTTCTTGTGACGTTCATTCATGAATTACCGTGTAGGGTCTGCTTAAGGCTCTTCATGATCAAAGCGATAACAGGCAATCTTGGAACTTCTTGTGACGTTCATTCATGAATTACCGTGTAGGGTCTGCTTAAGGCTCTTCATGATCAAAGCGATAACAGGCAATCTTGGAACTTCTTGTGACGTTCATTCATGAATTACCGTGTAGGGTCTGCTTAAGGTTCTTCATGATCAAAGCGATAACGGGCAATCTTGGAACTTCTTGTGACGTTCATTCATGAATTACCGTGTAGGGTCTGCTTAAGGCTCTTCATGATCAAAGCGATAACAGGCAATCTTGGAACTTCTTGTGACGTTCATTCATGAATTACCGTGTAGGGTCTGCTTAAGGTTCTTCATGATCAAAGCGATAACGGGCAATCTTGGAACTTCTTGTGACGTTCATTCATGAATTACCGTGTAGGGTCTGCTTAAGGCTCTTCATGATCAAAGCGATAACAGGCAATCTTGGAACTTCTTGTGACGTTCATTCATGAATTACCGTGTAGGGTCTGCTTAAGGCTCTTCATGATCAAAGCGATAACGGGCAATCTTGGAACTTCTTGTGACGTTCATTCATGAATTACCGTGTAGGGTCTGCTTAAGGCTCTTCATGATCAAAGCGATAACGGGCAATCTTGGAACTTCTTGTGACGTTCATTCATGAATTACCGTGTAGGGTCTGCTTAAGGCTCTTCATGATCAAAGCGATAACGGGCAATCTTGGAACTTCTTGTGACGTTCATTCATGAATTACCGTGTAGGGTCTGCTTAAGGCTCTTCATGATCAAAGCGATAACGGGCAATCTTGGAACTTCTTGTGACGTTCATTCATGAATTACCGTGTTGGGTCTGCTTAAGGCTCTTCATGATCAAAGCGATAACGGGCAATCTTGGAACTTCTTGTGACGTTCATTCATGAATTACCGTGTAGGGTCTGCTTAAGGCTCTTCATGATCAAAGCGATAACAGGCAATCTTGGAACTTCTTGTGACGTTCATTCATGAATTACCGTGTAGGGTCTGCTTAAGGCTCTTCATGATCAAAGCGATAACGGGCAATCTTGGAACTTCTTGTGACGTTCATTCATGAATTACCGTGTAGGGTCTGCTTAAGGCTCTTCATGATCAAAGCGATAACAGGCAATCTTGGAACTTCTTGTGACGTTCATTCATGAATTACCGTGTAGGGTCTGCTTAAGGCTCTTCATGATCAAAGCGATAACAGGCAATCTTGGAACTTCTTGTGACGTTCATTCATGAATTACCGTGTAGGGTCTGCTTAAGGCTCTTCATGATCAAAGCGATAACGGGCAATCTTGGAACTTCTTGTGACGTTCATTCATGAATTACCGTGTAGGGTCTGCTTAAGGCTCTTCATGATCAAAGCGATAACAGGCAATCTTGGAACTTCTTGTGACGTTCATTCATGAATTACCGTGTAGGGTCTGCTATACGGTTCAAGTGGAAATCAAATTTGTATTCATGAATATTTACTCCTTTATTAAATTAATTAATTTTTAACATAAAACGACCCATTTTTGATAATATTTGAAGATGTATGTAACAATTTGTATGTTAGGATAAGATGAAACCATTCAAGAGGTTTTAGATGAATGTTAATAATTTCATAAAAAGGGGTCTTTATCACGAACTATTAGGTAAACGGAGACAAGAATAGATATCAGAATGAATTAATATTTTTAGTATAGTTAGTAATTAAAATTGTATATGTATAATATTAATACAAGCTCTTACTTATCATGAAACACCAATGTAACAGATACAATAAAAGTGAATGGAAACAATGCATTTTACGATTACGTCTGGGAGCATCAAGAGTTAAATTGTATTTCCGTTTACAACGCCCTTCTTGTATAATAATTGCAAAGGGATATAGGGCCCAAGAGTGGCAATCCAATTGTGAAGGGCCGTAAAAAGGTAATATACACAGCTTCTGCAACAGCAGTTCGACTTCAACTTCAACATCAAGTCTTGAGATATGTCCAATTATCTGAAATGGTACTTGAGTGGTGTCATATTACCGCAGTTAGATAAGATAATCGTTTTCTTATTTATGGTTATTATAGTCTATTAAAAAAAAAAAAAAAAAATCTTGGAACATATCTCTTTAATACACTAGACTTTTTTACTTTCTGTGGGAACAAATATTGGTTATGAGTCAAGCAGCGGGTGTGGTGGCTTGTTGGTTTTTTTTTTCTTTTTTGGATGCTGTTAATAAAAAAATAATAATAACTTCAACATACACCAAATTATTGTATATATTCTTTTATAAAATAAATAACTATTTAATAATACATTAAAATGTATAGCGCTGCTACTGTTAATGCAAAAGGTCGTATGTTATTTTTTTTTTTTACAAAATAGCAAAAAATTAATTAAGTCTTTACTATAAGTATAAATGCTGAAAACTATGTGACCGTTGACATTCCATTCTATTTGTAATTACTTTATAGAATGGAATATCAACGGTCACATAGTTTATATATATATATATATATATATATATATATATATATATATATATATAGATAGATAGATAGATAGACCCCTTCCCGGTCTTCAGATTTATATATAATAGCCCACCGAACCGCTGCTTTCGATAAATCTTTTATTATTCGATCCTCATCCCTGTGGAACTCCATCCATCCCGACATCTCCTTACTTTTAAATCCCGGCTATTCAATCACTTTCTTTTCATCCAGTCCCTCTAAAATTGTAAATAGAAACTTCTGTAAATATGTGTATATATTATTAGTTTATTATTTTTATCTCATTTTTCTTTTAGTTATTTTTTTTCTTAATTGATTTAATCTAGAAGATACCTTTTTTTCTCTCTCTCTCTATTATATCTATTAGTTAACTTTGTAAATACATTTATATATATCTGAGGCTCAAAAGCCCACATTTCTGTTAATTATTCTAAAGGGATTTGTCTCAGAATAAATAAAAGATTATTATTATTATATAAATATTTCTCCTCTTCCTCGTATTTTAGGCTATAAGTGGTTTTTACCATGTTTCTTTTTTATGGCTATTTTAGTTTATTCAAAAAATAATCTTTAAAAAACTTGGAATATATCTCATTAATACACGAGACCTTTTTTCCTTCTGTGGGTACAGTGAAGCAGTGGGCGTGCTTGTTAATTAGTGTTTTTCGTTCTTTGATGGTGGTAATATGAATAATAATAACTTCAACATACACCCAATTACTGTATAAATACTTTTATAAATTGAATAACCATTTAATAATACATTAAAATGTATAGCGCTACTATTATTGCAAAAGGTCGCATGTGAAAATTGTTTTTCGCAAGAAAATAAAACAAATTAAGTAAGTCTTTATTATAAGTATAAATGCCGAATAAAAATTATGTGACCTTTAGCATTCAATATTATTTGTAATTGTTTTATATATATACAAATATTTCTACCCTTCCTCAGTTTTAGGCTATACTAGATTTTTAGTATGTTTTTTGGTTATTTTTTTTTTAGAATTAAAAAGTATATTTCTCTCTTCCATTTTAAGGTATATTTTATGGCTTCTCGTAATTTTATTGAATGCAAAGATAGAATAAGACCAAATTCTTAGCAAATATGTTTTAATTATTATTAAAAGGCAGAAACCTAACGTATTTAATTTACTTACTAATATCATCCTTACTGTTTTGATTAGACTTATACATAAATTTTTCAAAGTTATGCTTCACTGTTCAGGTTACTAGAGAGGAGATACGCTTCACGATGGACAACTGCACGGAGTGCGGAGAGTACGTGCCCTACTCAGAGCGCCTGGAGACCTACCTCGTGCCCGTCCTCTTCGCGGTGATCTTCCTGGTCGGGGTCCTCGGGAACGGCACGCTGGTGGTCATCTTCGTGAGGCACACCAAGATGCGCAACATCCCCAATACCTACATCATGAGCCTGGCCTTGGGTGACCTCTTGGTCATAGTGACCAGTCTCCCCTTCACCTCCACGCTCTACACCATCGAGTCCTGGCCCTATGGCGACTTCGTCTGCAAGCTCTCGGAGGCCACCAAGGACATTTCCATTGGAGTCTCCGTCTTCACATTGACGGCTCTCAGCGCTGAGCGCTACTGCGCCATCGTCAACCCCATCCGCAGGCACATATCCACCAAGCCGTTGACCATCGTAATGGCGTTCGTCATCTGGGTCGTGTCCTTCATCCTAGCCCTGCCGGCCGCCATCTTCTCTAACGTCCAGATCGCCATAGTCGCAGACAACCATACTATCGAGTACTGTTCTCCATTCCCTCCACAATATGGACCACCCTACAAACAGTCCATAGTTTTGTTCAAATTTCTCGCATATTACGCTTGCCCTCTTTGCATCATTGCAGGTTTCTACATATTAATGGCTAGACACCTTGTCCTAAGTACGAAGAATATGCCTGGTGAAATGCAAGGCCAGTCGAATCAGATAAACGCTAGAAAGAAAGTGGCGAAGATGGTTCTCGCTTTCGTTATAATTTTTTTCGTATGCTTTTTTCCATATCACACTTTCATGTTATGGTTCCACTTCTATCCTACGGCTGAAGAGGATTACAATGAATTCTGGCATGGATACAGGATCGTCGGTTTCTGCTTGAGTTTCATTAATTCTTGCATAAATCCTATCGCTCTCTACTGTGTCAGCAAAGCATTCCGAAGGTACTTCAACAGGTACCTGTTGTGCTGTAAGCGTTCCGATACACCTTGCACCGATGTCACCATGACACACAAAAGCAGTTCCATGAAGCACCATCGGCAGAACTCTGTTATTACAAGTCACTACACTCTGAGCAATGCTGAAAAGATTTGACATCCACTCTGCTGCACCAGGAAGCCGTCTTAGCTCCTGAACACCACAGCACTCTAAGTGCTGTCCTTGTTAATATCTTTAATATTACGACATCATGAATTTTATGAGTCACCTGCAACAGCTTATTATAGTATTAATTTGTATTTTCATTCAAATTCTGTAATTTAAAACTTGAAATCAGCTCATATTTGGAAGATTAAAAAATAAAAGCCTCAGTTAGATTAAAAAACATAGCCCATCTCACATCACCAAACAAACATTATTTCAAGTATTGTAATCACAAGTATTCACTTGTATTCAATATTATTTAAAACAGAGACGCTCATCTCTTCAAGGTTGATGGCACACCCCACCCCAATTCCAAGAAGTTTCATTACTCTTCTTAAAAAAAGTGCAAGGGAATATAAATTAGAAAAATAATAAATCACAAATTGTTAGTCTTTTCCCCTTATTCCCTGGTTTTGAAGTTTCACTCAAATTGAAACTCCATATATAATTCCCTGCAAAAATTCTTTCCTTATTCACTTCCTAAGCAATAGTAAGAAATATAGTATTAATTTGTATTTTCATTCAAATTCTGTAATTTAAAACTTTGATGGCACACCCCACCCCAATTCCAAGAAGTTTCATTACTCTTCTTAAAAAAAGTGCAAGGGAATATAAATTAGAAAAATGATAAATCACAAATTGTTAGTCTTTTCCCCTTATTGCCTGGTTTTGAAGTTTCACTCAAATTGAAACTCCATATATAATTCCCTGCAAAAATTCTTTCCTTATTCACTTCCTAAGCAATAGTAAGAAATATAGTATTAATTTGTATTTTCATTCAAATTCTGTAATTTAAAACTTGAAATCAGCTCATATTTGGAAGATTAAAAAATAAAAGCCTCAGTTAGATTAAATAACATAGCCCATCTCACATCACCAAACAAACATTATTTCAAGTATTGTAATCACAAGTATTCACTTGTATTCAATATTATTTAAAACAGAGACGCTCATCTCTTCAAGGTTGATGGCACACCCCACCTCAATTCCAAGAAGTTTCATTACTCTTCTTAAAAAAAGTTCAAGGGAATATAAATTAGAAAAATGATAAATCATAAATTGTTAGTCTTTTCCCCTTATTCCCTGGTTTTTAAGTTTCACTCAAATTGAAACTCCATATATAATTCCCTGCAAAAATGCTTTCCTTATTTACTTCCTAAGCACTACAACCCACTAATGAGTCATGGTCTCCCAAATCAATCTAGACCAGTCGTCTCGGTTGTGTGCCGCTGCCTTCCAGTTCCTCACAGTTCATTCTTATGGAATCATGGGCCACTCTTACCATCATATCTTCGATCTTCCAAGCCTCCTTATCCCATGTGTTTTTCTGAAGAATTTGGGATCTCTAGGCAAGCCATTCTTGACATATGGACATCCAAAAATTCCTAACCCTGTCAAAATGTTTCTCCTCAAATCCCTTAAAAATTGTATCTCTCCTCTAAAATTTTGAAGGTACGATTTGTGCCATACAGTCCCTTTCTATGCCATACAATCCACTCCTGATTAAAGATAATGATTATGTAATTACAATGCTTCAATTGTCAAAATAAAAATTCTTTACTTATTAACTATAAGGCTTTTATTTTAGAATCATTTAAGACTATGTTTAATTATTTGAATCAAAGGCGGTAAGTAATTCTGTTATTTTAAAACTACCATTAAAAGAGTTAAAATTTCAATATTTTGGTCCAAAAATTGTTGAATGAAATGTTTAATCTGGTTTGCTCTTCTTCAAAATTGAAGTTTAATTTTAGATTTTTAAAAACTTAAATTCAATAACTATTTCACTTGATTAATAAATTTTAATAGTTTTTCCTTGTAGATAAATCATTAACACCAATTAGAAATGGTATATGTTGTAGTTGTAGAGTAACATATTGTTGATAAATCAGGAGTACTATCTGAGAAAGACAAATGAGACATGAAAACAATTTTATCAACAATAGAATCATTGTTGAAATCTTTGACTTTAGTTGCTTGAATGTTCCGTTTCATTGGTGTCATAAAATTTGGATTTCATCATTCCATAATAATCAATATCTATATATCTTATGACTAAAAATCAAATATCATACAAATAAATAACACACATAAAAACTTTTAGAAATCTTACTAATAAAATATCTTGTCATATCTCGTTTGTCCGTATTCGGTATTGAGTTGGATAAAATCTGTAAATTGTTAATAAGAATGTGTACTGAAATTCTATTCTAAAATTAAACTAATGTAAATATTTGAAAAATATATCATTTTGTTTTGTATGGTATTATTTATTAGCATGCTTATTTATAATTAACTATAAAATTATAATGACTCACTGTTAATAATTACTATAAAACTATATCTTATAAGTACGATGTCGAAATGAAAATATTTTTTGGAAAATATTCAAACTTTCTCTCATATCGAAAATCAATGTAATCCACTCAATAAATTTTAAGAAATATATATTGATAGTGTAAAGTTTTTATAAAATCGCTTTCTAAACATATTGTACAGTTGTATTATATTTACAATTAAAGCAATTTCTTCTCTTTATGAAATGCACATTACATTTTATTCTACCTGTTCAATTTTGTATAAAAATTATATGAAATAAAATTTTTAAAAAAATTATATATATAGGGAAAAATAGTTAGTCCCGACCGCATTTAAATGCAAAAGTCATCAAGAGCTGTTGATAGGTTAAGAAATCACTAAATGTTATTAAAATTTTTTTTTAAAGTGGTTTCTGTTCCAACTTCTCGTATTTTCACTGTATAATAGATAATGTACAAATATGTGAATAAGAAATTGTTAGTCTTAAATATATTTTTTACGTAAATAAATTACTTTTCACACCATAATTATACAAAACTATGTCTATACACATATTATATACATATTTAATTAATTAGCCATAGTCAGAAAAAAAAATGGGCAATACACAACATTAACCCCATTCATTGGATATTGGTTATAAAAAGCGTATTTCCTCTTAAATTAAAATTTATTTAGTGGATGAAACAAATATTAAACCAAAATGTTAAATTTGTGGCCTACAAGTTAAAGCTTTATAGTTTTATTTATTAAGTTTTCTTCAGGGGGGGGGGGGAGGAGATAAAGTGAAATAGACAAAATATTTATGGCTCAACTGCTTAGAACCCACCTGTAAAAAAGTTGTAGTTTGCTATTGTTTCTAAAAATTACCCTATAATTCTTTAAAAAATAAACGTTTAATTATTAATTAAGATTTATTTTTGTATTTTAACTTTTAAAACTCAAAATATTTATATAAATACCACACAGAGATGAAAATTACAAACTATTGTAGGATATTCAACCACAAAGTCACATAGTGAAATTTGTTTAATATTTGTTTATATAAATAATAACACAAATTTAAATTATAAAAAAAAATAAATACATCTAATTTTGTTTAGCATTTTATATTAATGACTTGAGTTCTACCAATGGGTAGTTTCTCTTCATGTTGTACATGCCATGTTACAAATTTCTCATTTACTTATTGTATTCTCTATGTAATACAGTTGTAAATTCCATTGAAATAAAAAAAAAAAAAAAAAAAAATATTAATGACAATTCTGTGAATTGGTTGGCAACACTGAATATAACAGATAGCTTAGATTATTCTTTTATTCAAGAGGAGATTATATTCTTTATTGAAAGTCTATTTACTTTTGAAAAGTTTTGGAGGTATGTATAACTTTTTTTTTCATTTTTCATACATTTTTTATCATAATATTTATTTTGAAACATAATATTTATATATTACAAAAATCATTTTTGAGGTAAAATAATTTTTCAGGGGAACATTTTGTTTTTTCATTTCCTTGTTTTCTAAAATAAATTCAATTATTTTGGAAGCTTTTATTGAATATTATTTGATTATTGGAACTTGAATGGAAATGTTTTTACTGTTTGTCTTTTTTTTTTTTTCTGCTATGGCCAAATTTATTAGTTTATCTATGAAATGATGTGATTTAGATGTTACATTGATCTGTATAGATTTAAGAATCAATGTTTAGAATAAGCTTTAATAGTTTTGGGGAATTTACGCATTCAGTACTTTAAATGTTCAAAAATTGTTGATAAAAAAAATATTTGCAGATTGGTAGATGTAAGTTAGGATAAAAACAACATCGATGAATGAATGTTCTCGTACAATTAAGATTTTAAGTGTATCGCTCCTAAATCCTTCATCTGATTGTAATTTGTAAATAAGTCCTTACTATCAGGCACTAAATTTTAAAATATATATGTGTATTTATTATATTTAATTCATTACTGCCTGTGTTCCACAGTATTGATAAACTTAAACTGAAAAAAATATATATATATTTACTGTATCAGTTATCAATACAGCATAGCAGTTATCAATACATTTTATGTAATATTAAAAAATATAAATGTTTTCATAAAAGTGAATAAAATTGTGCTAATCCTTAGACAATTTATTTTGTGGTTTTATCAAACTGTTTGTTCTGAGAATGTCATCAATAAAATATGAGAGAGTACAAAAATTATTAATTGATAAATAAAAACATATTTCAATTATTTTGCAGAAAGAATAATAAATTTAAAAATTATGTACAGTTGTAAGCAGATTCGGAATTTATCCGCAGTAAAATTCCCATGTATTGTAGCTGTAATTTGTAGTTTTGTAGAAACATAGCATTATCTACATATATTTGGCAAGTTTTAACTATCAATATGACCTTTACTTTCTTTCAATTTGGTATCAAAACATTTACAGAGCTATTGGTAGTACATTATTTTTCAGATATAATATTTTCTTACTGAGGTTAATTTGTAAAATAGTTTATTCTGCTTATCCTTTCAAATAAAGAAAATCTTTGAATTTGAAAATCTTTTTAAAATTATATTACTCAAAACGGTTTGTAATCTTTGTATTGCTACCTCTTCATGTTTATGGGAAAGGCATGTATTATCTAAGTTAGTTTGCCTAAAATCGTGTTCCGCAGGTAGCAACCGAAAAGTTGTATATCTTCTGGAGCTATCTTTATTTTCATGTTTTGTTTCTGCTAGCTGTCTATTCTATTGAATGGCTTAAAGTTATGTCAGTTTAAGCTTTTCATATAAATAACAATAATAGACTACTTCATCACTTATATCAGAAGTTCATTACTTACATCATTAGAATATCTTTTTTATGAATTAGTAAAATGGCTACAATTTTGTTTATTTCTTGATATACTTATTCACATAAAAAGATCTCAAAATTCAAGAGGTAGCTTAATATATAAAAAAATATATTTTAACTCTCATTTTAAGAATAAGCATAATAGTAACTATACTCTTCAATACTAAAATTAACAAAACCATTTCTTTCAATAAAATGTCTACTTAAAATATGAAATTATATTTTTATTCAAAGATTATAATATATTTCCTTACATGTTTCTCGTGGGTCAGCAAAGTCAAACAATGGTTTAATTTTAAGCAAGCCTAAGGCTACAATTATTCCATTCATAAAATGAATATGATTTCATATAAAAACTTTTATATTGATAATATAAAAAATAAGTAATAATTGGGAAATATTAATTTTTTTTTATAATTCAAATATATTTTATTTGAATTGAATAATTAACAACTCATAATAACACAACAATTCCAATAATTTATTTATTTTTATTATAACAGAGAATATTTTTGTATAAAATCCATTTTGTTTTATCAGTTGATCATTTCGCAGGTGTTGACGGAAGGCTGGTGTTCTGAAAAAAAATGTAAAACATTTTTAAACATGTTGAAAAAATAGGTTGAACATTCTAATTGTAGAAAATAAATATGTCTGTTATTTATTTATTATATTTTTAATATATAGAGTTCCGGAACAAACGTTATCCCATAGCCTAAAATAAATTTAAAAGTTGCTGTTTTTTTGACAAAGATAAAATAAAAATCAGTATAAATGATGCTGACCATTGAAAAAACATAAGTCTAGCATTCATATTTGGTTTTTGTTCTTTTACTCAACTTATTTTAGGCAACAGATTATGCCGGGAAACTCCAAACTTTTTGGCCTCATGGAGACCTCCACTAAGTCCCACGAACTATAGCTTTCGAAAAAAAAAAAAAACCTTGTTCTATAAATGACAGTTCAATTGTGAAAGGAGCTTTCTTAGAGATAAAAAACATGCAACGAATGTTGCAGTAACCTCTTTTGTGAGTAATTTGCTAAAGTTCATATTTTTTAAATTAGTTTTTTAAATTTTGTAATCAAAGAAACTTTCCCAGGCTGGATTGGAAATACTGGCAGACCATAGTTTGGAGACCCCTGGGTTATGCTATGAATTTTTTATTTTCACCACCACAAACTATTTTCTCATAAAATAACCATTAAAAAAATAAAAATAATTGAGATTTTTTTTTACAAAAGTTAGTCAAAATACATAAGTTATATTTCAATGTTTAACCCTTTCTATTTTGACCATTTCAAACAGAAAACTATATCTATATCCACCTTAGTCCAAAACAATGTTAATATATCTCAATTGGAACTATTCATTTATTTTTATTTTTTATTAAAAGATTTTTTTAAGTGAAAACTTCTTTGTACTTTTTTGTGGAGAGTGAATTAGATTGATCCGTCAGATTTCTAATGTGTTAACGCTCGGGTAAAGTCGGCTAATTGAAATGTTTTTACATATGGATTAAAATATCTCAGAAACTAAAAATCGGGCCTGCATACAGTATGCAAGGAAATTGTTCAGCATTTCATCTTCTCTTTAATAGGCAAATAATTCAAAATTGTATCTTAACGCGACTCCATGTTAGGAAGGCGAAAAGGAAAAATAGTGTCGAAAACCAAACAAGTTTAGTTGAACATATGGATTAAAATATTTCAGATATTAAACATTGGACCTGTAAACTGTAAGTGAGGGAAATGTACAGCATTTCATTTTCTTTGTATTGAGCTTTATTCAAAATTTTATCTTACCCCAACACTGTCTTAGAGCATAGGAGAGGGGAAAAGATATTGCCTAAATCCAAATGATAACGAGTTTTATGAAAGGTACGGATTATATTACCTCAGAAACCAAACATCAGACCTGCATACTGTAAGTGAGGGAAATTTTCAGCATTTCCTCCTCTTTAAAATGAGCTATTATTTATAATATATATTCCATATTATTAATCTCGCCTTGTTGATGTTTTCACTTCTATCTTGTTGTCTAAAGAACACACCTTAGTTTTTATTTCTGTTGGCTTTACAGAACTTATAGATCTTTCTGCCACCTTAACCAATCTTCTTCCTCTAGGGTTATTGCTTTACAGTTATCTGCATACAACTCTGCAGCATCTTTGTCGATTAGATCCATCTGGTTTTAGTCCTTCCACATGGTCTTTTGCCTCATTATTGTGTAGAGGCTTCCTGATGGATCGCTCTGAGCTCCATGGCCTATCTATCTGAACCTGCTTGCCTTCATATATTGATTGACCAGTGTCTGTAAGCAGTTCTTTATTGGTCCTTCTCTTCCTTGCATCAGTACTTTGATCGCTTCCACAAACGACCCAAGGATTTTCCTCTCAAATCTCTTAATATTTTTTTCTATGGTTAGTATGACATATTATGTATGCATTCTTATCCTTGTAACAAAAAGGACCAAATCATAAAATGTATTTAAAAATTATTTTGTCAAACAGACACACACACATATATATATATATTTTTTTTTTTTTTTTTGTGAAAATAAAGTGTGGCCCTCTTCGTTAATCAAAGATTAATTAATTATAACATCGCTTTGTCATTGTCAGATGATTTCAGTAAGAATTTTTTCATTCCATAATCTAAGTAGTACATATTAATCATAAACTTTTTTCTGTTATTGTTTAAATCTGCATTTTATATTTTTCTGTCTTGAAATAAAGCTCTTATGTATTTGTAAATATTCATAGGAATGATAATTTTGGTTTTAAATTAATTATTAAAAGTTATAAATTACTTACTATTAATGTGATTTTCAATCCAATTCGTGTAAGCATAAACATCTGTGTTAACAGCAGGGAACTCGGAAGCACATTCTTTACCATATGACACAACTGCAGCCAGTACAGAAGCGCTTATCTGGGGATCATGATAAATCAATGGCCCGCCAGAATCTCCCTGTTTTAAAAAAAGTTTTAATGAGTATACATTAGAATCAAATTTGATTTCATAATAGTAATAAATTATAATAATTAAATAGTAAACATTTGCTAATACTTCAGAAGCAATGTATTCCATACTCAGTTTTGTGGGAATGATATTATGTAATGAGGTAAAATGAGTGAATACAGCTATTTGCACATATTTAACTGACTAACTATCACAGTGCTACAATTCGGTGACGAGTCTTGATCTCCACCACCAGCTTCCTCAAGTCATCTCTGTTCTGTGCGACCATCATCCAACTCCTGACTCCCAGAACATCCCTTGAATCTCTTGTCACACCATCTGACCATCTTAGTTTTGGTGTCTCCCCTTCTTCTAGAGCCATGGAGAAGTTCTGTCAGAATCATCTTAGAGATTCATTCTCCTTCCTAGCCACGGGGCCAGCCCACCTCAGTCTTCCAAGCTTCATTCTCAGAATGACATCTTACTCATTAAAAATAGAGTAAATTTTCATGTTTGTCCGTCTTTTCTAATTTCCATCGATCTGTACTCCTCAAAATATTCTCCAAAGCATTTTTCTCTCAAAGACTAAGAGGTCTTGGTCAATTATTTTATGAGTGATAAATATTCAGGACACAGTATTTTTTTTTTTTTAAATTTTAATTTTTTATTTATGCCAATGTTTCAACCCAAACATGTGGGTCATCTTCAGGGGGGGGGTTTGAGCACTGAGGGTGTTCAAGTACAGCGAGTACTTGAACACCCTCAGTGCTTAAATTTTTTTTTTAAATAAAGACTGCGTCCTGAATATTTATCACCCATGATATGTAGAACAGTCAACTAACTTCCTTCAATAACTCAATTATTTTAGTTGTTGTCCATGTTTCAGACTGTGCAGATTAATGTTTTATAAAGATGTAGCTTGTTTTGCTTAGATAGAAGGCGTGAAGTAAATTTCTTGCGCTAGGCAAAGTAACTTAGCCATAATTAATTAATCCTAATGAAATTATTAATAATTCAAGAAGAATTTTAATTTTAAACTGTCTGCAAGGGTCAATCAATTTGATGAATGACTAATGTTTATCCAATTATTTTCTTTTGTATTAAGTATTTAAATTCTCCAATACCATTATAGAAGTAATCAATTTGTTTGATTTATCTCTTCAAAGAGGTTTATAGTCATGATTTGTCTTAGAAATAAAAAAAAAAAGAATTTTTTAGGGGAAAAATACTTGTTGGTGAGATAACATCATAGCACTGAATGATAATCCTACCACAAATATTTTAGTAATGAATTAAATACTGACAGTAGAAATGAAAGAATTAATTGTATTCAAGTTTCTCGGGTATATTACTCTGACTTACCTGACATGAGTCTTTATTTTCTCCAAAAGTGCAAATCTGTTTAGGATTCTCTAGATCAATGTAATTTTCATATTTTGATGCGCACGTTTTCAATTCAATTACTGTCAAATCTACTTGCTGTAAAGTGTCGGAAAAGTTACCTCCGTCAACGGTCAAACCCCATCCTATAAGTAAATTATATTAAAAAATGTTTCATGACTTAATGACAGTTCAATATTCTTATGACTAGTTTAATCAATTTGAAATTAAATGATAAAATATTTTTGTTTAGGACTATCAAATATCAAATAAAGTACTAAATCCTCTAAAAAGATTGATGTTTCTTTAAGTAAATTAAGTTAAAAGGAACTAAAAATGCTTAAAATATGATTTTCATTTCATTTGAAGGAGAGGGAATGTTGGAAAGGTCTTTACATTACGAGTTAACATTATGAATGTTAAATGGGAAAGAATTCCACAAGACTGAATGGATTAGGAAATATTTATCATATGTAGTACTGTTTCTGGTACATCAGAGAGGAGGGAGAAGACCAGTATAACTACATTTGCTATTTCTTTAAGATTACGGCAATTAAACTTCCACTTTTTCTTCCATCTTTTTTAACCACATCTGACGTTTCGGGATAATTTTCCCATCTTCAGAGATTCCTTTATATTTACTTGACTTTGTAATATGGCACCAATTGTCAAAAATTACAGTAACTGTCATTTTTTCTATAATACTTTATTCGGTGTTATTTCAAGTTCCATTATTGTACAATAGTGGAACTTGAAACAACCAAGTGTTGGTTGGTATAGTTATATATAGAGAATGAATGTGTAACACCAAAAAAAGTATTATAGAAAAATAGATATGACAGTTATTATAATCTTTGGCAATTGGTGCCACATTACAAAGTCTAGTAAATATAAAGGAATCACTGAAGATAGGAAAATTATCCCGAAATGTCAGATGTGATTAAAAAAGATGAAAGAAAAATGGAAGTTTAATTGCCTTAACTTTAAAAATAAAAATATAAATCGAAGCTTCCTAGAGAAAGAAAAACAAGAATATTGATATTTCTGTGGCTACTTAGAAATTTCTGTCCTGTACTATCCAAATTATGAGTATCAATAATCATTTGGTGGAATTCAATATTAACTGAACAAGGAGGGAATCAAATCCCTCATATTCCTGAACAAGACACTCCGGAACCTTTGCTCCAACATCATGAAGGCTTTCTACATGTCAGAAATTTTAGGTATTGGTACTGGTATTGTGGGGGGAGGAAACTAGTCCACATCATCTTTTTTCCAATCCCTGGCAGCTAACTTGAGGTTGCTGCTGCGTACTTACCAGAGTAGAAACGCCAAGATTCATTTTCCAGAGCTGCCAAGAAATGAAACTTAACCGACCCAGCTGGGAATCAAACCCACAATGTTCAGAAGCGGGCTCTCTGGTAACCACGCCCCAAAGTGCTTGGCCATTCTTTCCTCTTTGTGTTGGGTTTTTGATAGAATATGTGAATCGGAGTTATTAAAATACAAAAATAAGAGATTTGTGGAAATAATGTAGTTCCCAAAAAAGCTTAGCAAATATTTTCAGGGGAAGAAATGGCATAGTTATTTAATATATCATTGGAGTCAGTCTATAATCAATAATCAATAAGGAATTTATTGATTAATAATAGAAGGGATGCCCAGAAAGAGGCTATATAGTGCACGTTGTGCCATCAAAATTTTTGAGAAGAGCACATTTTGGCCGGGTTATAAATATTTGGAAGAAACCATATTTTTGTGGAGTTTCAATTTGGAGGAACTTTCAAACCAGGAAACAATGGTAAAATCATGGAACAGACCATAATTAATACAAGATGTAAATTTTTTCTCATTCTAATTTTGATTGTAATATTTTTGAAAAGAGTAGAGCGATAAAGTTTCTTGGAAGGGGAATAAGATCTATCAATCTTAAGTGGAATGGATGCCTCTGAATAACAATGAGATAATCAAAAAGGTATAATGATTTTATACTGCTATCAATAAAAAAATATTCTAACCTGTAGAATTAACTTACAATAAACTTATTTATCTGAGAAATGGAAGAGATATAATATTATTATGAAGAACGGAATAGTTCAGTGAGTAAAGTACTCTGCTTGTATATGTCTTTATTTAATGATTCAACCAGTGATAAAAAAAAAATTCTTATATATTTTATACAATTGTAGATTAAAGTAATGCTAAAACTATTTGGGTTAAATGGGTAATTTTCAAATTTTTATTTTAAACTGAAAATTGTTTATATTTAGTATTTGCTTCATCAATAAAATATATTAATTAGTACAACCGACTTGATCTTACCTAAGACTTTCAGATGTTTGTTAAGGAGATCATATTTCATCGACGGCATACATACAGGGCCAACTAGTTTATTAAAATCAATTTTTTTAGCTAATACCAATATCGCTACGTCATTGACCATGTTCCTATGAACATAGTTCTCATGTTGAATAATATGTCTTACGCGTATGGTCTGGGTGGCATTAGTCTCATCATCTGTAAATATATATGCATAAGCATTATTATTAACATTAATATTATAATATTAAAAAGATTATTATGTATTTGTATTTTTTTTCATAACTCCATTTTCATATAAGGTTTGTCATAAATATATTCTGTTAAATTTCCTTTTACCTCGGGGACATTTTAAGGTGTTTCGATCAATGCTCTAATTTTAATCTTTATTTTTTGGCTGTCAATCTGGGTAATGGGGCTCATCTCTGTCCTTTCGAATATAATATATAACAGTCTTAAACCGATTTATCATGTATCATATTTAGTTTTGTGTAAATGATATTAAATAAAGTGAGTGAATACAAATACTTCTCAGAAATTTATTTCCATTTAGACCCATTCTTGGGAGAATGAAAAAAAATATATATAAATGTCATAAAATTAACGGCCAAAAAGGATTTTTGATTATTTATTTATGTTATAAAACATAATTTAAATACTATGTGAAGATAATTTCATGTACTGGCATTATTAGTAATTAATCATCAAGAAGATATTCGAGATGAAGAACAAAATTATAGTTTAAATAAAGTGTAAATCCGATTTATGAATCCTTGAATGAAATTTTCATATATATTAAAAGTAAATCCATATTTTTGCCTCTTTGTTGGAAGACTCATTTTTATCAAATTAATTTAAAGCCACAAGAACGTTAATGTGTTTTGGTTGGTTTGCTAAAAGGTACGTAACGATTTTTTAAACAAACACCTGGACCAATTTTGATGTTTGATTGCTCAAATTATTCCATGAGATACCGTGAGTGTTTTTCAAACAATGTGCACTCAAAACGCGAACAAATTATTGTATGGAATATGACAATCTATCCGCTGGACGAATTATACATACACTGGCATATTTATGGAATAAGAGACTTTCGGGATTTAACCCTCCAAAGTTGAAAAAATATTTATTTTTTTCATTGGTACATATTTGATTTTGTGTGTTATCTATGATGAATTCTTAAACAACACAATATGTACTCTTTTTAAATTATAATGCATATAGAGCTACTATATGTAAGCTCCTATTAAGAAAAAATAAAAGAAATTTATTTCTAAAAGCATTAATGTTCGTTAATGCATTAATGCCAGTTAATAATAAATATATTTATATTTACAAATTTACTGTACAAATTTACAGTCAATTGCAAAGTAAAATTTAGAAGATAGCAAATAAATGATTATTTAATCTATTTTCATTTTTACCAAGCATACCTGTTAATTAATATTAGAGTTTTTTTGTTTAGTATAATCCAGATTAAGCAGTTCTCCTGCTTGACCAAAAATATTTTGCTCCTGAATAGAAATAAGAAGTGGGAGTCATTCTATATTTCAGTTGTCATTTTATTTTTATCAATTTATGTTCAGATTTTTATTTTTATTTATGAATTTGGGGAATCTTTTTTTTTTTAACAGAATCATTGAAAACATTAAAAGGACTTTACTTACCCCTTGTGAAATCATGTTCTCCAACGACCACACCAAGCGCTTCGTTGAGTCGATAAATGCAATGTGCTGCCGTTAGTACATGATAAGGTGTTATTATAGCTCCTCCACAGAATCTCTGCTTATCTTTTAAAAGAATGAGACTTACCACAAATGGAAACTCATTGATTCCTGTCTCCTTTCCACCTACAATTCTTTCCTATATGAAATCGAGATATGGATTAATTTTTTTTTATTTAAGTTACTAATTATTAACAACTATGACCATTTTTTCTATCCCTAAACAAAAACAAAATTCTTTATTAACAATAAAAAACCTTTATTTATTTATATGTTTAGACTTTTTGGCCATTTTCAAACATACCTTTATATTCCATTCACCATCTATAATATAAAAAAATATATATGTATAAATTTGCCACCTGCAAAGTATTTTGCAATAAGTAAATGAGTACACATTACCGGGTAGAGCTGGTAATTCTAAAACATCACTTGGCCACCACCTTAAAAGCCATCAAAGTGGGATGGAGGAGTTCATAACTAAGCATTGGGGTAATTGATTCATGTTGTAAGTCATGAAATAAAATTGTTGGTAGTATCTGATACTATTTGGATGCCCAAGTCCTTACAAAACAAGCGTTGCCCGGCAACCTGATAAACTAAAGATTATGATAAAATAATAATGGTGTTCGCATCCCAGTGCTAGGAGAGGAGCTTTTAATTCTGGAACTCCCCGCCATCTCCCTGACTCAGTAAAAATCACGTATAGTCTAAAAGACTAGGAAGGAGAGGACAAAAAAAAAGTCCTTGTGTAGCAAGTCATTTGACACATGGAATGGTGTGTCCGCTATTTTTCACAATATTCATGATTGAAAAGATTATATTTTGAGGATGTTAAAAGTTTTCGCCATAGTTAAAAGTTAACGCCATATCTCTATCCCATAAAACCATAAAGGTTTTATAAGTAATTTGTAGATGGAAGGTTTGTGGGGGACGGGGTGGCCGAGCGGGCTAGAGCGTGAGCACAGCACCGCGCGTTGCCCCATCCCGGGGGAAGTCCCGTGTAGCCTAAAAGACAAGGAAGGAGAGAACAAAATACACACAAAAAATGGAAGATTTGTTGCTTAGGAATAATTTGATGTGTCTGTCAAGTAACTTGGATAATAATTCCAATCGTTTATTCACTTGTTTTCTTTTCACTGTAGTATTTATTATCCATCCAGTCTCTTTTCCAGGTTAAGTTTCAAATAACGCACTTCTCCAGATACAGGAATAATTATTAAAGTATACTTGTGGACACAAACCATGATTAAGATAATCACTAAACTTTTCGTTTCATTCATATTTACTCTCCTTCAAGTATCCCAATTAAAAATGCCATCGAGATGGTTGGTTCTGAATGATGAATGAGCGATTACAGGTTTTTGTGAGATGCAAGGAATCTAGTATCATCAGCAAACGTGACCAATAAAATTTGGTTATGGCGTGGCAAGTTTGTTGAGAAACAAATTGAAAAGTATTGGTCCCAGTAAACTTCCCAGTGGAACTCCCGCAGTAACACGTTTTATGCTGGATACAAATGTGTTCCTATTTATTTAGTATATATAAATATAACAACATTTCTGTCAGTCCTAAATAAAACAAAAATAAATAAATAATAATATAAGAATTTCTTAAACATACTCTATTTGTCCAGCCGCATGCGCAAGTGGTTTGCCTGGCACCATCACCTTTGCCTTGTTCCTTCGAATCTTCGACTAGAAAGTTGGTCAAGTCCAAGCTGTCTATTTTGATGCTCTTTGCTCTGCACCTTGCTTGGCCAATACCAAACCATCCAGAGCGGAATTGGACGTACATCAAGTTCTGCTTAGATTCTTTGTGGTAATGCGACAAGACGTTGCAGATGGTGTGCTGCGTCGCTCCGTCCCAGACTGTCAAAGATCCTTCTGAGCATCCGACTCTCTGAACCAAAAGAAAATATAAATTAGATTGTTTATAATTAAATTACATCAAATCAGTGAGAACTTAGACATTAGATAGCTTGCATTCTCCCTAATGCACTCGACGTATAAGCGAAACATGTTTATTCACTATATACAATGTAATATCATCAACATTGAACATACACAATTCTTTAAGCTTCATGTAATATTTACTTTACCAGTCATGGTAATTCTCACTGGAACGTATACTCCCAGTTTAATAATATAGCAATAAGACACCATAGGCGTAGACTTTTCATTCTGATTAGAGGGCGATCGACCTCTGTGTTCTTTTGTCTTTTTTGGCTTATGCAAGCCGTAATTATTATAGTTATAAACTTCTCCGTTTGATATTTAGAATCTCTATTGTCTCCTTTTTCTATTTAACAATTTGAAATTTAAAAAACATTCAATTATGCAGGTATAGTCTCCATTAAAAAAAAAAACACCTTTTTGCATTACTGATGGACATCCCGAAATTAAATTGTTCAATTAATGGACAGGGGTTTTGTACCAGTAATGGACATGCATCAGAAAAATTCTAACATCTTTATTTAACTATAAAGATAAAATAAATGTTCAACTTACTCTTAGCAAAACTATTAGTAGGAATGTATGAAACAAACTGATCTCCAGAGCACTATAGAAACAACAATGACAGGTATTTTAAATTTTTTTGGAAGGGAACTTTATTTATATAATTGTCAATAAAGGGCATTGTTCCTCAATCTAGAGAAAACCAGAACCTTTAAATGAACTTGGAATCTTACTATATGCATTTAAAGTACAACCTGTCCATCATTGGATCCCTGTCCATAACTGGTACGTTCACCCTAGTTTTATTAGAATTGAATCTCTAGATTTTCTAAGCCTTATTTATTATTATCGCCGTTATTTAATAGTACAGTTTTATTTATTATCTTTTTACAATTATCGATTCGTACATGAAGTAATTGTTCTATTTTAAGCGAAAAGAAGCATGCTATTGAATAGTAATGATCTTAGTTATGAATATATATAAGGAAGTTATTGCATTTAAATGACCAGGAAAATCTGAAGTTGTTGCAATCCAAAACGAAAATAATAATAACGGATGTCAAGGCCGTCGCATAAGTTGTTGGTGATCAGGACGAGATTTTTCCACACGTTGAATTACTTGTAAGTTTTAAGTGAAAAAAATCAGTTTAATGTGAAGTCTGGAAGATTTTCGTAAAATGTATAATTCTTAAAAATCGCGTGATTTTGTGTCATTTTTGTAAAATGTAATACAAACGTTAAGGGAATTATTTAAAGTCTGACTAGGTTTGGTTTTAACATAATTAAAAGGGTAAGCTTTGAAAGTATTTATATGAAAAGCTAAAGATCTTCATGGTCTGGATACATCCTCTGTGATCGAATTGTTGGCTCACAGCTAGGTTGATAAAAAATTAGTATTTATTTTGAGTTATGTGCTTAAGAAAGATAGTATAACTATCCTATTTTATAATAATAAAAGGCTTAGCGAACCGGAAAGTTCGATGCCGATACCACTTACCATTGTCAACACACTTCCATCCACCAACCATCGTCCAACTTCAACCCCACTAGATCAATCTTAATACCACCATCTCAATATCGCTTTGGCATACTTCTTGGATACTTACAAGTCGGCACATACTTACTATTTAGGGTATCTTTTGTTACTAAATACAACATTTTACATAGTTTTATTCAGCACAATGTAATGATTTCAATTATTATTAGCTGGTGGCAGAGCGTTTGATCTATGAGCATTTTGGAGCGTTGTCTGTTTTAACGTTGTCAATTTTAATGGTTCAAATCCGCCATGGCCGGATTGAAATGTATTTCATCGCAGACCCACGGAATGAATCTCGACCTTTCTATTGTGGTTAGAATAGGTTTAGTTGTATCCCAAGAGCGATCTCCTCCATATTCCAGAAACGACGAGATTTCGCAAATAAAACATTCACGCTATTCGACGTCATTGTATCCTTAATTATGTATTTTTTAAAAAGTTTATAAATTACTACTTTTTACGCATCAGTATTAATTATTAATATATTTTTGTAAATATAAGGCCATAATTATTCTTGGGTTATAAATAGCTATTATTCTAATAGACATTGTCACTAAAAGTGAGCCTGGGATAGGTCATGGCATAAGAGGTGATTAGTCACGGAGCCGATCACAATCCTTCCTGAAAACTTTTTTTTTTTTTTTATTTGCTTTATCTTTAAAGTTCTTGTACCAGCCGCTGACAGCTTGTATACAGTAACTTTTTTTAACATATGATGCGTTTATTAACCATAAGTGATAAAACTTAATTAAGCATTAAAGTACTCCCCATTCATGAGTAATGGGCGAGAAATTAAAGGTACCCAGAAGGTCAATTTGTTAGGTTTTACACTTTTACCATGGAAACTAAACATTCTAGTAATAAACACAATATTTGCGTATATATGGGGGTGGGATGGTCGAGCACAGCACCGCCTTACCGAGAACCCGTTAGGAGATAATTTAATAAAATAATTACGAGTTCGCGTTCCGATGCCGAGCTTTTAACTGTGGCATTAATATCCTACCCTCACCCCCTGGCCCGGTAAAAACGCGTATAGCTTAAAAGGCGAGGAAAAGGAGAGAAAAAATATATAGAACGTTTCCCATATATACATGCTCTAATTGTATATTCATATTCATTAATTGCGATCGTTCTGTCTTAAATAAATAATAGGCTCCATTGGCATTACAGGAGTGTATCTACTAAATCGTTGGAAGTTTTAATTTCCTGTTCTTGGTACCGCTACACCTATGGACACTGTAGGAAACGGTTGTGTTATTTTTAAGAACGAAGACTGAAGGACAGTTGTAAAAAGTGTGAATACCTACACATCACTTAGAAGCAGACAAAATGGTAAAAAAAAGACCTATTTTATGGTTGCATCTCACACTGCTCTGATTCGAGGGTTAGTTACTTGTACCTTAATCTAAGAGATTAAACCTGGGCTGAGCTGAGTAAATACTCAAACAGACTATCCACCATATTTCACTGACGGATCGAGGAAAGACACGACTAGCTTAACGGGTACGGGAGTCTAAATAGAGATTTTAAGCACAGAATAAAGCATTCCATTAGGCAAAAATTCTATAGTGTTTCAAGCAGAAATGTTTGCCATTCTATTTGCAGCCACATGTTTGGAAGTAATCAATGTGAGAGGGCTGAGATTACTATCTTTCTTTTCTGATATCTCAGGACTTCAAACTCTTACTAGAGTCTCTCAAAATGACCTCCAAACTGGTTCAAGAGTATAGACAGGCATTGTCTTGCACCAAGAGAGTGGGTTAGTATGGGTGGATCCCTTGTCCTAAGGGAGTTAAAAGCAATGAGAAAGCTGACATCCTCGCTATAAATGGAACTGAATCCTTTATTATGAGACCGAAACCAGAACAGGCGATGTGAATATTAAAGAACCAGCGGAAAGAAGTCCTTGATCGGACAAGGAAAAAAAAAGGTACGGAGTGGAAAGAATGCAATGGGCTCAGACAAGCTAAACAGCTAATTAAAAATCCTTCCTCTTCTAGAACTAAGTGGCTGCTAAGCCTAAATAGAAAGAAAATCCGATAATTATTGGAATACTAACAAGCCACTGAAGACTTAAACGTCATCTAAAGATACGTGATTTAGTTGATGATGAACTCTGCCATCTGTACCGACAAGTACCAGAAATTGTCACAATATAATATAATGCGACCGATTTGCATCGCCTAAATGAAGGCTTCTGTGCTCGGACAGAATCTTAGAACAGAAAGCTTCCTCCATCAGAAGGTTATCTTTTTTGAACTTCGTTATAAGAATGAAAAGGTTTGAGGCAGAGATGGAGGTGATAAAGATTAGTTTTACTTTCGGAGTTGGATAAAAGGACCAATAGGTTCACTTGCCGGAAAAAGGCTCCCCACCCTCACCAGTACCAATATCTTCAATTTTTTAAAACTTAGTGCAGTTATCAATTTTAGTTGTAAATTTTAAAAATTTTCAGATGTTTTTCGTTATTTTACTGCACTAAATTTTTGGACATTTTCGAGCAGAAATAGTTAAGACGTGTGCTGGGTCCAATCAAAGAGAATGGAGAAAAATAAAAAATAAACGTGAACTTTATAATATCTATGGAGTACTAATAGTCTCAGAATTCGTAAAATTACTACGGTTGATATATCAAGGCCATCTCCTAAGAATTTGCAATGACTGGAGAGCCAAAAAGCTCTATTCTTGTCTTCCACCCTTCCAGAGTGAGTTGAGAAGCCTGATCAAGAGCGTTGGAGCAGGGTAAGGACCACATAGTCCATCTGTCGTGCCTTTGAAGAAGAAGAAGAGAAAGAAATTTTCATGTAACGATAAATATGGGTTATGCTCCCTAACAACACCTCTCTCTCTAGTTTTAACGATGAGGTCTTTTAGCATGTTTACCCCCTAACTAGGGCTAGTAGTAAAGTCAAAAATTGTGTTCTTTCTATTGCCCTTTTTGAGCACTCATTTACTGGGCTACATGTAATCCAAATTTCGTAAGGACGAAACTGCTGAGCACAGCTAGAGTTCATTATTAGTCGATTCGAATATTTGTAAGCATATTTACCTCATAAAGTTATTTCACTCCTTTTCTTAATGATGCAGAAATATAAATACAATCTATTAAAAAGTGTTAAGTATACCTTCAATAGTCGAACATCATCACATGTCAAGACGATTTTTTGATCCTCGGGTGCCTTCAGCCTCCATACGATGTTGGTGAACCGCGGTGCACTGAAGGGATACCTCGGGGTCTGCAGAAGGTACTCTCCTCCCCTCTTCGTGAACTGAACTTTGACATAGCAGCTCCCCACTGACACCAGGGAGATCACCAGCAACGAACCAAAGACGAACGAGCAACCCATCTCCCGGCCTCAGTGAAAGCATTCGTCGGCCCAGCAGGCTTATATTACCTATCATAATCATGCGATCCCACGAATGATTTAACTAATCAAAATATTTCGCGTCATGACCCTAACATTTGCTGATTACTATTCGCAACTGACTCCCAACTTATTATGAATATTCAGTATGCGAATACTTTATCGCTGAAACAACTCGATAAAGTAGCCTATATCAATATAATTATCAAGAATAATCAGTTTCATTAAATAAATACTGATTTTTTAAAATATATATTTACACTAATATTTTTTTTATTTTAGTTATTTATATATATAGAAAGCACTATAATTTAAAAAAAAATGCGAAAACATTTACATAAAGACAGTTATGTATTCATGACGAGCATCACGGTTTAATAAGCATGACAAGTACCATAACATCTGAATAAGCGACGTCTTGAGAAGCTATTTTGCGGTTCATTTGCAAAAGCCGACCATGACACTTCTAGCCAACATAATTAGCGTGTAATTTAATCGCAAAACCACCGAGTTTGTCTCCCGAAATGAACTGTATAAAAAACAAAACCAAATTGACGGTTAATTTGTGGTTTAATAGCAGGAATGGCATGCAGGTGTTGAAGCCCTCCTCCTTCCCTCTAAATTGTAAAATATCACCATGTTTTATGAAAAAAATTATCTCTAAAAGTATTATTGTTTATATAATAACACTTAATAGGACTTCAAGAATCACTTAAACACCATTTCATAAAAGTTAGTTTCTTTATTTTTGTTCCAAAGTAAATATTGTTGTATATTTTTAAAAAATGCTTTCTGGCTGAAGCCCTCCAAAATTCCTGAATCCCCTAGTGGATCATGGGTCTTGGATTCAATACTTTGTAAGGAAGTACTATTTAAATGCCAACAGTTGTGCAGAGAGATGAGAAATATCAAGGGCTAGGTTTTTGCTCTTAAATAATTATTTAATTAACCTCAATGGCTGATGAAAAATTACCTGTCAGTTGGATTCGATCCTGAGACCTAGAGGCAACTTTAGCTGCCTTATACCTTAGTGGCCCAGTGCCTAACTCACTAAGCTTATCAACTCCCAACTCACGGATAATAATAAATGATGGAAAATAAGTAAAGAAATAAAACTCAAAAGTACAAAAATTTTCACATAAGCAATGTAATATTTTTCAGTGCCTTATCAATTCAATCAAACTTGATCATGTTTCCATCTCATATTTACAATAAAATGAATATAACGAAGAAAGTATTTTTGAGGAAATTATTGACTAAGCACAAGTGGAAAAAAAAATAAAACAAAGACTTTGGACTTGATGATTAGACCTAATTGACAAAGAGGAAGTGAAACCAAGCATCAAGCTTATGGATGATGGCCAGTGCTAGAAAATAGTGGATGAGATCGATTTTACAGGCGAAGTTCCAGAGAATGTTTTAGAGCAAAGGTTCCTATGTAAATAACAAGTGATTTTAACAAATTCAGAGGAAAACTCTGTAAATATAGATGGACAAGAAATTCCAAAAAGAGTTCACAGGAATGATTAGGTGTGGTTTTCATATAGTTGTATAAGTTTGAGTATCACATGATAAATTGGAATTTTAGAACATTTGTGTTGTAAATATCAAACTAATCAAAAAGGATAAGAATATTCTACTGGTTTCAGCACAGGGGAAATCTATAGGGAAAGAGGGGTAGGCTTTTGGGCTGAAGCTCCCCCCCCCCCCCTCCAAAATCGTAAAATATAATCATATTTTACAGAAGAAAGTATTAAAAACTATCTCTTAAAGTATTCTTGTTCGAGTAATTAATTTAATAGGACTTGACGAACCACTTAAACATCATTTCATATAGATAACTAATTTTTGTTCAAATTAATTATCGTTTTATATATATATATATATATATATATATATATATATATATATATATATATATATATATATATATATATATATATATATATGTATGTATATGAAAAAAAAAAACTTTTAGGCTGAAGCTCTCCCTCAAAATTAAATCCTTGATCCCCCTAGTGGGTTTCAGTATTGTATGGAGGATTCAATGTTAATATTGAACTTCTTCCCAATATATCAATTCAATTAGTATTAGTTGATTCCAGAAATTAATTTTATTTGTTGAGGAAAATAGGGAAATAAATACACATACTTTTTTTTTATTAATATATATTCTTTCAACTTAGTTATTATTTTATAATAATAATCATAGCTTCTAATTTCCATAAATTATAAATGAATACAATTAAAAAATATCATAATAATTAAATATATAAAAAGTAGAAACTTAAAAATAAACAACTTATTGATTTGTATGGAGGTTTCACATGATTCAAAATTTTCTAATTACCTTAAGAATTCTAGAACTTTAGAAGTTCCATATCAGCTTATATGATAAATTCTTATTCTTAAAACAAATAAGAATATTATTTATAAATAATATAAAATACTGTACCTCAAAGGTAAAATATTATGAGACTTGAGAGATATTATAATACTATGAGAGATATTAAGAGAAATATTATTTCAATACATAAATTCATATAATTGTTACAGCTACATCTAAGTTCCTTCATAAAAACTTTAAAATTAAAACAATTCCACTCGCAGTAGTAATATTAATTAATAAACAAGAGAAAGGAGAGAGTTTAAAAAGAGAGACTTTAAATAAGTTCTTAATTTCATCATATTATTGAATATAATTAATTATTATAGTTTAAAATTATTAAAAGCAAAAAAAAATATATCTACAAATCATTACCAGACTTAAGTATAAGGATTTCATATTGAGTGCTACGGTATACTCTTTCAGCGTAGGTCATTTGTAAGATTTTTGAGCCTGCTTCAATCTGTAAAAAAAAAAAATATATATATATATATATATATATATATATATATATATATATATATATATATATATATATATATATATATAAATAAAATAAATCATTGCCACAAATTGAACTGGTGAACGTACATAGTCCCCAAGATGACAGTATTCTTGGAAGATTGTCTGATCAGTACTGAGTTCCAAATACCTGATTTATACACCTTGTTCATTTTAGGTTTGAGTGAATTCAGAAAGCAATATTTGACAATTTTAATCCTGATATAGTATTCCCACGGCATAAAAAAAAATTATTTTTTTTTTTTTTTTTTTTTAGCATAGACCTCCATCAACTTGACAACTATCTTTTTGATGGTGGTACACTAAATATCAATAAATATAAATAACGGAATGTATTCTTAATTCTGATAAATCAACAATGATTATTTTATAATGATGTAGAGATGGTTGACCGTTGATATAATATGATTATTTATTTGACCGCACCCTCGACTAACTCCTTCTCAATGATTATTTTAAACAGATGAATTAATGGTTTGATAGGATTTTCTTATCGTTTTGTAAAAATTCCAATTGACTTAAAAGAAAAAAGTGACTAAAAGATACAACAGTGACCTATAGAAGGCAAAGTGATACAATACAATGCTGAGAAAGGGTTAATCCAAAATTACTGTCTAATTTTGTTTAAAAAGGAAATTGAACTTTCAATATGTAAAAAGGCTTTATATATCTATTCAAACTGTACATCTAAACTTTTGATGTTTTATTTTTAAAACTTAAATATTATTACTCTAAAATAAAATCATTTATTTTCCATTACCTTTCCAGGAGTTAGACGTAAATCGACAAACCATCTGCCCATATAAAGTGTTTCTCCATTTTCTGTATTACCAACTGGAAATGCACTTTCTGGAATCCTAGTTTCTGTTATTGGTTTCCAGATTGCATGCTGAGTACATAAGACCTAAATAAAATTTAAAAAATAATCAACTGATTCATAATTATAGATTTTTTTTTTAAATTTCTTAATGATATTTACAAATGTATTAAAGAAATACATTTAGTAAATTTGAACATATGAAAACACTTGTTAAGAAACTACCCAATGGTAGCACTCTAATGATATGTCTAGATTAGAAGATCATGGGGCCATCTTCTTTTCAGACGCCTCGGAGGGTTATCAGGAATTGAAGTGGAAGCAAGGCTAGAAACAAGAGGGTGGGATGATTCTGAAGTTTATTATGGAAGGATAGGTATCTGGATTGGGCTAGATCTGAAACATAAGAAACATTAAGGTCATTATGGATGGTTTTATTTGTAACAAAGTAGGATTTTACAAAGGATTTTGGATTGTAAGGATTAGATATGAAAGGAATTGGATGGTTTAGTGGAGCCCCATAGCTCAACTCCGTAAGTCCAAATAGGCCTTATTATAGTCATGTATATGAGTCTTTGGTAATTAATTGGAAGTTTAGAGCGTTTGTCTAGTCAGTGCTGAAGTAATCGGAAACGTTGAGCGGTTTCTTGTCGTTTCAGTCTTGTATGAGGATTCCAAGTTAGACGTTTGTCCAGGTGGAGTCCTAGGTAGCGGATTTGCTCAATAGGGATAAATTATAGATTTAAAGTTGAATCTCAATAAATATTTGAAAGTTCCTTGAAAAAAAATAAATAAATAAATAAACTGCGATTTTTTGTTTCTGATACATTAATGTTTGTTGGACTATAATAGCTGTTAGCATAGTTAGTGTTATGAATTGAAGATAGTTTTTTATGATTACTCTCTCAGGTTCTATTTAAACCTGAAAAAATCTTTATAAGACATTATAATGAGTACCTAAATGAAAATTAATACACGATGTTGAGAAAAGTAGCTTATTGTACTAATTTTGAAGTAGTATGATGATGATATAATATAATATAATCATATATTATATAATATATATGATATAATATAATATAATCAGATATAATATAATATATATGATATAATATAATATAATCAGATATAATATAATATAATATAATATAATCAGATAGGTTAGTAATAAATCTGGTTCAGGAATATTATAATGAATATCAAGCAGTGGCACATTTTGACGTCCTTGGATTTCTTATCATCAAAGTGGTTTTTTTTTTATAATTGAGGATTATCGTCACCATAATCATAGGTTTCATTTTCATCAAGGCCAACTTCTTATAGATCTTGATTGGAAGGGTGAATAGCTACACATTATTTTCTTATAGCTTTCATAATGTCCTGTGCATAATTAATTTCATATTCTACTCTCTCATTTCTTTATTTCATTAATAATGTTTTTACAATGGTTCTTTTCTATTGCCATTAGTATAGTATATTAGCATATTAGTATTTTTTCTTAAACTTATGTTTTTTTATTGATTTTCATTACCTTCTTAATTCTTACGAATTAATTAAATTGTAGTTAAGCTTTCGTACACTAAACTTTTATAGATAAATAAATTTTAAAAATCTTTAATGTTTGTAGTAAAAAAACTTTTCCTAAAGAAAATAGAATTTTTTTTAATTAAAAAAAAAACAAAATTAAAACTTATATTATTCCTGCCAAAGATGGAAAAAAAATTAAATC
The DNA here is from genome assembly GCA_928085145.1 of Nezara viridula. Classification (NCBI taxonomy): domain Eukaryota; kingdom Metazoa; phylum Arthropoda; class Insecta; order Hemiptera; family Pentatomidae; genus Nezara; species Nezara viridula. The sequence continues at coordinate 23,148,740 of OV725083.1, forward strand.
ATATGCGTCAAATAGTAATTAAAACATTGAAAGTTCATTAGGAGATGAAAAAGCTATAAAACGTTGGATCGTTCTGAAAAATGTGTCTACAATATCAGACGTTTAATGTTGAAGTTATTTCAGATACTAAATAAATGTAAATAGTTTTCCGTGGAGTTCTGCCGAATACTTTAAAAATACATTTTAAAACATTAATACAAAGTCTTATATGATCATATTTTTTTTTTTTTTTTTTTGTTTTGTTTAATATGCGTATTTAATTTCCTTTCAAATGATTACATATCCTATTTACCATAAATTTATTTTTATACAATTTTTTTTCTTCTTAATGTTTTTCCTGCGCTTCCTCGGGATTGTACTAAATTTATTAGTTTTAATGAACATATTTATCTCTATTGTGCAACCGCTGTTGAGCACAGAGAGCTCAATTTTGTTCATAAGCATTGAGGACTAAAACCCTACAAAACAAAAAAAAAAATTCGGTCGACCCATTCAATGCCACGGAGATACACATAGATCGATAGCTGAGAGGGCATTTTTTTAACTCAGCGATTTCTGAGAACTAGAGATCCGTTGAAAACCGTATATAGAAAATTAGACCCAATTACGATAATTTCCTTAGTTAGAAATTGTAATAAATAATATCAGTCACAACTTTCCTAAGCTGATAAATTGCAGGAAAGGAGGCCATCTTGAGTTCTTCACCTGCTTTTAATGAACTTATTAATTTAATTATCTTCTTCTAGTGGTGCAGTAGATGCTTAAAGCTTTCCTTGGTCTTCTCAATATTTTAGTCTTAAGCGTTTCTATCTGTAGCAAGAGCTCTGTATCACTTTTGCTTATCTCATATTGGCAAGTAAATTATCTCTCCAATAATTTGGTCTTGTCGGATCTTATCTGATGCATCTAGGAATGTTTTTAAAGAGTTCCTATAATCCTTCCTTTTTTCTTTCTACTAAGGAAGATCACAAAAACAACACGAGGTTTTGAATGTTGATAATATTGGAACTCTTGTTCATAAGTTTAAGAGTAATTAATTTTATGAATAATAAAAATATATTGCCTTCCTTCATAGTTCTTCAAATTTAATTTGCTATTGATTAATGAGGATTATTTTAACCAGATGGTGCTTAAGTCTTAGGGATCAAAACTCGTCACTAAGACAATAAAAAATTATACAGAAAGATATGTTTTTATTGTTATAATTTAGACTCTTGTAACATATAAGACGATGATTTAATACAAATTATATTTAATGTAAATAGTCACATATTTAAAACATACCTGAGATTCATTTAACATAACTTCAGATCCATTATATGAGACAAAGGCCCTGCCATCTGAACCGCAAACCTTCGCTGGCAGAAGATTTCCCTTGTACCATGCCCTACCAACATAAACCTTAGCGCAAAGATGTGGATAATCAATACCGCCCAATACAACATCTGAGGGCAAATTACTTGTGGGCCACTGAACTTTTCTCCATGCGTATGATGGTGGATGGCTAAAAATTAATTTATATTTTAAAATAAATTAATTACCTATCAAAATTAATAAACTAATTATCTATCTTTGTATCAAAAATTAATAAGGTTTTGACAATGATATATTGATGAAAACCTTAAAATTTGCTAATATATAATTACTTTCTATTCATATTAATGTATTCTTTAATTAATAATAATTTTTTTTTTTATTACAACAGTCATTTTTTTTTAAATCATGCAGTTCTTAACAGCAACCTTATAAGAAAATAAAGCAACATATCCATCGGAAAAGATGATACGAAAAAAATGTATTTCTTGTAACAATACTTTTTAGTTCTTCAATTATGTTCTCAGATTTAACTTAACCAATATGTTCTAACTTTGATATGAATGTATAGCCCTTATACTGAAAGGCCAATTTATTAAGACTTACTAAATCATAACAAATATTTTATAGTTGTTAAAACCAATTGACTCTCTACAAATGATGTAGAAAAATAATTTGTACACTTACTTTTTAACTTTGCCACAATTAACATTAATCTCATTCATTTCAGGAGTCTCTAAATCTTCTTGTAATCCATCTATAGATTCGGTGAAATTCTAAAACATATAATGATATAAGATTAAATAAATATAATGGATTGTGTTGTTTATGAAGTTTGCTCATTCATTGCTGCCATTTGGAGCACCCAGGCAATGACATTTCCCATCCAAATAATAAATTTATTTCTTAAGCTACATTATATTATGTAATATTTGAATTTTATTTCATTCAATATGTCTCTAATTCATTTGTTTTATTAATAGGCTAAAATTGATTATCTCATACATTTTTTTTCATTCTCCCATTCTTCACCTTTTAAGCTATGCAGGATTTATTCCCCAGGCCAGGGGAGAGGGCGTGGGATTAATTCCACAGATAAAGTTACTATCAAGATCTACTTTAACTTCTAACAATAAAAAAACAGAATTATAAAAATTAAAAAATCATTCCATAGCTTATCATAATTAATGTATTGTAGGTCAACTGCATACTTTAGGCGTAATTCAAGTCAAACTTTAACTTGATGAAGCTTTAACTTGATTAATGGACGCTACCCGCTATTAAACAAGTACCTTTAATTTTTACTCTCATAATCTTCATGAGATGGTAAGAATTGAATTTGAAAATAAAATATAAAGCAGGAAAAAAAATGCTGGTGAATGAAGGATTTCAACAAAAAAAAAAAAAAAAATGCTGCATATTTGTATTTTCCATTTCATTAATTATATTCTTTAGATTTTCAACAGAATTATAAAAATTAAAAAATCATTCTATAGCTTATCATAATTAAAGTATTGTTGGTCAACTGCATATTTTAGACTTAATTCAAGTCAAACTTTAACTTAATGGACGCTACCCGCTATTAAACAAGTACCATTAATGTTTACTCTCATAATCTTCATGAGATGGTAAGAATTGAATTTGAAAATCAAATATAAAGCAGGAAAAAAAAGGTTAGTGAATGAAGGATTTCAAAGAAAAAAAAATGCTGCATATTTGTATTTTCCATTTCATTAACTATATTCTTTAGATTTTCAACAGAATTATAAAAATTAAAAAAAATATTTTATAGCTTATCATAATTAATGTATTGTTGGTCAACTGCATACTTTAGACCACAGGCGGATCTACGGACGGGGGGGAGGGCTTTCCGGCTGAAGCCCCCCCCCCCCCAAAATGGTAAAATATAACCATGTTTTTCAGGAAAAAATATTAAAAACTATCTCTTAAAGTATTCTTGTTCGTGTAATTACATTTAATAGGACTTGAAGAACCACTTAAACACCATTTCATATAGGTAATTAAGTTCTTTATATTTTTTTCAAATTAATTTCGTTATATGTATATGAAAAAAAATCTTTCGGGCTGAAGCCTTCCCCAAAATTAAATCCTGGATCCGCTAGTGCTTTAGGCGTAATTCAAGTCAAACTTTAACTTGATGAAGCTTTAACTTGATTAATGGACGCTACCCGCTATTAAACAAGTACCTTTAATTTTTACTCTCATAATCTTCATGAGATGGTAAGAATTGAATTTGAAAATCAAATGTAAAGCAGGAAAAAAAAGGCTAGTGAATGAAGGATTTCCTTGAATAGATAAAGAGAAACGACCAGAATTACAAAAAAAATATGACACCGGCTTTCAATGTTGATAAGAAATCTATGTTTAACAACTATCGATGTATTTATAGTACAAAATACTGTTAAAACTGTTGTAATTCTTTTATCAAGGCACGGTTATAACATCAAGCAATATTCAATGTAGGGGCTAAAATAATCATCAAACTACGTAATATAATATTCTTTTTGTAAAAGAAGAAAGATCGTGTAACAATTTTAAGTCGATTTTTCTCTGTGAAACAATATTGTGTAATACAAGTACACAATGAAAATATACTTATAAAATAAACTGTACAGTAAAGTGTTAATTATGTATAATACAGTTAATTTAATTAACATGAAAAATTTGTTATAACTAACCTGTGCACCGCATAATTGGGCCAGACAGACTACAGTGATAAAGAAATACATCTCCATTTTTGTCAATGAATAGAACTGTTGTAGATGATCCTGGATTAAATAGGAACAGAACAGATTATCTCAAGTGGTTGAGATTAATTATTAACAAATTAAATAGGTGTTATTTTTAACCAAGGACTACCTTTCAGCTCTTGGAACTCAATCAAACTGACCAAAGACCAGTACCAACGCAATTATATTCAAAATAAGAGGATTCGCGTAGGTCAAGGCCAAAGGAGCTGAGGTCATTAAACGAAAAACAGGCTACTTGGAAAAGAAGCAAATTGTTAAGCCCAGAAGACTATAATTAAATAAGAATTAGTTCCGTAATAATAAATGATTTAATCTGCAGGGAGGGGGGGGGCGAGGATAAACTTCATGCTTCAATTCTTTTATGCTACATATAATTAATTAACTTAAATTACGCCTGAAGCATGCCATTAATCAACTATGTATTATGATAAGCTATGGAATGATTGTTTTTATTTTTTATAATTCTTTTGAAAGTCTGAAGAATATAATTAATAAAAAGGAAAATATAATTATGCATTTTTTTTTTGTTGAATAGTTATTGAACCTGAAAATTTTCAGAAAGACTAGTGATCAAAATTTTAATTGTTTTTACTTATTTTTAAAAGTTGAAGATGTTATTGATAGTAATTTTACAATATATGAGTTATTTAACTAAATTGTGCTACTTAGGCAACAAGAAAGATAAATGAATTGCTTATTCAGAGATTTTATTGAGATACATAATATAGATATCTTCTTTACCTCTATTACCATTTATCTAATTCCATATTTGAAACAATACAGTATGTAGGAATATCATTATTTCATTAAAAATATGAATTGATTTTTAATCACAACTGCACTACGAACAGTTATCACAATAAATTTCAATTAAACTGTCTATATATTACCAAATAACTGTCATCAGGTGCCATACCAGTTTCTGTTAACTAAATAATGGAATTAAGTTTATATTTAAGTAATATGCCATATTTTGTCTTAACACTCAAAATTGTTTCCAAAAATTGAATTCATTGATCATGTGGCACTTATTAATTACATAACGGGCGTGAAAAATTGGTAGAAATTTAAAATGAAAAGTTAAACTTAAACAGCATATTATCATAACTTGGTTATTTTCAACATAATTTATGCATTTTAATTTAAAATGTTAACAACGCATATAGGTAGGTTTGAGTAGAGTAATTTGGTTGAGGACTGAGAGGGTTTCCTTTATTCAATGAATATAACTTTTTTTGTGCTTATAAAATGGAATATACGTGGACAAGGTGAATAAAGTTTATTTATGGCCAGAACAAACATGTTATTTATTTAATTTTTTTTTAAGTTTGATTATTGTTACACTGGCAATATAACAATTGTATAATTCTACAACTTGAATTTTATAATTTGTAAGTTTTCTTAATTCACATTTCTATGTTTTAATTTAAAAATTCATTATTTTTTGCAACCACTAATGTGATTCTGGTGGGTCTATTTTGTAATAGATTTATTTGTAAATAACAATTTTAAAATTTTTGTGACTAAAGATGAAAATCAAGAAATGAATAATGACAAATCTTCAGGAGAGAATAAAGAAGTAAGTTTAATGTGGTGTATGATTCACTTCTTAATCTATAATTTAATCTTTGATAAATAAGTATTTAAGTTGGTGATAAATTTTTAATTTATAGATAAGGAAATTTTGGTCTTATGCCACCGTAATTATTATAGTTATAAACTTCTCTGTTTGACGTTTAAAATCTCTATGGTGTCCATTTTCTATCAATACTTTAGTATTGAAAAAACATTCAGTTATTAAGGAATAATCTCCATTTAAAAAAAAAAAAAAACAACTTTTTGCACTAGGTACCAGTAATGGACATACCTCAAAAAATTCTAAAATCTTTATTTAATGATAAAGATAAGATAGTTTCAATTTACTCTTAGCAAAACTGTTAGTTGAAAGATTTGATGCACACTTATCTCAAGAGCACTATAGAAGTAACAATGACAGGCATTTCACAATTTTATTTTGGGAACTTGATTCATACAGTTATCAATAAAGGGCATTGTTCTTCAATCTAGAAAAACCTGGAACTTTTAAATCAACAAGGAAGCTTATTATTTACATTTAAAGTCCAACCTCCTGCATGTCCATCAACTTGTTCAGAACCTCCTGTCCATAACTGGTGCGTTCACCCTAAAGGTTTAAGCTATTTTGAAACTCTTTTTCTTGGAGTTCTCCAAAAGTTTACTATTGAGAGCAGTAGTCTTCTTCTGCCCTTGCTAATATTTTATGTATTGATTGTTTTATAAAGTTAATAAAGTATTAAATATTGTTTTATTTGCTCAGAGATACGCTATCATTACATAAAAGTGCACTGGTATAAATGTAAAACATAAAGTATTCTAATGTATGCTCTTTATCTCCAAACAATGCGTTAGGATAAATGCACCAGTAGGTGACACGCGTAAGGAAATTTCTTTCAACTTTTACGTACAAAAACATAAATGTTGATGGTAATATATTTTTCATTGATTCATCTTATAGAACTATTTCCCACCTTAATGAGACTAATTTCAAATCCACAAAACATTCATTTAAATGTTAAAAAATTGAAAATTAAGAGAAGTTTTGTTGTACCAGTTGCTGCATATTTGGAATGTACCTGTAGCTGACAGGGATGAGAACATGGATGTAAATTAAGCAAAATTTCATATTCTTCATTATAGAATTAACAAAAACTACCTTTAACTTATTACAAAACTAACTTCTTTCATGTCTCGACTTAAATTTATCAATAAGTCATGATCGCTGTCAAGAACCTGTCTTTGGCAATAGGAAAAGCAATATAGAGACACCCATAGTGTGATGTATAGTGTAGTGATAGCGTGATGTGTATGGCTGTCGAACATGATAATCTCAAACCTTTCTCAGCTCTACTTTTTAAACACCCATTATAACAGCTAATAAAATACTTAAATAACTTTTTTATTTTTATTTAACTATTGTATTAAACTAAATATTTTTAATAAGAGATGACAGAATGAGGGAAAAACAGAAAGATATTTCTTTGATAGAAGTTTTGAAGTGAGGTTTATTAGTACATAAAATACAACAATAAGTAATATAACAATTTATTTATGTATAAAACAATACTATTTACAATGATAAAATAAACAAATTAATTAATTTTCTCAATTCATTGCTTATTTTTTGAAATGAGAATGCTTATATATAAAATATATAGGATTTCAGATAAAATTATACTTGATAAAGTTTTAGAACTAACTATATTCATCATAATTACAAAAGAGGCACATGATAAAAAAAAAAAAAAATTACTCTAAAATAAATGTAGTGTAAGTAATTATTGACTAGTAATAATTTTTTTTTTTTTTAAAAACATTGTAACTATACAATAAAAACAAACTAACAAGAGTATTATATCACAGTTTTAAAATACTAAAATTAAGGGTAACTTTATATTAAACTATTAACCTTAATTTCATTTTTGTTTTTATTATGAAAAATGATCCTAGATACTTTTGCGGGAATCAGTTTCTTAAAAGGTTTTACATCGACAGTTATTTTTTCTTCTACCTTAACTCCAGAAGGTCCTGGTAGTTGAACATCAGGAGGTGGGAGTTGATTACTCTGTAAACATTATTTTATATACTATTAATGGAAGATAAACAAGTAAAAAATTCAACAAGAAGCAGAAATATAGAATTTAGGTTTTAGTTGGAAAAATTAACCCACTGCGGTACAGATCCCTTTGGTACTTGTGAACGGTCTGGTCTCTGGTAAACCACCCTTCTTATCTTATTTTACATTATATAATCTGCCTTTTTATCAAGTGTAAGCTGTTGTGTGTGAGTTATTGAAATGGATGTTATTACATTGTGGGAATTGCCGTCTTCAGGAGAAGAGGCTATAAAATATTTTCAAGACGCCGGGATTATTGCAAAGTGAAATATTGTGATGAAGGTCATGAAATGAAGTTTAAAAGGAAGACGAAAGGGAGATGCTTTCGTAACACTTGTAAGGAAAACGTATATCTATAAGGAGAGGGGCGTGGTTAGAGGGGTCGAAGATTACCTTTTCAACCGCATCAAAATTAATTTATGGGAGGTCTCATAATTTGACAACAATACAGTGGGGCAAAGAGCAGCTGAAACTATCGAACAGATGTATCATAAGGTAGAATAAATTTTTAAGAGAGGTTTATGCCCATGATATGTTATACAGGTCAACTAAGAAAAGTGGAGGGCCTGGGAAAGTCGTTGAAGTAGACGAGAGTCTTTTTTTCTAAAAGAAAAAATCATGTAGAGAGATTTCTCCCTGAACAATGGATGTTTGGCAGAGTTTGTCGAGTTTGCAACAGCTCGATTCATATTTATGTGAATTTTTGTGGTGGCGTGCTCACAGAGAAGAGGACCCATTCCTTGTTATTTTAAATATCATTAAGCTATTTTGTCTTCCAAAATTAATCAAATCAAAGTGTTTTGTTATTTATATTTCTAATTAATATGTATATTGTAAAATAAAAGTGTTTTGTTATTATTGCATTTGTTTTTGTGTTTCATATGAAGCTAGGGATTATCAGTGCCTTATCACAATTATCAGTGCTCAGGTTATAAACATTGGCAGATAGCAGTCCATAAGAGATCAGACTGTTCAGAAGTACCACCCCCTTTTTGAGGTCGTGGTGGCCGAGTGTGTTGGAGCGTTGCCCGGTCTAGCATCCTCATGCTTAGTGACGCCAGTTCGAATTCCTGGGAGTGGTTGACTTTTATTTCGTGGCAGCTCCACACGGAGTTTGGTTGTGCCTCAAGAACAACCCCTCCCCTCCATTTGCCAGAAATGGTGGGTAGGGAGTTATCTTATATATATATATATAAAAAAAAAAAAGTACCACCCCTTTTTATCAAATTATTAACATCGGTTTAAAACTTTGAGGATTGATTCAGCCCACCATAATCTGTAACTATTATCCACAAAAATTCTCGGAAACATGGCATTTGTACTGCAGACTACACAGATATAATAACAAGAAGAAAATAAGTAGATTACCATCAATAGAAGATTCATTAAGTAGTACTTACATGGTTTGAATTCTGGCCATAATTATAAAAAAGCACTTCTGGTTTGCTAGTCAAAGTTTCTTCAAATTTTCGCTTTTTACCTCGATATTTTCTGGAAAAAAAAAGTTATAAACTTATCAACTTTCAAAATAAGGAAAAATTATTTAATCAAAACATATTTGGACATTTAACAGAAGGGAACTATTTCACATTCTACATGTTTTGAGTAAACTTGTCGAAGTTAAATAGCTTTGGAAAATCTCAAAGATTTCAGCATTCTTCTTCTTTGTTCTTCCCCAAAAAAAAGTTAGTAGTGAGTGGTCCTCCTTAAGTCCTTCAGACTTTCGAACAGCTAAGACTTTGGTTCCAAGATGCAGTTGTCCGGAGAGAATCCACAGGAGAAATACCTCTCACCATAATCTTTTGTCCATTTGTAGCCATTTAGGGAAGTAATGCTTGATGTCGAGTTTTCCTTGACCATCATAAAAGATATCAGAAGACTATGTGCACCTTTCGGAAAACATCTCCGACTTCTGCGTCATTTTTAGGGTTTGTTTCGACACATTTGATCTTCTGGTCAGGATTCAGCCGATTACTAACATCTTCGGCTACACGCCAGTACTGGTAGCACTGCTGCCTGCTACCAGGGATATTTATCGATCTCCCGGTTTAGATCCGCCGTGTTCAGTGGAAAGCAGGATCACCTCAGGCAGGATGTGGTTCTTCACCACGAACGGATAGTCTTGGCAATAGTGTCCTCTTTTATATTATATACTTTAGCATTTTATATTAATATTAATTTCTGCAAGAAAATTATTTTATTTATTGAACAAATGCATTTATCAGCTAGGAAAAACAACAGCAAATAAAAGTATACACATATAATAATAATAATAATAATAAAGGCGTACCCTTCATTTCGGAATTGTTTAGGAAATTCTTGCTGCTTCAAGTGATATGAAACTTCCTTCCTTCTGGTGACTAGCTTGTTTTTTGTTTCTTCTACAGTCTCTAATTCTGGAGCGTAGCAAACATGTAGAACACCACCGAAGAAGGCTCTACTGTCAAGATTCCTTTTAGCAAACCTGAAAAATATAAAAACGACTTAAATTAAAATTTTTTAAGTTTTGAAACAGCAATAATATTAAAACGGTAAATTTTTATACAATTTTTTATAAAAAAAATATTGGCTTTGCAATTTTTAATTCATGTTTAGGTCGATCGTGACTTATGCTGCAGCAATCTTACAAAATAAAGTTTAGATAGATTTTATAATATATTAATTCGTAGCAATTAGTTTTCCTTGACCAATATGTCTAGAGACACAAATATTAAAAATGCATAATTAAAAAAAAAAATATATATTTATTACACATGAAAGAAGTTAATAATAAATAACGAAAAAATCGGTTGTTCTGAATATTCCACTATCAGGGTTAAGGCAGATTTTACTCGAAAAGGGTAATCAATTCGCGATCAATTTTATGAACCTCAAACTAATATTTTGGATACAAAGATTCTGCTCCAGACACAATACTGTTTTTTAAAAAATTAACTGTGAAACTGCCAGCGTTCTCTTACAGTTAACCAGCAAATGGGATTCAAAGATTTAGCAGACAGTTCATGAGAATTATCATTACGCTGACATATTCAACGTGAAACTTAATTTTTTAAAAAGTTAATGCTCGATTGGACTCTAAATTTTAAGATCAAAAAGTCCATTTTAAATTTTATTCATTACTCTTGTTTGATTTCACTATAACGACCAGTGTCGTTATTGACAATCAAAGGTGTATGAATATAGTGACTGTAGTCATTTATAACGATGAAGTTCATCCCTTCAAGGTCATTATAAACAATATCCATTGCATATTAATTTTCAATTAGAAAAAAATATTTAAGTATTAAAAAAATTCCCAGACTTTTTGCTGTTTTTTCCAGATTGGTCACCATCCTGTGAAACCTTTACTTGAAAAGATGGAAAAAGTTCTAGTCCCAAAAGAACCGAAAAACTGTCAAAAATAACAATTTCGGTGATATTGAAACGTTAAAAAAAATTTTCTGTTTCAATCAAGCCCAGATTCATACAATTAAGAAATTGAATTTTTGTCAAGATCATAAAGTTACACCAATTAATGTATTACTCTGGTTAAAAAATCTGAGGATTTAAGTTTACGAGGTGGTAATAGCAAGTCTTAGGAGAAATACAAAAATACATTATTTAAAGATGTTTTCATTTATAAATAATATTACTAATTATTAATTTAACAGGAGCGTGGTAGCTCCTATTTACAGTTATTAGTCAGTTTCCTGCAGCTATTTATTCTGTTATATTAATCATTCCACCAGTTGTCGATCTACCCAGTGGTCAGGAGAATCTTCTGGGGCACACCCAGCCTCTATGAAGTGATTAATCATAATTAATAATTATGGTTAATATTTATTAAATATAAGGAAAAACTTGGTGGTTGAGCATAATCTCATTCGAATCTCTTCTGAATTAATCATTCAACTGGTGGAATGATTAATATAACCGAATAAATAGTTACAGGAAACTAACTAATAACTGTAAATAGGAGCTACCACACTCCTTTTAAACTAATAATTAGTAATATTATTGCATCGGATGTGACGGCAACTTTTTCGTTAAAATCGACTAACTGGAGGTGGCATTTTATATTAACAATTATACACATTTTTACAAGTTTCTAAAAAACAGCTTCAACGATTTTGATTAAACTTGGTGTATCATTGTATAATTTAAGTGGTCTTCAATATAATTGAGGTCTTATCCCCATTGATGTCACTTTACAGAGCTTAAATATTCAACATGTCTTCCATTAAAGTATCTTTAATTTGGTTTATTTTAAATAATTAACGATCTCACATTATTAAGAGCAACAAAAAAATAAGATAATGCTATGATATTTAATTCCGGATATATTCATTAAGTAACTGTTTAGAAAGATGGTAACGTTAATTCGAAAAATAAAATCAAACCATGAAGTAATAGAAATTTGTACATCATTAATCCAACAGAGTGTAATAATAAAAAATCAAAAGGAGAAATATTTATTCACAAGTAGTGTAAATTATTATTTATTATAAGTGGTATAAATTAGGAAAATAATATAAAATAAATAATTAAATTTACCTTGAACTTTTTAAAGTTGCATAATGAACATGATAAACATTCGTGAATTCTTCGATACTTTCAATATTGTTTACTTGCTGGCTCATCAAGACTTCGCCAAATCGTTGGCAAAGGTTACGAATTTCTTCACCTAACCCGATCGCAGGAACATTGTAAATTAGAAGATGTTGAGATTCATCGCTGATAGTATAAACCTGTGAAAGCTAGGTTGTCAAGGAAAATCGAACATATACACATATTTCATTTCAAAATGTTGAACAAATAATAAATAACAGTAAAAGAACACATAAATAAGATGGGTTATGGAATAACTTGTATCTATTAAGGTATGAATTGCACTAGTTTTACAAAGAGTTAATAATAAGCATTTTAGCATTATTGATTAGTGAAACATTACATGTTATAAATGAAATGATCCCAGCATAATATATCAGCAAACAATAAATATTAGGTTGATTGCTACTTGGAGTATACTTATTTCTCAGAAGAAATTTGAATCCTAAAAATAGAGAAAGAAGAAGTATGGCAAGTAACAAAAATAGGATAAGAACATATTGTTCGGTAATTCGTCCGAATTGTCACCATCAATGATGTGTCCTATCTGACGAGTGGGCCAAAATCATATTAATCATCCTATAGATGGAATTATGAAAGTAGCTGAGTCCTAAAGTAGACAGAGGCGACTGATCCTGATTAATTGGATTATTAGTTGTTATTAAAATCATTACTGCTTAAATTAGATCTCAACAGTTTGCAATATTCAATAAATGTACATGTCCCCAACACATCATCAGTTATGATAAGGACCTTATAACGGAAATTAACCTTCTTATCAACGGAAATTGATCATTACTATCAACAAATATCCAAAAGGAAAATAAAACCGAGGAGATAAAAAGTATAAAATCAGAGAACTACAAATGCCAGAATATGTTTGAATTTAGTCAACCCCTATCAAGAATTTAAATGTCGCCTAATAGTTCGAAGTATTGAAAATGCAAATTTATTACATAATGCTAAATATTGATAATTAAGCAATACAAAAATTTCTGTTATCTCATTAATATATTCTAAAAATTTACTATAAAAACCAACACTATATGACCATTCTCATATAAAAGACATATGTGCTTTTTTAAAAAATTGACAAAAAGTATATTTTTATAATATAGCTTCAATTTGAACCAATTCTTATGTTTTTTTCATGATTTAACTTGAACATTCTTAAATAAAATCATCAGAAACAGTTTAAGAGTTGAACCTATAAAACCAAAACGACCTTTTCTCTACTTTCTAATAATGACAGATTTCCATCTTTGATGAGGCTACTTCAAATAAAGAGGTAGCAGATCTGTCAATCCGACTCGATATACTTCTGTAGCTTTATCCAAATGTATTCCAGGGTTTTCAATTATCTAGTTATAACCATACATAATTATTTTAAGCTTAAAAAACCTTGAACCATAAATAAAAGATACATTTAAAACGTTTCTTTTCCGTAGTTAAATTGATCTGTATAGTTAATAAAAATAATTCGAAGAAACAAACCTTTTTAAAATGTGAATAATAATAAACAATCTATCCAATACAAGCTACTTTGAAAGTTATGGGTTTTTATATCTAGAATTGATTTATTTTCAATGAGCTTTACAAAAACTCTGTAAAGTATTGATCATGTTAACTTCTTTTAACCAAACTAATAAATTCAGACAAAAATTGGTATGTATCACATTAAAAAATATAATCTTAACCTAATAATTGATATTAAATTAATGTAGATGCAAGTTAACATACTAAAATTTCTATGTTATAATCTTTAAGTATATAATATTTAGACATTGAATTTTTGTAGGATACATCAAGAATCGTCTACCTTCACAGCAGTATACTTCCTCCCTTGCCTATATGCAGCTCTTGTTGTGCATCCTCCTATTTTATTGTGATGGGGTAAATTAATATCAACATTCAACGAATCCATTGTTTAACCTATCTTTAGATAACTGTAAGATGTAGAAGTCTCTTGAATTACAACAACTGTATAATAAACGATCGAAGAGATCCTATAGAAATAGAACAATCACCCACCGAACGTAACCAATGTTAACTGTCAACTGACTTGTAAACATGAAGCTATCGATATCACAAGCCATGTGTTGCCAAAGCAGTGATGGGTAGTTCGTGAACGAACTAGTTCACGAAAAGGAACTTTGAACGAAAACGGTCTTACTGTTGTTGAACTATAGATCTTAATGAACTACTTCACCCAGGACTTAATTCACTTCACTTTGTTCTCTAGTTCGATGAGCTACGTTGAGTCAGAAGACTGAAAACGTTTCCAATATTTTCTAGTTCACTTAATTAAACTTTCTAGATATCTTAATTAAATTTAGTTGAGATTTTTTTGAAGATTCACATCTTTCTTTTAACTACAAATTTCTTGGATTCCTTGTAAGTCATAATCATAGTCAGGATGCATTAATTTTTAAGTTTTTTTTATAAGTGTTGACGTTTCGTTGTCTTTTTAACTATTTTTGTTCAATTAATGTAATATATGGGTAATTATTTTAGCTGATGAACCCGTCGTTGACAGGTGTATAGATAAAATTTGTGAATCTTTTTTTTTTGAGATGAATTTTGTATTATGGGGGGAGAGGGTCCAAATCCAAGGATCACTATACAAATTACTCAAGAACTTGTAACTTTGGTTCTCCTCAATATTTTGTTTTCATTTAAAAACTATATTTTGTTTTCATTTAAAGCCTATGCTTTAAGTCAAGCAAACCTTAATATAATTTCAAAATTTCAAAAGTCTACAATAAGCCATTGCTGAGCTTACCCCTGACAAAATTTCGATGCAATGCCGACATACAGACAGACAAAAACTTTTTTAATAGTGGATTTGGTGTCTGCAATGTATGAAACGGAAAGATATCATAAAACGCGTTGATTCTTTTCAATGTACAGACAAAATCTTTATTTTATTTATGTAGATATTACATTAATTATAATTTATGGTAATTAATGCAACAATGACTTTTATATTAATTAATACATTTTCAATTATAAGTATATATAACCTGTACCACTACAACCCATGAAGGGTCTTGGGTTCAGTACTATTTAGGAAAATTACTGTTTCAAAGCCTAGGGTTGTGCAGGGAGGGGATCGGACCAGGATCAGGCTCAACTGCCAGGTTTTCCCCCTTAATCAATTATTTAATTAAGCATACCCACTTTATAGAGGCTGGGTGTGCCCCAGGAGGATCTCCCTACCCCAGGAACGTCCCACTGTCAATGAAACAGAATAATTAATTTTTCTGTCATGAGTCGGGATTCAATCCTGGAGCCTTGAGCATTGAAAGCTGAGTCCCTGACCATTGAGCTATTTCACTCCCCATATATATATATTCAATAATAACTATATAGTTTATTTAATAATAACTATTTTTTTCCTTAGTTATTCATAAACAAATTAATTTTTCATTAGTCATTTATTAACAATACGTTCTTGTTAATCTCATATCCATTATAAATATTTATTAAAAAATAATAAATTTCACCTCATTTATTTACTATCAATTCAAAAATATTATGAAAGTTTATTTATTACTTCTTTGTAAATAGCAAGATGTTCCTATAAAATATTTATTAATTAACATTTCAGGATTGTATCCCATTTTGAAAATTTGCTATTAAAAAAGAACATTTATTAATTTTTAATTACTACAATATCACAGTTTAATAACTTCACAATAATATTTATTATATAATGTTTTTCTGTTAACACCAAGATATTAAAATTACATCTTCAGACATTTGGAGTTTGCAAAATAACTATTGTTTTTTACATTATATGTATTTAATTTCAATTTGATATGAAAGTTTATTTATTTTTGTTTATGCCGTTCATTAAAATTATTTTTGATTGTTGATCATTTATTATTTTATTTTTTATCAGTTTATTTGTAATATATTAAAATTAAAGATAAATTGTAGTCATAGTTTGCAACTGAAAGTACTATGGTTAAAAACTTAAATTTTTTTTAATTAACTATAATTTTATTTTTTTAATATATTTTTTTTATTAATAATTGTTTTATTAAACAAACATATAAATGGTCTTTGTAAACAGATCTGTATTACATTCTAAAGATGGGGTAGAGATTTAGAAAGATTAAATATAATGTAATAAATATATAATTCTTGATTTAAGAAGTTGGTCTGTGAATTTAAAAAAAAATCTTATATTAGCTTTAAAATTTGATAGGAGCTCCAAAACATACGATTATGCATATTCAACTTAAGTAATTCCATGAGTTTAAAACTATTTTTATACTAAATTGAAGTTATTTTCAAAAATCATAATTTTTGTGACTTTGCAAGTAATCATTTGTATCTGTGGACCCATATTCACTAATGTATTTTATATATATGATGTAATATATATATATATTGTTTTTCGCAATTTAAATTTCACTTTTGGTACTCTACATCTATAGCAAGATTTTCTTATATTATTTCATCTTAGTAATTATGTTGAGTGTGAGCCTAATTAGTGTTAGATTTTTTTTAAATTCCTAAATATTTATCTATAGCTGGTACATTTTAAATACTTCTTTTAATGTTTTATTTCCGACATATCTTGAAATAATATTCAATTTGTTTCAGAGTAAAATGCCTTCAAGACGCACTAGTAGTATTTGGTACCACTTTAATGAGGGAAATGATAAGGCAGAATGCGTATATTGCAAAAAACTCATAAGTACAGCTGGAGGTTCATTTGGAAATTTGAGAAGGCATCTAAAAAAGAAACACCCAACTGTGCCTGAAGAAAGGAGGAGGAGGAGCATTACTCCATATGGAAAAAGATCTGAGTCTCCTTTTACTCCAAGTGTATCTTCATGTTCCAGATCTCCTTCTGATACACCGTCTACATCAACGCAGGCTGACGCTGAGTCATTAGTAAGTGGACCAACAACGCCAACTAGATATCAAAATCGTCCATTACAAACTACAATGAGGGATTTAGTTGAAATCATAAAAATTGTTTCCATGAGTAAAAGCAATATTATCGACTTGCAATTACTTCGCATGATATAAAAAGAATATCACCCGTTTAATAATAAGCCTTGTCCTTGTCAAATGGCATATTAAGGCAATTGTGGATAACAAATTTAGGCTACATGGGGAACAGACTAGGAAACAAACTCATTCTAAGTTGTTAGATACAGGTAGGGCCCTGTCACAAGAGAAGTAAATCACTTCTAATGGACAGGAGTACCATTAGGTTTGTGTGACAGGACTGTATACTGATCACTATCAACTAAATAAGCACCTCTTTAATTTGGGTGTAAGTGAGACCTCCAACTGCAGGCTGTGTGGCTTGGAGGATGAAACAGCCTATCACATTATTTGTAGATGTGATAATTTGGCTAGACTGTGATACTCTCAGTTTGGATGTGATCGTATCACTGACCCTAAGCACTGCAAACTAATAGATCCTATTAGTATTAACAGGCTCACAAAGGCATTTGGCCTGTTTTATTAGAGTTTAGGATGACGCCCAATAGGCCTTCTTGAGGCAGCGGTGCATTTTTACATAGGAAAAAAAAAACCCATTTAGTTTGGTCTAGGATCCAGAATTTATAAAATTTGTTAGACTGTTTTGTCCAGGGTACAACATCCCTAGCCGAAAAACCTTTTCAAAAAGTTTACTCTCTCAGTTATATACTGATTTAGGCCCGGTTGCACCAACAGTCGTGATTCAAGTTAACATTCTCTGTTAACTAACTCACATTAAAACTTAACCAATGTTAAACTACGGGTCCAGTTGCTGCAAATAATTTTTAAACAGAGTTAGTTAACATGGTGTTAACGTGTGACGTCATTTTATTTATGACGTATTTTAACAGGTTAGCTGCGGTTACGTTCCCAAGGTTCCAATATTTGTCTCTATTGTGGCCGGGATTGTTTCGAATTGTGTCTTTTCGAATTTTGGAAATGGTAATTTTTAAAAATATTTGAATGGGAGTTGGATAGATGTAAAGACTGATATAAAGGTGAATAATCATTAAATCTGATATACGTCAGGGACCATAACTGCAGCTAACATGTTAAGAAGAACCGGTGATTGTTGAAACTTAGGCTATATTATGAAACCTTCTATCCACTTGCGTGTAAATCGTGTGTGGTATTTGAAATTAGCTAGGTATTACATTATTTATTGTAAATAAGATGGAAACAAGAGAGAGGGAGACATTTTTCAGTAAGTGAAAACAATTGCTGTTTTCTATAATACCTGAACATTTCAAAATAATAGGAAACAAAAAACTGATGGGTTGAGTATAAAAAAAAAAATTCTGCATATGTGCAGGTTGCAGAAGCATTTAATGCTGCCAACAACAGCTTTCGATCACCTGCTTAACTTAAGGCAGCCTATGTGAATTTTATGAGGAATTTGAAAAAGGAAAAGGTAGATGCATCAAAATATTTCATATCAAACACAATTGAGGGGTGAAATGATAGATTGAGAGGTAGAATGATAGTGGTGAAAGTGAAGTTTGCTTTGTTTTTAGAAAGTGAATGTTTATTGTAGTTAAATAATGTAAATATAAGTACAATCATAAATTATAATAAATATAAAATTGTGATATCTTTAGGGTGAGTTCTATAAAACTGAAGGAGGGCCCCCTGTACCAGAAAAAATGGATGAATCTAAAGAAAAATTATTGGACCCTCTTAAGCCCCAGTTGCAGCCAATTCCCTCTAAATATGATTCTACAGAGAATTATTTACCCACAAGTAATGTCATAACTGTATTTTGATATGAAATTCAATTGTAGTTGTTTAATTTAATAATAAAATTAATTCTGTTTATAATTATTATTCCAGCAAGCCAAGCAGCTGAAGGGTATAGTCAAATTATAACCATAGACCCTTGTACTGTACGGACAGTGGATATTTCTGCAGGAAAAGAATCTTGTTCAAAAGGAATTTCTTCTAAACTCGAAGCCAACAACAGTAATCGTAGAATATTTAAAAGAAAACGGACCATCTCTGATATTTATCAGAATTTAAGTGAATTCATGGCCAATCGAACACATAATTATGAACATTTACAAAAAAAAAATGAAGTTGAAATGAAAATTCTCGAAGCCAAATTGGAAAGAGAGGAACACATGAAAGTAAAAGCTTTACTAGATACAGAAATGTATTCAATGAAATATGAACAAGAAAAAGAGTTAAACCGTTTAAAATTAGAACAGGAAAAAGAATTAGTTCATATAAAATTAGAACTGGAAAAAGAATTAGGTCATTTAAAATTAGAACAGGAAAAAGAATTAGGTATTATAAAATTGGAGTTCGAAAAGCAGATGAATTCGTTTAAAATACAGCAAGAAAATGTGAAGCTGATGATTGAAGAAGAAAAATTAAAAATAGAAGTATTAAAAGCCGAAGCTTTGCAAAAAAATTAATCTGCTCATTCGTTTTTATTATATTGTGTTTTTACAATTAAAAATATATTTTCAAAACAGTTGTAGTTTTCAAAGGTCTTACCTCACTCAAGTTATTTATATGAGTGAGATTGTATTCTACAACTAATTATAGAGAAATGAAAATAAATGTAGAAGTAATATAAAACAAAACTACTTGGCCACACTCAGGCGACAGTCGTAGAAATGGACGAGCAGCTGTGATATAGTGATGTGATGATCGAGTGATGTGATATAGGTAGTTTATGAGCGCTCATATATTGCACAAGACTGCAAATAGCCAGAACAGTGAATAAATATAGAGCTTGTGCAAGAAGGAGCGCAATGCGCAGTAAAGGACTGAGGCAAACTACCTAGTTCACTAACTCCACAGACTTAGCAGGGTAGCTCAGTGGGTGAGTACTGACTTCCAGAGCTCTAGGTCCTAGGTTCGAATCCGACTGATGACTAGTAATTATTGGTGCGCGGGATGGCAGAATGGGCTAACACGTGTGCACAGCACTGCGAATTGCCTAGCAACCAGATACCAGAGATATGAGCGATTAAAAAGTACGAGTTCGAGTCCCGGTGACGGAGGGGATTTTAAATTACCCACCCTCTCCCAGGATATAGAGGAAAACCGTAAAGAACTGCCGTATCAAACAGGCCTATTTGAAAAACTAATTGAGAGAAATGGATGAAAACTTTAAAAAGCAGAACACAGGGTTATTCTACAGGGCGTTTGAATATTGGGTAAAAGGATATTCAGGGTCAAACTTGAATTTTAGGTAACTACTAAAGTGTGAAGAACCGAAGGAAAAATTGGAAGTGAGGGGTGTGATACAAAATCAGGACAGTGAACCACCATCCATAGAAGAAGTTAAAGAAGTAATATTTTCATTGAAAGATATCCCAGGAAGACGGTGTGATTGAAGAAATGTCAAAGTGAGTGAATGAAAAATTGATGTGAAGATTACAGAATTATTACATGAAGTATGGGAATAACAGGAAATACCAGAACATTGGAAAGTAGCGTTGATCCATCTATTGCATAAAAAAGAGAACTAAAAACAGATGTTAATAATTATATGGAATATCCTTGTTATCAGGAACATACAAGATTTTGTCTAAACTATTATTGAATAGGTTAGAATTACTGGTGGATCATAAGTTAGGTGAATATCAAAGGAGTTCAGAAAAAAGAGATCATGTCTGGAACAGATTTCATGTTTGAAATTAATTCATACCATGTGGCAAAATGGAAGAGAATTTATGTATTATTCTTTGATTTTCAAAAAGAATATGATTCGATAGATATGCTGTTCAAAATTCTGAAAGAATACATGCGGGATCGGAAAACTTGGAATTTGATTAAATTGATGAATTTATTAATTAAAAGAGAATAAATAGATGAATGCTATGAGTGTTAACAATAGCCATAACACCTTGATTTGAAAGTCCTCCTGTAGGTGTGAATCTTTAAAGAGCAGCATTCAGGAGACCTTTATATGGCACACACCTTGAAGATTGTGTGAGGGCTTGCTCATACTAAGATGTGTCTTAAGGTGTTACAATTATATCTGTACAATTCCTGCCTTTGGAAATGGGGTAGCTCAATGGTAGGGCACTAAGCTTCCAATGCTCAACGTCCCAGGTTTGAATCCCGGCTCATGGCAGAAAAATTATTTATTGTTTCATTGCCTGTGGGACGCCCCTGGGGTAGAGAGACCCTCCTGGGGCACCCCCAATCTCTAAAAAGTGGGTATCCTTAATTAAATAATTGTTTAGGAGGAAAACCTAGGGAGTGGGGTAGCTGAGTGGATGAGCACTGACTTCCAGAGCTCATGGTCCTAGGTTCGAATCCAGCTAATGACTAGTAATTTTTCATTAGCTGTGGGTCAACCCTGGGATCAGGAGACCCTCTTGGGGCACACCCAGCCTCTATAAAATGGGTACCCTTAATTAAAAAATATTAAGGGGGAAAATCTGGCAGTTGAGCATGATATCGGCCCCATCACCTCCCCTCACAATTGTTGACCTTGAAACAGTACTTGCTCATATAGTACTGAACCCAAGACCCTTCATGGGTTGTTGTGGTACAGGTTGATTTTATCACATTTATTTTTCTACAATTCCTGCTTTGTATCCATCGTTGGTTGGTATAAGAATTGATTCTTCCTGATCTTTCAGTTTATAATTCTGATTTAATTTATGATCTAAACCAAAAAGATTTCAATAAAAACAATTACCACTATTGGAAATTATTTTTCCACCACTGTCCTGAAACATTTCTTCCCTCTTTATTAATACATTTTTGTTAATAACTTCAAAAACCTTTTTGTTTGGTTTTTTATAGACCTTATTCAATTTATATATTTATTGTTTTTTCCCTTTTTCTATCTATTTTATGAACTATCAGATTAGAAAGTCTTTTCCTCTATCCTACATAGTAAGAACATAAAACATTAAATTATTTACAGGATAGATAGAAAAAATTATGAAGGTATATATGTTAGAGTAAGAGATGGTTGAGATGGCAAAAAAAATTTCTGGAGATAATTTTTTTAATATTTACTGTTTTCAAGTTCGGTTACGTTGTTTTGTCGGCAAGTCTACAGGGATACAATACCAATTTAAGCATTAATATTAGATAAGTCAAAATGCTGAAAGAAGTCTTGGTCTCACGACTTGCCCACTCTAGTTGGAGTAGGTTGATTAATGTAAGATAGTCTCTTCTTATGTCAGAAATGACTTGGTCGGAGGTGAAAGAAAAAATATACTGTTTAAAATATTTTCATTTGTATAAGAAAGTACTGAAAATGATTTGATGAATAGTTATTTAAAAATAATCTTGAAGTTATGATGCAGTTTAAAGGAACTGGGATGTAATAGAGTGTAACTTCCTACTGATTAACAAGAGTTAACATGTTGAGAAAAGAAATGAAGGCAAAACATTTATAAAAACACTTTTTGTTATTTGAGAAACAGGCACAGTTGATTGTGAGTGGATACAGCAGCTTATCAAACTGTATTAGTTATTGTATTAGTTCTAACAAAGTTTCTAAAAATGGTGCATTTTTACACAGCTCATTATAATTCACTTAATCAATGATAATTATAACTTCTTAATGATTTAGAAAATTCATAATATCGTTGAAGAGGTTGATAGTTCTACTCAAAGCCTATGGTTCCTGAATCCATGATAATCAAGTATGTATATGAAACAAAACTATGTAATCTTTCAATACCACCCTAGTTATATTCATTGCTTAGATGTCAACACAGAACCATGGATTGAATAATAAAGATCTATATATCCTGTTCCCAAAAGATTAACTTAATAACAGGAAGAATGGATCTTCTAATGTTTGTATTAGTATTATTAACTGATCAAATTTTATGGATCTTGATAATGGAAATATTCCATATATATTTTCTTATTTTGTTGATATCTTTACTCTATACTTCCTCTTAAATTCTATTCTTACGAAATTATGACCTTCAATCTTTTTAATATGCTGCTTATACCTGCAGGTCATTACAATATTACTTTTATTCAATGCATGTATTCAATTTTATGAAATATTTTAAATCTCTGACTTCTTCTGAATCTAAATTGAAAAATTATTGGGTGGAATGAAATTTCATTCTGTGGATAAATTCTGTTTCTCTATAAAATTTAAAATTGTTAGAATAATTTCTTTCCATTCTATAGACATCAACGAAGAATGGTTCTAACTATAGTTAATTGTGTTTGAAGTAGTTTTTAAAATCATTTTGTTTTTAAGTACACTTTTATTCTGAAATTAATTAAAACATTTTCTAATTTCAAGACTACTCCTTAATTATTAGGTAAGTAGTTCTTTGCAATGTATAGCTGTGGGATACATATATATATATATATATATATATATATATATATATATATATATATTTTTTTTTTTTTTTTTTCACAAAGGGTTTGACTATTTTAAATTTCTGTCAATATAATTTTAAATAGATATTAAAAGTTTTTTAAAAGAATAATTAAATATTGGAACAACCATAATATTTTATGTAAGCCATTATTTTATTTATCAATTTTACCACATTTTGTAACAAAAGGTTCTTGGGTACATAAAGAGCATCCAATAAAAGATCCTAAGCTACATTTCCTAGATACACCCATTAAAAATAATGGAAAATTGTTACAACCAAGGTTAGGTTTCTTAAAACTTGTCCCCAAAATATAACCCATAATTTAAAAATTGATGAGGTATATATATTTTATCTGTTTACTCTTTTAATTTATTTTATAATTTATTACGTACAAATTTTAGATTTACAAACAAGATTTACTTGCAGCAGTGAGATGTTAAGCTGACCTGCCTAACATCTTACTATTGCAGACACCCATTTTGCCTATTAGGCACGGCAGGGTTTTAAATAAATAAATAAAATTTTAGATTTTTAATTTTTTGTTTTATTGTTTGCTAACCTGATTTAGCAGTGAGAAAAAAATAAAACATTTTTTTTCGTTTAATCACTTATTATTTATATACCAGTTAAATTCTGCATTGCCAGCATGCTGTAGTGTGTCGTATCTTCGTCGTATAATTTACTTACCGCTGATGATTATCAATGAGGGTCAAAATATTGGCTAAATATAAACAATACAATAATATGGTATTTATAGTAGGACAGGTAAAATAAACAAATGAAAACCTGAAATGGAATTTTCAATGATTGTTATTGGGTTTGATGATTTTAGTTCTTATTAGAAAAACATTTAAAATAAACATACGAAAACCTGAAATGGCGTTTTTAAATTAAACATTTTTTTGCTTGATTTTATTCTGAGTTCAATTTTTCCAGCATGCTGTAGTGCATCTTCTCCTTTTTTGTCTGTTATCACTTACTAAATTTGTCGGCATTATTATTATATATTTTTTTTTTATGGGCCTTCAAAAATAAATCTCCTCAAAATCCAAAAAAAGAAAAGACACTACTTTCTGGCCAATTTGGTGACGAATCGGTGATTACTTACCGCTGGTGATTATCAATGTGGGTTAAATATAAACAATACACTAATATGGCATTTATTGTAGGATAGGTAAAATAAACAAATGAAAACCTGAAATGGGATTTTCAATGATTGTCCTTGGGTTTGATGATTTTAGTTTTTATTAAATCTTGAATTTAATTTAATGATATAAAATTAATCAAAAAAATCCATAACTATTAATTAGCAATAGTATAGTAGGCTCTGGTTATGTTTTTTTTTTTTAAACGATTTATCTCAAATGAGCTGTAATATTCTTTGGGATACAATAAATTGGTTTAATAAAGTTTTTATTTTTTAAATTTGATAAGTCGAACATACTTCCCATCAAGTGCTTATTAATCATTTAATCTTTTTAAAATCACAACTTCAAAATATTTTAGGCCATAAATACCGAATTACATAATTCATATATTTTTCTGTAAAAGTTTTAGATTAATATCAATAGCTCAATTTTTTGCTCATCTGCTTCTGAATAAATAAACAATGAATCATATGCATACTGGTACTGGTGAGGTGGAAGAGAGAAATTATTCCAGCTAGTGGCCTTGAGGTTGGGGCCTCAAAGAAACAAATATTAACTGACCTAGGTGGGAATCAAACCCACAACGTTCAGAACTGGGATCTACGTCCCAATGTGATCATTCATCACCTCCTCAATCATAGGTATAGCAAAGATTAAGTTAGGAAAACATTAATTTAATAGAAAAAAAAGTCAGTCTTTATTTCATACAAAAGTTAAAATCTACAATATAATTTTATATATACAGATCATTTTATAAAAACAACAAGTTGACCTATATCACAAATAATAAATATACACATACATATCATCAAAGTAGTATTTAGTTTAGTTCTTTGATTAAAATATTTAGCATCATATACCACCAGTCCTCTAAGGGACGTTAAAAAAAAAAAAAAAAAAAATCAATTTTCCAAAACATACATATCATCAATAATAATTTAAGTATGATATAAAATGCTATATACATCACAATTTCTCGATAATTTTTATTAACATGAGGAGATCATGGATGTTATCAGAGACATAACTAAATATCTTTCTCTGCATATTATCATCCTTTCACTCCTGTTTCGGATGCCTCGTTCGACTACGACTTCGCCTTTCTTGGGTACCTTGACCTCGCCTTTCTTGGGTACCTTGACCACGCACTCTCAGGTTCAGTTTGATAGCCAGAGCGGCCATGACTACGATGCATGTCAAGAGGAAAGATAAGCCAATTGGCATATATACTGTTGAGAGGGCAACGATGCACATGACTAGCTGTAAGCAGATCAATCCAACTGCAGCGTAAACTGATGAAACCAGTAGGGCAGCGTGCAACTGTAAACAGAATAATTAATAATTAAAACGTTGAATTTTTATAAACTACTGTTATTTATGGTTATATTCACTTAATACAAAACGAATTTTAAAGATAATATAATATATAGTTGGTGCAATACCAAACTAACATATCTATCTTTGACTGCAAAAACTGAATTTAAATTATGGTTCCAAACGCTAGTTAGCTGGTTGTATCTTGTTAAATTTAGTTTGGTCTCACTCATGATATTGTTAATTATATTTTATTTTGAAAAAATGTCCATAAAAAAAAAAAGAAAGAAAAACACAAGAAAAAACATTGCAAAGCTGATACCACACTTTGCCATTGGACATACAATATAATAGTTTTTCTAGTGCCAAAGTTAATGAAAATTAATTATAGACCTTTCCAAATTTATATTTGTGTTGTTTATAGAGTAGTGACATTTATTTAATCCTCGAAAAGAATTTTTTTGTCTCTATATATATTTTTAATGATATATTTTATTTTTATAGCTTTTGACCATTTATATGTTTATTTTTAAGGGACTTGGTCTTAAAATAAAATTTCCTTGCTCCCTTAAAAAAAAAACATTTATTACGGTTAAAAATATTGAAAACCTATACTTAGGGATTGCATATGTTGTTTAGAAGGAATGAGATAATACTTAAATAAGCAAAAAGAGAAAGAAATCTACATTTTGATTAAATAATTAATA
The DNA here is from genome assembly GCA_928085145.1 of Nezara viridula. Classification (NCBI taxonomy): domain Eukaryota; kingdom Metazoa; phylum Arthropoda; class Insecta; order Hemiptera; family Pentatomidae; genus Nezara; species Nezara viridula. Next base: position 23,175,608 of record OV725083.1, read on the forward strand.
ATATTCATGTCTCATTACCGTTATCTTGAAAAATGAGCATTTCATATGGATTTGACAAAAAATACTTGGAGTTTTAAAACAATTTTATTTTTAATATTTTAATAATGGTTCAAGTCAGTTATGAGTCAATGCAAAGAAATTAATTGTATAAATTATTTACTGATTCAGAAACTCTATCACATTCGATTAAAAAAGAAGTAAAATAATTATATTCTGCAATATTTCTGTTATATTTTTTTTTATCAAGCTGTTTTTAAATAAATTTAATTTGAGTATTATGTTATACTATTTAATATAATTAATTATATTTGATTTTATTAAATAAATTAAAAATTATTTTATTTAAAAAAACAAACATAAATAGCTTTGATATAAGCATTAAACAATTTGAATTCTTCAGTTAAAAAACTTAACAAACTTTTGTGTAATTAAACATAGCAAAATCTTTTTCAGGGTTTATATATGAAATTATAAATTTTAATTTTATTAAAATTATACTTAAGGTGATTGGTTATTTTGAGAGATGGATAAATTCATTTATTTATAAAAAATATGTATTGCAGATTGATACAGTTATATTGCTGCCTATTTCTGTAGTGACATTGACTAAATTATTTGATATATTTTTTTATTAATTATAACAAATAAAGTAGGAATAATAAAAATATTTATCTCATTTTTTTTTTAAATTGAGATAAATTTATTTAAAAAATTAATATTTACAATTAAAAACTTTCTTCCCCAAAAAAGTATTTTTAGTAAATTTTTAGAATATGATGAAATAAATGGGGAAAATAAGTGGCAAAGAGTGGACTGTAGCATATTTCTTTTTAAATATAATTTTAAATAAAAATTGTCAATGAAGATGGGCCATGGGCCTGGAATGTTGAGGATGGAGAATAAAACAATTTTAAAAAACATAAGAGATTACTTATAAAAAATATTCTCCAAATTAACTATAAATATATTCCTCATTAAATAAATAAATTGATTGAAATTTAAAATAAAATAATAAATTACGATTTAATTAAGATGTTATAACTTTTTTTATTTTTAGTAATTTAATTTGATATTAAATAAACACTTTCTGTAAGTTTTATGGTGATTTATTTTATTTATAAATCTTTATTCATGATGATGATTTTTTATTGAATATTTAAGTAATAATATAATATAAAGTTATACATACATAGTCATTACATATATAAAAATATGTATATATTTATATTTTTTTAATTATATAATAGACAAAATTGTTTACCTGTGGCAATAGTTGCTTTATGGAATCAGACAGCTTGGTCCTGGAATTGACGATCCACTTGACAATCTCGATGGAACCATGTCTGCAGAAATATGCGTGGAGGGATGAAGGGAACTGCTTTAGGCGGTCGAAGGATGTGGACCTTAATAACACATTTGGCAAAGGTGGTCTAGTCGCCTTGCCTGTTCAAAAGGTAAGAGTTCAATGTTAAAAATAATCTTAAGTTAAGTTCACTCAAATAATTTATTTTGAATTTTATTATAACAATATTTTTTAAATATATTTAAAATCTTACTTTTAAGCTCTGTGGCAACAGGCCTCGCAGGCTGGAGCCTTTCTTCGACAATAGTTTGCGTGATGCTCATTTTAATCTAAAATAGAAAATAAAAATATTTTAATAATCAATCTGAGTAAAGAGTTTTTGTCTAATTTTTTTTTTTTTTAATGGGATATACCAACTTTATTAAAAAAATAAAGTTAATATGGGCTACTATATGTGTTTATAACTTACATGTATAAAGTAATCCACAAAAAAATAAATGAAGTAAAGAAGATCCAATCACAAACAGCACATGTTATTCACTCTACACAGGGTTTCAGACTGACAGCTAAACAAGGAGGGGATTCTATTTATCTGGCAGTTGTTAAGAAATTCAAGATAGCACCAACTGGGGTCAATTCCAATATCAGCTATTAAATTTTCAAGGTCCCCCAATTAGATATATTAATTATCTTTTTGAATATTAATTATCACAGAAAACTATTGATTAACGGATGGACGAATTATCATTTCTCAGAGATCATGCGGAAAATTGATGCTACGCCCAACTGCTTCGCAAAACGGGCTGAAAAGTCACGTTCAAGTCAGACGATTTCGATATGGGAATAATAACGTGATAAATTTTCGGAAAGGTAAAAAATATTTTGGTTCATTGTCAAAAAGTAGTAACATTCCTGTCATGTTCTATTGCTAGGAACAAACTGAGGATGCCAGACTATCAGTTGTTTACTGTCACCTTGAGCAGGAATAAATATTAGTTCAGGGGTATTAAAGCCATAATTCTATTGATAAAAGAAATGAATAATAATAAACCCGTTACGAAGAAATTGTTTAAACAAATTTTTCGAGGAAATGTTTATAAAAAAAATGATAGAATAAGCTTAATTGAAAATATAATAATTTTGAATTAAAATAATGTCGATTCCTAAAGAACAGAAAATGTCTTATGTTGATTAATCCGTGATACGGACCCCTTTTTATCGAAATATTAACATCCGCCAAAAACTTCGTAAATAGTTTCATCTCATCGTAACCTACAACTATTTTATTCACGAAAATTCTTGAAATTTGGGAGTTTTCGAAAAGGTGACCTTTTAAAATATTGAGCCTTTTGGCGTGACCTACACCCCCAAATTTTATAACGATGTAATATAGGACAAACAGCCCAATATTTTTGTAAGCCACCGTTTTTATTCATTTGGTGATCAAATTATCTTACGATCAAAGTAGAAAGTAAATGAGTATTTACGAGTTTGTAGTACCTAATTAATTAAACAAAGTTTGCCCCCTTCAGATTGATAACGCCCCAATTCCAAGAGTTTTCGTAAATAAAATAGTTGTAGGCTACGATGATTGAAACTATTTACGAAGTTTCAGGAAGATGTTAATAATTCGATAAAAAGGGGTCTGTACCACGGACTAGATATCATTGTTGTTTAAAAAAAAAACACATTGTATACAAAGTATCTAAATCACTTGGCACTTTTCATAAAAAAAATAATGTATATCTTAGGATCTTATATTCCCATCAACAACCGAAATATTTCTATAGAAATTTCATTATTTTAAGGAATGTTATCCAATTACATCAGAATTTCAGATCTGTATTCCATAGTGTTGCCCAAAATCTTTGCACTTTGCTAGATCAAGACCAAAACCGCTTAACTGTTGACGAAGACTAGGACTTGTCAAAAAAATTTATTTTTTTAATAAAAATTAAGGCAAAATAGTTACTAATACTTGACAATCCTAGTTACTATATCTAAATAATTGCTATAACCAAAATACTTTTGCATTTAACTCCTCTAATTTTTCATTCGGCCTTAGTTAGATTTCTCCTATCTAAAAAATTACAGTAATATCTTTTCAGTAATAAGCTAATAAGTAACTGCAAGACTGTTTCGATACTCTTGCGCAAGACCATGACCAAGATTGAGTTTGCAAGACAAAAACTTGTCTCGGTCTCGCATTTGGGCAACACTAGTATTCCGATATTCCTAAGAAAAAAAAAATTATTTTCTTTTGTGAACATCCTTACTTAACCAAAAAAAGTTGTGCGAAACAAAAATTTCATATTCGTAGCTGGTATATGTTAGGGATTTTACAGAAATTTCTTTTGCTAAAATTGATTTACCGGAAGTGCCATGTATCATTTATTCTGGACATTTTTACTTTATCGAAAACGAATCCAAAGAAAACAGCGTTTTAAATTAAATAACTTTATTTTTGAAACAGTTACATGCATTTTTTATTATACAATAATCTCGTTGTTTTTGTTACGTTTATCTTTATTATTATTATTATTTTTTAAGGGATTTGAAAAATAAATCCGCCCAGAGCCCCTCCAAACTATTGGAAGTAAATTTAATGAATAATAGACATTAATTTTTTAGAGAAATTGGTCCATGAAACAAACATTATTTGTACAATGTTAAAGCTAATAATCAACGTTTAAAAGTTATTTAAAACTTTAAAGTTTGAATCCTTAATTATTCAGCTTGAACATGAACTAAATCCTGTAGAGTTAGCCTGGTATTTTTATATTATTTATTTTTCTTTATATATCTTGCTTATAAAAGTGAATTAAATAAATAAATTATTGATAAGATTATCTGTTTTTTAGACAAATTTACAAAAATGTTATCTAGTCTTTAAGAACTATATTTTTAACTTTGGGATATCCTCCATAATTACTATTCGGACACTTTCTCCTGAATATTTAGTAATGAAGTAAACAATGATAAAAATACCGAGCAATCGTTACATTATTCCAGGGACGAAGTCGCCGTCAGATGAAACAATAGTTCGTTGATTTAGTGACTGTTTGGCCTCATTCGTAATCAGCAGCCGCTCTAAGAAAGAAATCTACAAAATGTTTAAATCAAGTTTGTTCTCGAGAAAAAAAATCTTTCCACCAGCAGTCTGAAAAAAAATGTCGTCTATCTACTAGATCGTTGAAATGAAAAAATGTTAACTCCATATTTATTTTCAGAAGAATCAGAAAGAAACGGACTTAAAGATATAGAAAATAACATTTTTTAAACAAGTAATTCACTAGGCAATAACTAAAATAAACATGGATACGAACAATATAAAACCCATCCCAGAATTAAAAATACCTCGTTAAAAAAAAATACAGACCCTTGATTAATAAATCCATGACTAAAATTGCAAAAATCCAATTGAAATACAAAAATCTGTTTTAGAACTGACAGAACAATATAAAAATTTCGATTTTATATTAACGGATGCATCCTAGGAAGGAACGCTATCCCCTTCCTAAGTATTTGCTTTAACGAGTAAAGAGAACCCGCCTACTGTATAAATTACCTGGAGAATGCTCCGTAATAACAGGAGAGGCGACCGTCATCATGAATGCTTTATATTTTACAAGCGAATCTAAAAAGAACTATTGGTTAGTTGTGAAGGACTCATACAATGTTTTAACTGCCATCGATAACCCATATCCTAGAAACTCTACAATTAGAGAAATACTCAACATTTGGTGGGAGGTAAAAAATAAAGGAATATCAGTTGTCTTGGTATGGGTACCAGCTCATTGCGGAATTTTAGGTAATGAAAAAGCAGACCATGCAGCCCATTTATCAAGAAGTGGAGGAGATGAAGAGGCAGTGACTAGATTGAAATATATCACTTTAGAAGACTGGGTATACCAAAAAATGAAAAAACAGCTGGCAGGATGAGAAAAATATTGAAAAATGAAAGATTGTAAGCTGAAAGAAGTGAATCTAATTGCAATAAATGGCTCATTAGCACCAGAAGTTCCAGGCGTGAAGAAATTATACTGTGCCGCCTTAGGATTGGGCTCTGCCAGTTCACTCATAGCTATCTTTTAAGGGGTCTAGAAGCTCCTACTTGCGAAAAATGCAATAGTACACCTCTAACTATGAAACACCTTCTAGTAACAATAGAATGTCCCCAATTCGAAAGCCACACAAAAAAAATAGATCTAGGAAAAACACTAAAAGATATTCTACAAGATAATGAAGAGCTAGTCTCTGTCGTGTTTAAATTTTTAAAGATTATAAATTACTATAACAGAATATAAATTTAAGAAAACCCCAATGAGCCTTTAAGGTAGAGAGAGGCGAGAAAAAGAAAGAGAAACAAAAAAAATGTAACCTTTTTCTATAAAATATAAAATAGATCAATCAAGTTTTTAAATATTCTTTTTATTATTATAGCTGATACTAATATTCAACCTGAAATAAAATTAAAAATAACTTAGTAGGTAAAATCGTAAAAATGAAAATCATCTCTTAATTACGATAATGACGTATCAACATCATATGTGAGGTCATATATATATATATATATATATATATATATATATATATATATATATATATATATATATTTTGAAGACAAGGATGGTTGGGGTGATCACTCAAAATAAATAATTATATTTATTTTTATATTTGCCAACGTTTCGACCCGAATTTCAGGCCTTCCTCAGGGTTGGTCAATCGAAGAAGCGTGGAAAGACCTATTTAGTCCTACCTACCTAGTCTTTCCACGCTTCTTCGATTGACCAGCCCTGATGATATATATATATATATATATATATATATATATATATATATATGTATATATGTAAGTTCTGTTTGTAAGTAATATAAACAGAGCTTATATTACTTACAAACAGAACTTATTATAGCTATACATATAGCTAGGCTCTGTTTAAAAAAAAAAAAACATGAAAAACTCACTTTTTTTTTATTGTATAGTTGTAGGGTGATAAAAAAAATAGTCGTGAGTTTTTCATGTTTTTTTTTTTTTTAAACAGAGCCTAGCTATATGTATAGCTATAATAAGTTCTGTTTGTAAGTAATATAAGCTCTGTTTATATATATATATATATATATATATATATATATATATATATATATATATATATATATATATATATACAGCCTTCAGCAGTGCTGGTCAATCGAAGAAGCGTGGAAAGACTCTGTAGGTAGGACTAAGTAGGTCTTTCCACGCTTCTTCGATTGACCAACCCTGAGGAAGGCCTGAAATTCGGGTCGAAACGTTGGCAAATATAAAAATAAATATAATTATTTATTTTGAGTGATCACCCCAACCATCCTTGTCTTCAAAATATATATATATATATATATATATATGACGTCACATATGATGTTGATACGTCATTATCGTAATTAAGAGATGATTTTCATTTTTACGATTCTACCTACTAAGTTTTTTTTTTATTTTATTTCAGGTTGAATATTAGTATCAGCTATAATAATAAAAAGAATATTTAAGAAATTGATTGATCTATTTTATATTTTATAAGAAAAGGTTACATTTTTTTATACATTTTTTGTATATATAGTATAGTATATAGTGTATAGTTGCATATATTATATATATATATTTATATATAATATATATATATATATATATATATATATATATATATATATATATATTATATATATATATATATATATATATATATTAAATAGTAGTTTTTATTGTATAGTTGTAGGGTGATAAAAAAAAAGTCGTGAGTATTTCATAATTTTTTTTAAAAACAGACCTTTGCTTAATTTAGATGCCCGAAATTTCTCTTTAAATGGTTTTACCAATGTCAAACTCCATTTTTATTTGAAGTAGGTTTTGTCTAGTTAACTGTGAAGCAATTAGTAATTAAGTTAAGCATCTTTTTAGTTATCGCTTCCTATTCAACAAAACAGTGACTTAATTTAAAAAAACACCAAACTTAAATTTTCAATTTTTCTGCTGAAAATTATACCATTGTTTATATAAAATTTTTTTGTAACTCTTGAAGTCTGTTATCGCTTCTTTAAATATTTCTCTCTACATAAGGGAGATCCTGTATATTACGTCCTTTACGTAATATGCTCTCTTGCATAGGAGGTAAAATAAATTTTGTCTTAGAATATTTATTTAATGTTCATAATATATGCCATGTACCAGACAATGTTATCTTGTTTTGAAAAGGATTTTAACATCATCAGTTCAAAGCAACTTATCTTGTTAAAAATGATTATCTTTTTGTATGCATGGTGCATACATATTATTTTTTTTTCAAAAATATAAGCTTTTGTCTGTAAAATCGCTAATAACTTCTTTTCTTGAAAAGTACTTATTCCACCAAGCACCTACTGATAAGTAACTAGAGAACGAGTAACGAGAAACGTGAACAGAATAAATTAGTATGATTTACTTAAAAAAAATAAAAAGGAAAAAATTCTTTTAAATTATGTTTTCGTTTGAACTATTGACTCCCTGTTAATTCTAATAATTTTCGGCGGTAAATGTTTCATCAATTTGAAATGAAAAAAAAAAAAGACGTACGAATTACGCAAGAGTCATTTGTTATTAACAGAATGATTCATTTTTATCGGATTATTTTATAATCTATTTTATTTTTTTCTCATATCAACTGTAATTTTAACAGATATTTATGAATTTTAATTTAAAAAATGAATACACAATTTTTTTATCGATTAATTATTGCCATTTTATTAAAAATCAGGTACGCGCATCATAAAACTTTCACTTACCACCCTCTTCTTAGCGGAAATAAGTATTTTGAGACAAAGAGGAAGTGAAAGTAAAAACTTATAGAGGCTATATTTATTTACATTTCATTGTGGGTATTTTTATTTGTTCAATTGCCCTTATATATAAAAAATTAATTTTTATTTTACTGTAATCCATCCAATTAAATATTAAATAATACCAACTTTAGCATTAACGAAAACTGCATATGTATATGTACATGATATTGTCGGAGTCCGTATTATATTAAGCTCATGTTACGTCTGTTCAAATCTTTCGGGCGAGCTCGGACGCTCTCGTATTCCTTTGGATCCTGCATTGCAACCATTCTCCGTTACGATCTCTTATTTCTCCTTTAGTTAACTATCAAATTCTTTTATATCTTATATTTAAATATTTTTTATATCAAAGATTAATGTGAAATGGTTAATCATTTCAAATACAAAAAAAAATAAAGGTACTTTAGAGATAGCTATTGTTGAAAATTAGCCACTTAAGCTCTGTTAGAGGAAATCGATCAGAATATAACCTAAATTATATTAAAAACTGCTTAATAATGTACTGAGTTTAATAAAAATCGTTAGAGTCGTTTTTGAGAAAATCTTTAAAATGTGTTAAATATGATCTCAAAACTTTAATTTTCTCCATCATCGCGATACTTAGCGATACGCGAATCCACCAGGACAAACTTCTTTCTTAGTCTAAAATCCAAAATTCTTCATGAAGTCCTCGATACTCCTTACTTTATCACGAATAAATTAAGTTAAAACAGTTTAATTATGAAAAATAAAAATTTTTAATTTCAATTATACAATCTGAATATTCTTTAAATATTTTCTTGCTAAGTATGTATACTCAAAGTTTACTATAAACCTGTACTATACGTGACAATAAAATGCTTATGTTTAGTTACCACGTAAGAAGAAAAAATGTTTATTACTTATAATAAATATTAAAATTTAGACATAAACTTAAAAAGGAATTTCTAATGTAAAATTGTATTTATTTTATTATTAATCCTCAATATTTTTCAGAATAAATTACTTCTCCAACTGTTAGCAATAAGTAGACATAAGCAACACTCCTCATTTAAAATTGTTACATGGTTTTGCTTGCATCAACAATTCAAATCAGGTTTTGTTGTGTCAATACTTTTTTCTATTGAGTCCTATTTTAATAGGTTTGTTTGGCTAGGTTGATGAACTTTTAAAAATGGAACTGCAGAATAAGCGTTTCGAAAATTTGTTTCCTTGTTGTATTGGTTAAATATCTGTTTCAGCATCTTTTAATAGGGCAAGTCGACATTCAATTTTTTCTCTCCCTATAAATATAAGATACATGTACTAATATAGTTTGTAAAAATACCCTGCTGGTCCCTCCTAATAAATATATTATAATATATAACATCAATGAAATTTAGTAATAATTATTTTATTAATGTTTTTAAATAAAATATAAAAAATCTTGGTCCATGTAACGTAGGTGTTTTTGCAATTAACTTATAATCACAAATATCATTAATTGTGATTTTAATTTAATTTAAAAAAAATACCATTAAAATATGTTGAAAATTTTCAGCATCATTCCAAAGCTTTTAGTAAAACAATAAAAAAAATATATTTAAATTTAAAAAATAGCTTTTATCTAATTATTAAATATAAGTAGATCGAAAGCATTGCTAAAACAAAACAAATATAATTCAAATTTACAAATTATGTTGATTATTTTAGTGGAAGTAATTAATACACTTATTGTTTGGAAGAGATTTTAAAATTAAAAATTAATTTAGAAGAATAATTATTAATCCTATATATTATTTCTAAAAATTGTTTTTTTGTCGGAACGCCCTAACTTCGTCAATTCTTCATCGAATCCAATGATTGATCACACATTTTGAAGATATTCTTCTTCTTCACATGCGAAAAATAGTCCCATCCCCCCTAAATTTCTGGAAAAAAAGTTATGGAGGAAAAGAAACTTCATTTGCGAATAACTCAAAAAGTATTCATTTTTTCTAGATTGTACTCATGATAATTAGAAAGATTACTAAATTACCTACAAAACAAAAAAAAAAAATTGTAAAAATCGGACAATTATTAACTAAGATACAGTCCATTAGTTTTGGTATACTTAATAGTGTTATCCTGTTTAAAGATATTGCATTTAGGAGTAGAATAGTCTACTAATTTATTTTTTTCTGACTTTTATATTAACTTTATTATTTCTTAAAGACATTTGTTTGTTCTTACACTTTATTTTTTTTAATACTTTAGAATATCCTATGATCGGAGCTTTATTTTGTCTTTATTACTTTTATTATCTTTCCAGTCAGCGTTTAAAAATAGGTCCTAGCAAAGCAATTTGTACAAATATTTTGGTCTGTTATGTTTAATGGAATATTGTAATCGACTAAGGAAAAAATATTAATTCCTTCCTAACATAATACATAGGAACTACTTATTATACTAAATACTAACAGTAATGGAACATACTGTCTTACTATTTCTTCACTAAACAAAATTTTCTGCGAATTTTTCGCACGGGCCAACTAGTGTGTGTTATTTGTTTTAGGTGTATTTTAATAATATAAAATTGATGATCTTACCTTGGTATATCTGATTTTAAATATAAAAATAACCCCATTCTATCTCGTGATACAAATTAATAAATTGACTTAACCCAATTAGTTATAATTCATGAAATGTTAAATTAAATATGGCTCATACCACCACCATAGAATGTAAAATTGCATCAGTGTATGAAATTAATAGTGTTTTATCTTACATATGGCTTGAAAAAATTGACTAGCCGAAACGTAGCCAATTTAGATGTAAAACTGAAATAAATGTGATGAAGTAATAAAAAAAAAATCACTGCCTTATTTTATATAAATAATTATTAATATATTTTATTGCTATTCTTCAACATATATAAATATTATTTTAAAACATTATCGGTATGTTGTATTTTGCGATAGTGAAGTAAAGATCAACTCCTAATGCGAAAATCCTTCAATAAATAAATTAATTAATAAAATTAAAATTTCAGAACTTGAATTTTTTTGTCTAACCTTTAATGATTTCGATCTAACAGCGACAATAAAAATGCCTGTGAAATTTTATTAAAATGTGCTTTGAAAAAAAAAAATATCTAAATATAAATTTGTTTTGAGAGGTTTTTGCTATAATACATCTGAAAATTCTTGACAAATGACTACGAAGTAAATGGTACCTCCATATGAATTTATATGCTTCTCCAAGTTCAATCAAAATATGAGAAATAATTTAGGATGTGAGTTGAAGGTAAAAAGTTACGTGAAAAATATAAAAAACAAGTTACAATAACATTTATTTTTTTGAGGAAATGAACATTTTATCTGCATTTAAATATAGATAAGGTAACATGCAATGGTTTTTTGATAAGATAAGAACATAGGAGTTTTGATTTTTTATTATTATTGTACTTTAACTTACCTATATATGTAATATACAGTAAGGGAAAGTATTGTGATCGTGAAAATTTTTGAATCTGAGTTTTCAATGGAAATACACGTTTTGGTGTATTATTTATTATTATTATTTTATATATTATTATTATTATTATTTATTATTTGAGTCCAAATAAACAATGTATATTCTTCGGATGTTACAGCAATTTTTTTGTCAAAATCGGCAAACCGGAAGTGGCACTTTAATTAATCGATAGAAAACATTTTTACGATTTTCTCTAAAACGGCTCGAACGATTTTAATTAAACTCAGTATATCAATGTATTATCAAGTTGTTTTTGATATCAAATAGGTCTTATCCTGATTGATCACTTTGCAGGGCTTAAATCCCCAATGTTCATACACGTCCTCGTCTAAAGTACCTTTAATTCGGTTTATTTAAAAAAAATAACTCTCTAATCTTGACAGTAACTATAAACAATGGATAAATATAAAGTATGAAATGATTTGGAAACTGGGGAAAAAAAAAAGGAAAATGTTCATTTAGGTCGAAAATGATTCTCTGGAATTACTTCTCAGAAGGTATACGTTTTGAAAAACGGAGAATTTTAGAAAGAAACATCTAATATAGAAAATCGTAGAAGGTAATGGAGAGTAATGAAAAAATTATAAATAATAATTAGTGAAAACTAATATTATTTAACGGAAATCACATGTTTTCAAGGAAATTAAAATAGATTTACTAAATGTAAAATTTTGAATTTTTTTAAGTTTGAAACAAAATATTTAAAATCAGTTGAATCAAACCAATGGCATTGTTAAAAAAAAACTATTCCATTGTACTTGTTTGAAAGACGAAATGAAATATCAAATTTAATGTATGGATATGTAAAACATATGATTATAACCTTAAATACATTTACTGTAGTTTAATAACCCTAGATCCGATATTATAATTAAATAATTAAGTATACATCGTCGATAGATCCTTTTATTTATTTTTTTTATTATTATTGAAATTTACAACTGTATTAAATGATAAATACAACAAGTAAATATGAAACAAGTAACTTGACATGTACAACATGAAGAGAAACTACCCATTGGTAGCACTCCAATTATATTTCTATATTACGTGCTCCCCAGGCCATCTTCTTTTCAGACGACTCGGAGGGTTATCAGGAATAGAATAGCAAGGTTGGAAACAAGACGGTTCGGATGGTTCAAAAGTTTATTATGGAAGGATACTTATCTGGATTGTGCTAAATCGGAAACATATGGTACATTAAGGTCGTTACGGATGATTTTATTTGTGACAAAATAGGGAACATTGAGAATTTTACGAAGGATTTTGGATTGTTGATTGATTCTTAAAAAAAAAAAAAAATCTCTTTTTGAAATCACAACCATATTCACTTACAATTAGACTTTTGACCTAGCGATGCTATATTTAAAGGCAACTGTATTTTGGTATGTTTTCCAAAGATAAAAAATAAGAATTTAAATACATCTAAAAAGTGATAGTGATTTGATAACTTTCAAATCTCTCTTAGTCTATAGAGCTCAGAGACTGGAGTTATGTGATCCGAATAAACTGATACAGTTAAATCCAAGGTTTTTATAGGTTACAATCGATATCATAAATAAGGTTTGTGACGGTCATAATGAGGTTTTGTATTGATAAATATGACCGAAATTCAAAAATGTATTGTTTAAAGTTTAGCTGCATTAAAATTTTTTTGTAATAGCCAAATTTGGCCAGACAAGAATTACTTTTCGAAGTAGAGCGGTAAATGAAACTTGTGTGACGCGCGCACTAGATTTTTTTATTATATAACCCATTCCTGGATTTTCGTCCACTCTTCCCGAATCATATATATATATATATATATATATATATATATATATATATATATATATATATATATATAATATGTGTGTGTGTGTGTGTATTCACAGGGTGATTTGAGAAGAGCGGACGAAAATCCAGGAATGGTTTATATAAGAAATAAATCTAGTACGCGCATCACACAACTTTTACTTTCTGCTCTACTTCGAAAAGCAATTCTTGTCTGGCCAAATGAGGCTATTACAAGAAATTTCTAATGCAGCTAAACTTTAAACAACATATTTTTGAATTTCAGTCATATTTATCAATATAAAAACTCATTAAGACCGTCACAAACCTTATTTCTTATATATATATATTATATCATGAAGTTTAGGTACATGTACGGGTATACATACTTGAGGAATGAGGTATCCTAAGCAATGGACTATACAGGTATACTTCACAGACAGGTTCACTAGGGCACTGAGTGAGTAACAGATGCTGAACTATTCTGTTTGCCCTCTCCCCCCCTACACACTGATTTAATATCCGCTTTGGAACGTCCTAGGCTCGAGTAATAGTCCTAGCTTGCTATCCTGGGTCAGTTACTTAAGTAATCTGATTGGTTACTTGACAGACTTCTTAAGTAATTGTCCAGTGGTATTCTACATAGCCTTAGAGTTTTAAATGTTCCTTAAAATTTTTGATCTTTACATTATACAGTCGCAAATTGTTACTAAAAAAAAATTAAAATAATATGATTTTTTATATTATAGAGCGGGACAACATCCGTGCTGGGCTATGCTGATGATCTGGTACTATTAAGCGAAGACGTTGAAACTATAAAACTAAATACGACAACGTTAATGAAAGCCGGTAAAGAACTAGGACTCGAAATAAACGTGGATAAAACAAAATATATGGTTAGCTGCAAAAATGGCGATACTGCTGGTGATATCGATATAGAAGGTAATATTTTTGAACAGGTAGACAAATTTAGGTATCTTGGTTCTACGATAACTAGAAAAAACGAAATTGAAGAAGAGATTAAGGTTAGACTGAAGGCGGAGAATGCTTGTTATTTTTCTGTGACAAAACTACTTAGTTCGCTCCTCTTATCCCGGAATTTAAAGATTAGAATCTATAAAACAATTATCTTGCCTACAGTTCTTTATGGGTGCGAAACTTGGCCGCTTACATTAAGGGATGAGCAGTGTCTTAAGGTTTTTGAAAAAAAAGTATTGCGTAGAATATTCGGACCGAAGAAGGATGAGTTAACCGGAGAGTTCAGACTCGAACGCCGAATTGCGTGAACTGTATCCGGGTAATATAATTGAGGTAATTTCATCGCGGCGAATCAAATGGGCTTGTACAGTTGTTGGACTTAGTAACGAGAGAATTCCTAAAAGGTTAATATTTGCTGTGCCGAATGGTAAGCGTCCGAGGGGTAGACCGAAGCGAAGGTGGGAAGATTGCATTAAAACCGATCTGAAGGGACTGGGTTTGGACGGCGAACGGTGGAGGGAGGTGTGTAACAAGCGATTGGTGGTGTCGGCATCGAACCTTCGGGTTCGCTAATCCTTATTATTATTATTATTTATATTATAGAAAGTGATCCTTTGGGGGGTATGGGTGTGGATTTCATATCCATTTCTTGACCCCTAGAACAAGATTACGGAGTATGCATAGATAAGGAGTACACTTCCCTCTCAAGGGGGGCATTCACCCTTCACCATGAAATCTTATTCGTTTCCTCTCATTAAAAATAGCAATGAATTCTTTTAAAAACATCACAAGTATTTAGTGTTGCCCAAAATCGGTCTTGGTCTTGACCAAGTAGCACTTTGCAAGACCAAGACCAAGGCCGCATAAGTGTTGCAAGACCAAGACCAGGACGGGTAAAAAAAATCGATTTTACAAATAATAATTAAGGCAAAATAGTTATTAATACTTGACAATCTTCTTTACTATATGTTAATAATTAGTGTAATCAATATACTTTTGCATTTTTTTTTTTTTTTTTGTGTCTATAAAATATGTATTTGCGCCTGTCAATAATAAGTATTTAATTCCTCTATTTTTTCATTCGGGCTTAGTTAGTTTTCTCCTATCTAAAAAA
Organism: Nezara viridula; assembly: GCA_928085145.1. Lineage (NCBI taxonomy): Eukaryota > Metazoa > Arthropoda > Insecta > Hemiptera > Pentatomidae > Nezara > Nezara viridula. The sequence continues at coordinate 23,191,105 of OV725083.1, forward strand.
TTACCGTATTATCTCTACAACAATAAGCTAATAAGTAACTGCAAGATTCTTGTGCAAGACCAAGACCACGACCAAGATTGAGTTTGCAAGATCAAGACTCGTCTCGGTCTCGCAGTAACACAACTAGTATTACTGAAAAACAGTTAAAGGGACGACTATGCAAAGAAAAAAAAGCGTTTAAACTCCATCAGGAATTTAAAATACTTGAAGTTAAAGACTTCATTACTGAAAGACATGCCAAATTTTTCAAATCTGTAAAATGCGCAATAAATCCCTTATTTAATCAACTTAATCCTTCTGGGCCACCTCAACGATGGCAAAATTTGTTTCGAAATTAAATTATAGCTTTAAGTTTCAGTTTATAAGTTCAATACAAAAAAAGGGTGAACTCCATCACCTAATCATTAAGCGGAAATCAAGTATATTACCAAAAGTGATAATGAGATATTAACCTCCTTAAAATGCCAAAAGGCTTAAAAATGAGAATTCCTAGACATTGAAGCTTGTGAGAAAAAGAAATAAGGAGTTAAAAAAAAAAATCTAAAAACGTTATTTAAAAATTTTGATATTTGCTAGTGTAAATAATTATTTCTTCAATTTTCTTATAATTTTGATATTTTTGTTCAATCAAAAAATGGCACAAGAATGTTCATCGAGATCGATCCACTTCTTATTATATCATTAAAATATTAATTGTTTAATTATCTGATTAATTATTAATTACAAAATATAATTGGCATGTCGCTAGCAGGCGAGAGTTGCGTGAGCACGTTTGAGCAGCTGTGATATAGATATTGAAAAGAGAGCCCGTATCACGTGAATAGTTTCCAAGCTGATTAATTTGTTTAAAACAAATATTTAATCAATTATCCGGTTTTACATAACAAAATTTACATTTCTCTAAAATGTATTGTTAAACAGATTGAGAAATAGTTAAATATACTTATTTATATTAAATTGGTTTAATAAGAAATATGCCTAAAAAATTCATTTCAGATTTACTATACCAGTATTTTGTTTTGTCTGTAAAAATGTATTTGCCCATGTCAACTTATTGTTGACAATCAGCAAATGTAATGGCGATACAGAAAATAATGACATGATAGGCATGGGGAAGGAAAGTACTCAGCAGTACCTCTTTTCTGACTTGTTCCAATTACTTAGGCTGTTTAAGGAAGGAGATCTCTCATCCAACGTATTTTTAGTCTCCTCCTCATGTTCTGAGGTATGTCAGCTGTATCTATGTCTGTTATTATGTCCGTTTAACTTTGTGTAAAATCGTTGATAAAGGGTAGTTATATGTTGTTCAACTGTTGGAAAGTGGAGGTTAGTATGTAGAGTTTTGTTAGTCACGTACCAAGGTGCTTTTGTTTGAGTCGCAATAATTTTGATTGGAACGTTTGAAGTTTTTTTAGGTGGGTCTTTTTAGCGATGCCGTATATTTGTGATGATTACGTATATATGGGCTTAAGTAAGTATGTATATGTATTCAGTTTATGTTTTTGTTTTAGTTTTAAAGATTTAGAAAAAAGAGAGAAAAGTAGTTTGAGTAGAATCTAATAATGAATTAAAAGTTTTTCTATTTTTTTTTTAGTTCTGTTATTGTTTATAAATAAATCAATGCGATTTAATTAAAATACGCACAATAAATGTTTAGAAATATAAAAAAAATATGCAAATTGGAACAAAACGAGGTATTAATTTGGATCCTTAGATATATCGGCATAGTATATCTGTGCTCTCTAACTATTATTATTTTCTGAAATATTTTCATCAACGTTACAGAGAGATTTTTAAAACTGAACATTTTTGAATTAATTTGCATATTTATTCCGGAGGTTTCTCCATTCTCTCATCTCACAGTGTTTACGTACCAAGGTTCTTTTGTTATGAGTCGCAATAATTTTGATTGGAACGTTCGAAGTTTTTGTAGGTGGATCTTTTTAGCGATAGCGTATATTTGTGATGAGTAAAAACACGGTAAAAACATCGATCCCTTATGCCCCACTTGTGGAGTACCTGAAACCGCAGGGCACATCCTTGTAGCCTACACCAGCTATGAGGCATTGAGGGCTAAATTGATGAGGGATACAGAGCTTTACGTTTTAACAGAAAGACACTTACCCCAACTGATGTCTCAACAAAACTACCCGCACTTTAAAAGTTTTGTACGCGGGTGGAAAAAAACTGTGGGCCCAACCCACTTATCCATGGGTAGGCGTGAAGAAGAAGTACGTGGAAGGCCGCTGATTAGGAGAAAAAGAAGGAGGAAGATGAAATTAGAGAAAAAATATCAAGCAGGCTGTGTGCATAGAAATTTAAAAAGGAAGCAATATAAAAAGATAAACTTGCAACAGTAATTTTTTATGCAAAAAATATGTAACAAGTCACTGCTGCAAACTCCCTTATTGTCTTAAAGGCAGGGTAGGGAGGAAAATAAAATAAAGTAAATATAGGTAACTATTTGCAACGTATGAGCCTTTCAGTTGACTGAATGACTTACTCCAATTTCAATATTTTGTATTGTTAATTTCAATATTATTTCTAGCGAGAAAATGTAAACCTTTATTCAAAATTATTACCTACTCTTGAGCCAACTCACGGGCGGATCTACGGGGGAGGGGTGGCTTTCGGGCTGAAGCCCCCCCAAAATGGAAAAATATAACCATGTTTTATGGGAAAAAAATTTATAAAATACCTCTTAAAGTATTATTCTTCGTGTAATTACATTTAATACTACTTAAGGAATAACTTAAACACCATTTCATATATGTAGTTAGTTTCTTTCTGTTTTTCCAAAATAATTATCGTTATTTTTATGAAAAAAAAAGGTTTCGGGCTGAAGCCCCCCCCCAAAATTAAATCCTGGATCCGCTAGTGAGCCAACTTACTCACTGTCTATACAGATATGAATTTTCCAACTAGAAATACCACTAAAGTGACTTTACTCAAAAATTGGAGTTAGTCATTCTGTCAAATGAAAGGTTCATATATTTGTTTTCATGTGTTTTGTAACCTTCCGTTGGAATAAAGCAGGTCGTTCCTAACCTCAAGATAAATCGATGTTCATCAGTGCTAGATTAAATCGATTGATGGATTTCATTAATAGTATTAGGACTTTATTAATTTCTTTCAGCATTATTATGTTTGTTAAAAACATAATCATTGGCGAATCAACTACATAGAAATAGGAACCTTGTTTTGAAGAATCTTTAATTATCATATTCTGGAATAATTTCGAATTGAACAGCGCACTCATAGCAACGCGATAAAAAGAGTAAATATTGGTCCCAGACTGTTCTTATCAAATGTACGCAGTTGCTGTTCAAACAGACGCCGGCAATAATAGAGCACTCATCTATATTTGCTAGTTACAAAAATAGATTAGACGATAACATGTAATCAATCGTTCTTTTTTTTTTACCTATTGCAATAACAGGTATATAATTAAATATATATAAATAGGTATAAGTTATAATCAGGTCTATAACACGTTGACTTCAATCTGGCTTTCCATAACGGTGTACTCAAATAATAGGCGATTTAAAGTTAAAATAAATATATTTATTTCTATATCTATGTGATATTCATGTCAGTTCCGGCGTTGATTAATTTGAAAATAATAAATTCTCGCCTTTTAAAGTCTTTTGTAACTTAAAAAGTCCAAAAACTGTCGTGTTAATGAAAACCAAGAAGGAAAAATAGGCAATGTATAATTTATATAAAAAGATGGAGTTATTAGCTACTTAAAGGAAAATGCATCCTATTTGGTAAATTAGGTTCTGTCATTGTTAAAAATAGATTTCAAAAATAACTGCTATTTTTTCTGTCTTTTAACATTAATTTTTACCCTTCAAATTTTGTTTGTTGACATTCGAAATGAGCTATTTCGGAGGAAATCATGACATGTGAGGCATGGGGAAAATACAAATATCACCAACCTCTTTCTTGGCTTGATTCAATTAATTTGATTGTTTAAGGAAGAATATCTTTCATCCAGTACCTTTTTTGTCTCCTCGTAAATCAGCTCGTAACCATTTCTCTTATTAATCTGTTGATATGTCCGTTTAAATGTGTATAAAATCGTTGAATGCCCACTTCCTCCCCTTCTCCTCCAAAACTGGTAAAATATAACCATGTTTTATGAAAAAAATTATCTCTAAAATTATTATGAATTACATTTAATAGGACTTAAAGTATCACTTAAACACTATTTCATTTAGGTAGTTAGTTTCTTTCTTTCGATGTAATTATCCTAATACAAAAAAAAAGAAAATATTCAGGCTGAAGTCTCCACTCCAAAAATTTATTTTTATTATTTTATTTTTATTTTTTTTTATTTCTTAATGACATTTACAACTGTATTACATAAATACATCAAGTAAATTTGGACATAATAGATATAATGACATGAATACACTTGCTGAGTAACTACCCAATGGTAGCACTCTAATGATATGACTACATTAGGAGATCACGGGGCCATCTTCTTTTCAGACGCCTCGGAAGGACCCCAAAAATTAAATCCTTGATCTGTTAGTGGTAGAGGGTCAGTAAATGTTGGGCAATCGTTGACAGGTGGTCAATATGTAGACTTTTATTATGAGTCATAAATACTTTTATTTGAGTATTTGTAAGTGGGCCATTTAGTCGATACCTTATATCTGTTACAAATATGATATAAATGGAACATTTTAATTTTTTTTATAAAATACTAATTTAGAGAAAAAAAATCTAACGGAAATGATGGGGTATGTATATTTCAGCTAAAATAATAGCTGTTGTCTTCACGAAGCTCTTAAAGATTAGTCAAAATTTTTTTTTTTGGCAAGTTTTAAATGTGAGAGCTCTTACGTTATAATATCAGTATTATTAATTTGTATCGCTCAGGTTTAGAAACTAAAGTAAATGCATCGGTAATAAACACTATAAGAGAAATTTTCAGCATTAATGTGTACCACTGCTTTGATTGAAAATTACGAAATTGTATGTTATTCTGAGTGAAAAGAATCTTGTCTGCAGTTTCAGAGCCGCTGCTTTAACAAATGGCGGCTGATTTAAAGAATATTAGGCCAATAATTTGAGGATCGAAACGAGAAATCCATTACGTAAAATGTGAGAAATTTTTTTTGGCTTGCATACGTGGTATTAGACATGTAAAAAATTTCAGATTTCAAAAAAGTCAGATTTTTTCGATATGTTCTTGTTTTTTCACTTATAATTTTTAAACGATGCATCAAATCGAAAAATTTATTCTTTAATAAATTAAATAACGTTAAATTGTGCTTTGTACTTTTAATGCTCTAAAACCTTGATTCTATGGATTTTTCCTGTTAGAGAACTCATTTCCAAGTTACAGGACCATTTATATTAATTTGTCTAAGTTTTTGACTAATTTGGTAAAGATCAGCGTTGGTTGACCGTAGTTTTATAACTTACCACGTTACCAAATTATAAAGCTTATGTACTCGTTCGACGCAAAATTTATCGTTATTTACTTTATTAAAGAATACATTTTTCGTTTTGATGCATCGTTTAGGAGTTATACGTGAAAGAATAAAACGTATTGAAAAAAATCTGACGTTTTTGGCTGTAAAAAGTTTTCTCAAGGTAGCCCGCGTTAAAAATTTTGTTTTTTACATGTATAAACACATATATACAAGTTTAAAAAAAAAACTTTTTCCACATTTTTCGCAATGACTTTGCCGTTTCGATCCTCAAATTACTAGCCTAATATTCTTTAAATCAGCCGCCATTTTTGAAAGCAGAGGCTCTAAAACGGCAGACTATATTATTTTCACTCATAATAACATACACTTTATAATATTCATAATAACACACCTTCGCCTGCAATGAAGTAGATTTTTGGGCCCTGGCTCCAGGGATATTAGTTCTGACGGTGGATGGACATTCAAAATCGTAGCAAATATTATTTCCTATTATTATAGAAATTAATATTTTATCATATTTGTTTTTTTAATTACAATCAATTAGTTAATTATTGATGAAAAACTTAAGGAATTCTGAAAGCCTATTTTGCACCATTGATAGGCATTCAGATTTTTGGATTAAATAGGTTTTTGATTTTAAATAAAAATCCCAATATAAATTCTACACAGATCTAACCTAAGAAATAGCAAACCACACTTGAATGACAACAATTTCAAATTTATCTCCTAAAGAAAAATAATAAAGGAACATCCTTCAAACAAATCCCTTGTTTTTTTAAAAAATAAACCCTCCATCGGCCACTGTAGAATGATATCATTTCAGGCATCAACCTCGTAAGTGTTTTAACTGCAAAACTACTCATATTTGCACTCTATTTTTTGGTGTACAAAGCTTAATACCTGTTAACAAATTGAAAACTGTCTAGTACGAGTACATATGCAATAGTATTTTTAAAATAGCCTTTGGCGCCCAAACATAATATACCAAACATAACTGAGAAGGGTCACTGACGCTACCTGCAGGTCACGTAGCACGCTTTGGGTGCGTGATTGTAGCTGCATACGATGCTCCAACGTCGTGGGTGCAATAGTCAACTCCTTCCAACATAACTTTGTTTACAACTGTATTTTAAAATTTGGTAGGAAGCCATTATAATATAATGCTACTGTTAGTGCAAAAGGTCTTATGTAACAAATTTATATGTTTATTCTATTTGTGCTAAAAGTGATACTTTGTAGTTCGCAACTGCAATTAGTAGTCTGCTACTGTGGATAATAGCAGAGAGAAATAAATATCAAATTATACTAACAAATTATATACTCCATGGTACAGACCCCTTTTCATCGAATTATGAACATCCGACTGAAACTTCTTAAACAGTTTTATCTCATCGTAACCTACAAATATTTTATTTTCGAAAACTATTGGAATTGGGGAGTTTTCAATCTGGAGGGGGGCAAACTTTGTCTATTTAATTAGAGACTAAAAACTCATAAATACCCATTTGCTTTCTACTTGGATCGAAAGATAATTTAACCGCAAAATGGAAAAAATGGTGGCCTTCAAAAATATTGAGCCGTTTGGCTAGACCTACACCCCCAAATTTTCAAAATAACGTGGTTATATAGGACAAACAGCCCAATAACTCTATGCCCCGATGCTTTATACTTATTTATTTATTTAATTGATCTATTTTCACTATTGTTTTTTTTTTCGTTCTATTATACTTTTATCAAGATTATCTTTTGTGTACTTTCCATCTGTTTATCTTGGCTTATTTGTATAATTTATTCATGTCATCCTCATAATTTTTGCATCTTAAAAAGTAAATACAGTTACAAATAAAGTATCTGATATTTTACATGTCAAAATGTATAATCTAAACCATCGAATTCCTCTCGTATCCAAAGTTGACAATCCAAAATCCTTCGCAAATAAACTCCATAATAAACTTCTAACTATTTCTGACCGAACCAATCTAATCCTCTCATTTCTAACCTTATTTACTCCTCGATCCCTAATAACTCCCCTAGGCGTCTGAAAAAAAGATGGCCTCGTAATCTCCTAATTTACATACTTCATTAGGCTATCAATGTTTAGATTCTCTACAAGCCTTGTCATACCATGTATTTCTCTGTACCACATTTACTGAATGTATATTTATTTATACTAAAAAAAGATAAAAATAAATATATAATACAAAAAGTGTATTTTATTTTGAAAACTCTCCAGGCCTGTGACATTATATTAGTGTTGGCCAAATGCGAAAGCCAGGCGAGTCTTGGTCTTACAAACTCAGTCTTGGGCATGGTCTTGGTCTTGCATTTACTTATTACGTAATTGCTGTGAAGTATTAAATATAATTTTTTATATAGGAGAAACCTAACTAAGCCCAAATGAAAAATTAGTGAAGTTCAATGCAAAAGTATATTTTGGTTATACCAATTATTAACCCATAGTAACTAATATTGTCAAGTATTATTAACTATTTTGCCATAATTTTTATTTAAAAAATCATTTTTTTCTACCAATCCTGGTCTTGGTCTTGTTGGACGACCTTGGTCTTGGTCGTTTAAAGTGCAAGACCAAGACCGATTTTGGTTAACAATACTTTATATATATTGGATTTTTCTTGATAAAATATTTTTTAAAATTAAATACAGGGAATAGTATAGTGAGTTTATCAAAATTCCAATTAAAATAGGACTTCTTTACTCATTCACATGATTAATCATTTGTCATTGCAAGTAATGACGTATACTCTCTTTCATAATAATGTTTCAAAAAAGTTATATGATAATATATTATGTTAATAATAAAATAATAATTTTTTGAAAACATATATTCCGGAACGGCGCGTGGGATCTAGAAAGCCATGACAGAACGCCTGCCTCCCATCATGTCACACCCACCACACTCAGCCAACGCGTGAGATCTCTTCTTAATGATTCAATGTCTCGATAATGTTAGATAAATCCCTAATTGGGGACGGATAGATACTGGGGTTACGTATTATGTGAGAGCTTCGTGTCCGGGAAATGTTGTTAGGGGTCATGACTGACACCAAAGGTGATTGTGTCAAATGTTTAAAGAAATATGCAGCCTCATTAATTTCAAATTAGATAAACTAATAAGTGAAAGCTATTAGCTATACATATATCTATAATATATTAATTTTCGAAACTTTAGTGTTCATTTTAATTAGTTTTTGAAATAAATTGTCTGTAATAGGTTTATTTTTTTCACAGTATGACATGTATTTAAGAACAAGATAATATCAGAATACTGCCATAATATGTTATATGCAATGTATTTTAAAATTATTTACTCAATACATATTATAATTAAAAAATAAATAATATACAATCCAGTGAATAATAATTAATTATTGTAGGAGTTTATGTTACAGGAATTAAAAGTTAAAGAGCGAAAAATTAACAAAATAATAAGTAGACACAACGCACACACACACATACACAATATATATATATATATATATATATATATATATATATGTATAAATATGAAAAAAATATTAATGATTGAATGTTACATAAGACTTTACTTAAATATGGTTAAAGGAAGGAGATGGTCCGGGGTCGCAGTCATAAATAGGCTAAATAGTGGTAAAACTATTTTTTTTAAATGCTTAGACTCTGCAGGTCTTTTTCCGGTCTATAACGGACAAGATACAAAAAAATATAGACAATTGTGGAAGTTACATAATATTTAGAAAAAAAAATGTGAATAAGCTTATTAAAATTATAAACAGCAAGTACATTAAAGAATAAACAGAGTAAGCTAAGTAACAAGATTCTAAATTAAGAAAAATAAATGATAACAATTGTTATAGTGCAATATATAATATATAAAATAGTATAATACATAATATATAAAATAGTTTTGCCACTATTTAGCCTATGTATGACCGCCACCCTAGACCATCTCCTTCCTTTATAATGCAAGGGTCAACTATTAAATGTTCAATTTAAATATGATTTGGTAAACATTTACCTAATATATTTAAAACTTACGTACTATATATATATATATATATATATATATATATATATATATATATATATATATATGATAATATTTTAAAGATTAAGTTCTATCTATAAGTAAGCAAGACGGTGTATGAATGAATACAAATAAACATTTTTATAAATTGAAATTAATGAATGAACGCATCAGTACTATGAACATTAAAAAGAAAATATTAAATAGGAAAAATAAACACAGATAATAAAGTAACCAAAACATAGTAGTAGCAGGTTCATTTATACAGTATTTAATTTTGGGAACTAGTGTGAAAGCTTTATTAATAAAAAAAATATAAATATGTATATGTATATAAAGATAATTATTTTGGAAGAAAAATGAAGAACTACCTACACGAAATGGTGCTTAAGTTATTTTTGAAGTCCTATTAAATGAAATTAAACGAACAATAATATTTATAGAGATAATTTTCAAATATTTTTTTCATAAGACATATTTATATTTTACCATTTGGGAGGGGCTCTAGTCCGAAATCCTTCCCCCTCGAGTAGATTCGCCTGTGGTCTAAATTAAATCTAGTTAAAATTATAAATGTTTATAATTAAAATTAAATATTGAGATTCTGTAAGTGTATTTTCGTAGTTCGACCTTTGTACAGGTAAAAACTTTTATAATAGATGAAATCTTTAGTCAGGTCGGTCACAAGAAAATTTAAATTAATATATTTTCTCGATGTTTTAATATTTTGATGAATCATATTCATCTATTTGGTCTAAATCTGTCTAAAGCTCATCAAAGTTTTTTGATTTTTTTAAAGATTTTGTTTATTCTAACAGCCACCTTCCAAGGACAAAATATTTTTAAAAAGTTCAAAAAAACGTTGGTCAGCTTCAGACAGGTCCAACCTAAAATAAGAGATGTATATATATATATATATATATATATACACACATATGAAATCTAACAGAATATTGTTTGTAGAACAACTACTGGAACTCCCCCAATATTTAAAAAGGTCAAGTTTCTTTTCTACAGCAGGAGTTTATCATGAATAATCGGCGAAGATTAGAAAACGGTAAGATTACAATTCTCAGCTATTGAGATTATGACGGGATACAAATTCAGAGCGAAATATTAAAAGATAATAAATTAAGGCCATTGGGGACATTTGTTCATAACTTTATAAATCAAAATTTCTCTATGAGGAAGAGTATTCGAAATACTATGAATTAAACAATGAAATTAAACCAATTTTATGATTACAAGATCAAAAACCAAAAATTTTACAAAATTGAAAAATTCCATGATTTAAAAATTTAATTTCTTTAGTAATATACCCAATCATCTGTGTTTAAATTTGTAATACAAAAGAAATAACAAATAATTCTTTCTGCCGTTCTAATTTATGTGATAAGGAAATATAAAAATATTGCTACGGGATTCGGGCAGTCCTGCCCATTTTAAGGGAATATATTTGCATATCGACTTGAAAATCTTAGGGGAGGGGAGTGGGGAAATTGACATCCAAGATTACTTAAACTTGGCTTTCGGGTGCCAATCAGATCCGAACGAAAATCAAAACTCTTTTTGATGTAGATTTCAATTTCCCTACGAAGATGTTAAAGTAGCTAAGCAATTACATAACCTAAGCGTTGATAGATTTTCCCGATATCTATAGTCTGTAAAATTCTTTTTAATTTTCCACCTATACTATGTAAGGAAAGTATTACGATCGTGTCAAATTTCCTATATGCGGTCTTCGACGTATCTATACGTTTCAGAGCCCCCTGAGTCCCAAAAACACCTTTTGAGAGATTGGTCTGTTTGTTTGTCTATTTGTCGGTGCCAAGATTTTCTCGGGAACTACTGAACCGATTTTTTTGCTTCTTTTTTTTATTTTGTAGGGTTTTGACGACTGATGCCTGTGACAGAAATTATGTGATCCATGCCCAATAGCTCTCTGAGTCCGAAAAACATTTTTAGCCATTGGTCTGTCTTTGTGAAATTTCCTACAAAAAACTATATAAAAATCGTTCATTTCGGACATTAACGAAGTTACAGATATTCAATTTCCATTGTAAGATTACGGATTTATAAACTGGTGTCAGAAAGGGGTGAATGAGAGAAAAAAAATAACTAAGTGAAAGTAAGAAAATCTGTTGCCCGCATCACACAAGCTTCACTATTTCCTCTACTTTCAACAGAAATTATTGTTTGACAAAATTAGGTCAAAAAGTTTTTGATCAGCAATATTAGAGTGTATTGAAATGTTTACACTGATCTACCCTAAACCGGTTTACATTGCTTTAGTTTATCAAATAAATCGTACTCAAATCTTTTCTTTGATTGATTTTCAGGAAAATAAATCTAATTCAATTTTTTTTTTTTTTTTTTGCTTCTTGATGGACATATGTAAAGATATAAAAACTTTTCTGAAACAGCTAGGAAAGTCGTGTGAGTGGACACACCAGATTTTTTAAATTCTAAACCTATATGGTATTTTAAGTATGGACAATTAATACATATGTATCTGGTAATAAAATGATATCAAATCCTATTATGTCATGTTCTATTATTTTTCTTTTCTCCAAAAATTGACTTTCACCTATGGCAGGATAAATATTTTAAATTTTCATGTAAACATTTTAAAAATGGTATAACTTTGGGACTCTACCAAACATCGCATTCCTCTTGTATCCTATCCTTACGATCCAAAATCCTTAATGCTCCATACTTTGCTACGAATAAATCCATTCATAAAGACCTTAATGTACCATATGCCGCTGATATCCTTTCATGGTAAACTCCAATCCCATCCAAATCTCCTTGTTTCCACCCTTGCTTCTTCCTCGATTCCTGATAATCCTCCTAGGCGTCTGAAAAGGAGATGGCCTCGTGATCTTCTTACTTAGAATTATTTAGGGAGTGCTACCACTGGATAGTATCTCTTCAAGACTGTTCATGTCATTATTTATAATTTGAGCATATTTACTAGTTTTATTTGTATACAGTTGTAAATTTCATTAAATAAACAAAAACAAAAAAAATATGGTATAACATTGTTTCTGTGCTTAAAACACGCCTCGTCCTTCCTACTTATCTGCTTTTCTTTTGTGCTTTTACTTCTAAATTTCATTCTAGCTACTTAACCTTTTTTTCTTCCTCAGCAATGAATGGATAACTTATCGCAACGTGTTGCTCAAAGAATAGAAGAAGCCTTGACACGAAGATTGCTTCCTCGTTAAAAACTGAACAAGGTTCTCTAAAGATAAATACGTAGACTTACAACTTCCCTCATCCGTCTAGTAATCAAAATCATTATCATATTACAAAATTATATATTTAAATTGAAGCTGATCTGTTTGTGTAACAATTTATTAACTCCCCTCAAAATATATTTATTTTTTTACTATATTGTTTCCTGAATAACTTCTCCTAAGGAATAGAACAGTGGGACTGCTAAATTTTCTAATAGCTAACGCATCCTTCCAAACCAAAATCCTTTGATCCTTCGAACAATACGCAGGCGGATCTACTTGGGAGGGGAGGAAGGGAGGAGACTTTCGGGTTGAAGCTCCCTCCCCTCCAAAATGGTAAAATATAACCACGTTTTACTGAAAAAAAAATATTAAAAACTATCTCTTAAAGTATTAGTGTTCGTGTAATTATATTCAATAGGACTTTTAAGAATTACTTAAACACAATGTCATATAGGTAGTTAATTCCTTTGGTTTTCTTTTTTCAAATTAATTATCATTATATATATATATATATATATATATATATATATATATATATATATATAGTAATAAAAAGGCTTAGCGAACCCGAAGGTTCGATGCCGACACCACCAATCGCTTATTACACACCTCCCTCCACCGTTCATCGTCCAGACCCAGTCCCTTCAGATCGGCTTTAATGCAATCTTCCCACCTTCGCTTCGGTCTGCCCCTCAACGCTTACCATTCGGCACAGCAAATATTAAACTTTTAGGAATTCTCTCGTTACTAAGCCCAACAACTTTACAAGCCCATTTGATTCGCCGCGATGAAATTACCTCAATTATATTACCCGGATACAGTTCACGCAATTCGGCGTTGTGTAACCTTCTGAACTCTCCGGTTAACTCATCCTTCTTCGGTCCGAATATTCTACGCAATACTTTATTTTCAAAAACCTTAAGACGCTGCTCATCCCTTAAAGTAAGCGGCCAAGTTTCGCATCCATAAAGAACTGTAGACAAGATAATTGTTTTATAGAATCTAATCTTTAAGTTCCGGGATAAGAGGCGCGAACTATATACATATATATATAACTATATATGTATATATATATGACAAAAAAAAGCTTTCGGGCTAACACTTCCTCCCCCCCCCCAAACAAAAAAAAATCCTGGATCCGCTATTGGAACAATAATAAATGCTCTATTCTGTCTAACTAACAATACCCATACAATACTACTGTTTTATAAAATTCATCTTTGGAATTCCCAGGCGTTCTCATTGTTTCCTACTGATATACCGAGTTGAAGTGGCTCTATCCTACTTCCCGAAGACATTTCCTTCTTGGTGTTTTCCTTTTCCAAGTCCTCAGAACCAAAACTCCTCCCTATATCATGGAACTCCTCACTCCATGTTACTCTAACAGCTCTCTTAATACCAGATCTCCACCTATTGATTTATATATCCCTTCACATAACACTACATCCCTCAGCAAATTCTTCGTCGTTCAAGCTACCTCCTTCTGCTATTCTTTACCTATTAATACGGCAATCCCCAACCTTAAATTCCTTCAAACAAATCTTATTCCAGCACCTACTTCATCTTCAAACTTCCATAGCTATTTAATACTTATTAAACTCTGTAATTACAATTGCTCACTAACAATTAGTCGACAAGTTTCATTTAATTGTATTTACTTTTTCTTTGTATACATTAAAGTGTACCAGTGTTAAAGTGTTTACTATTGTTGTTCAAGTATGATTTCTATAGGAATTAAAATTAACATTCATATGACCTCTTCGTATTTTGTCAAGCCGGAATAATGGACCAATGTTTTGTACCAAGTTATTATTGGTTGGTTGGTTGTATAGCAAAGGCGTAAACCCTGTTGATCATCAACGCCGTTAATTAAAATTATGTCTTCTGGTTGTGAATAATATAATTAAAAAGACGTAATATGTACGTCACTATATGTACTATGTAAGTAATATGTACGTATTTGGTCATGGTAATTTGATGTGAGCCAAATATTACCTATTGATCTATAATACAGTTATATTGAGCTGGTGATTGTGAGAATTGGTGTGGACTGAATGAGGTTGGATCACTGAGATTTGATGATTGATTAAATTTAAAAAAAATTGAGAACTTGATTGTATTGCATATAATTGAATAAAACAAAAGAAATAAAATTTGTGGCTTTGTTCAATTTTATGGTTCTTGACAGATTAAGTACATATTACTGATGGCGGAATTACTATTTTTAGCTTGGCATTGTAATGTTAGAAGTGATTTTTGCTCGATTGAAATTGAATTGTCAATTTGGAGTCACTTGTTGTCTGAAATTGATCTTCAATGGTTTTGATCACCTCTTCTTCCTCCACCAGGCTTAAATCCCCTGAGGCTTAAATCACCAGGCTGTCCTCTTGAAGTTTAGCAACTCATATTTTCTTTCTTTGTGATTTCTGAAGACTCCCTGGCTGTGTGCACACTTCACCAATGAATAGGATTAACTCTACGGGAATAGTTTGCAGCAAAATGGAGGCCATAAAATGGTGGTGAAGTTCTGAATTGTACAATTGTTTTCATTTGTTATTTTTTGTGTTTCAGGGGCTGATCCCTGAACAGCACATTGAAATTAAAGTTGTTTACGGTTATTTAAGTTTAATTATTTAAAGTTAGGTCTAAAGTTAGCACGTTAAGTAAACAAAAATTAATGAAAAAAAAAATATAAAAAATAAAATTAAAAAAAGGTAAAAGGAAATAATAAAAATATGTGGTTCAGTGCTGCGTGAGAGGTTCAGATATTTTTAAAGTTCCTTCTTCGGAGAGAAAACATATGATTTTGCTCAAGATTTTTTTATCATTTTCCAAAGCAGACGGTGTATTTGCTGGTATTCCTCTTATGTTTGATTCACTGATGTAAAATACACAACTCTTGAATATATGGACCACTGTCATTCTCTCTCCACACTTCCGACAAACGGACGGGTTTTCTTTTGTAATTAAGTGAAGATGCGTGAGCCTGGTATGACATATTCTTGCTCACGTACGGATGACTTCCTCTCAGCGTTTACTACGACTGGGAGTTATTACTATTCTTAGGACCAAGTTATTATTATTCTTAGGGGACTTAAGTCCCAGAGTAAAATTATTTTTACACTTCATTTCATTTCACGACCTTAATATTCTATTTGACCTTGTTTGAAGAAAAATTCTCTGTAACCTTACATATCATTTAAACCCCCTTGCACAATCCTTATCTACTTCTACCCATCCGTATTTCGAAATACGATTTAGTTTCCTTAACAACAAAAATGGCAGCTGTGGAAACTCTTATTATTTATTAACGAAACAAAAATGTAGAACATTTGATAAAATTTGTAATCTGCAAATTTCTTTGCAATGAGCAAATTTTTTGGCAGCTTCACAGTTTCCCATGACGTCCGGGATATAAATCAGATCAGCAGGTCTCTTGGCCAACGCCTGCGTAATCGTCGTAGTGGGCTGCACGGATTTCTTGTACGATGAAGAATTTCTGTCAGGGGATTCATGTTGTACGTCAGTCTTTGGTGAAAGTTATTGTATTTCTCTTTTGCAGTATCTAAAATTGTAGGTACGTTTAAGTCTTTATGTAGTATATCATTTGCGACATAAAGCGGTGCGTCAACTATCCTTCGCAACACTTTTGACTGAAAGGACTGAACTTTTTTAATGTTGGAAGTTTTAGCAGAACCCCACAGGTCTATGCCGTAAGTCCAAATACGGTTAAGTAAAACTTTATAAAGGGTTAGTTTGTTAGTTAAAGATAATTTTGAATGTCTGTCAAGTAATCTGGATAAAAGACCGTATCGTCTGTTTAATTCTATTCGTTTTTGTCTGGTGTGAGTCCTCCAAGTAAGTCTTTTGTCCAAGTAAAAATCTAAATACCTTATTACGTCTGATGTTGGAATTTTAATGTTGTTAAAATATATTTCAGGTGAAGGTTAATGGTTAAGATTGAATACTACATGCACACTTTTTTATCATTCATCTTAATTTTCCACCTTGTGGCCCAATCTGCAATATCGTTCAGATGATTTTGAAGAGTGGTAGATGCTCGAACAGGGTTTTTATCTGGATTTTAAATGATTTTATGTGGAAAATCTAAAGTTAAAAAAAAATGCCTACCTTTCTGCCTAATAGCTCAACTCCTCTTCCATTTCATTTTCAAAGATTGTATAGGTTGTCATCTAGATGCTCTCAAATCTATTTTATGAAACTCTTCTTTCTCTTATTCATGTGCAAAAGTTTTTAAAAAAAAAGTTGTGTTTCTCCCCATATTGGGGAAAAGTGATGACTAATTTATATCATTAGCATATAATTTCGTCCAAGAAGTTGTGTCAATAACAAGGAAAAATTACGGAATCTAAAAATAAATATCTGTTTGTAAAAATACCGTTACTGATAAAGTTACGTAATATCAGTATAGAATAAATTATTGAAAACAATCGATCTGAGATGACCTTTTGCCTCACGAACTTGGGACGAAGATACCAGCTTTTTCATCATCCGTTTTCATAAGAACGAGTTTCGATTCGTTTTCTGTATTAATAAATTAGTAATATATTTAGTTATTTAGTAATATATTTAATAATATAGTAATATATTTAGTTATTTTAAGCAGTCTCGAATTTACGCGGTTGTGTTCTATACCAAAACCACCAATGTCAACTTAATTTTTAAGTTTATAAAGGAGCGACTATCATCCTGATAAAGCCAACTAATATTATATCAGAAGAACAATTATTATATATGATGACAACAAGCAATAATTAATAAAAATATTGTAGTTATTGTTCTGAAATAATGAGAATTAAATAAAAGAATTGAATTAAAAAACAAATCTTGTGTTGTAATAACCGGTATAATCTTAGAAAGCTAAAATGCTAAAATGCTTCTTAATATGTTTGTTCCGGTAAAATAATGATTCATGTTGAGATATTTCGAGATAACAGAGGAATTGGAAGTGAGAATTTTTTATATAATTTATTACATGGAAATATACTTTGCTTTGATTAATTCAAGAGTGAAAATATAGATAACGTTTAAATAAAATTGGTTGATTTTTTTTTTAGAGTTGGTAAAAATAAATCATGATAGGGTAGGTTCGATTTGATTGGAAGTATTGTTTATTTGGAGGAAGTTCATTTTCAAATTATATTTATTATAATTTTTAACTAAACTTTGTATAACTTAGTATATATTTATATGCAGGGCGTCGGATGAAAAAAAAAAAAAAAAAAGCTGTGCAACACACAACTTTCACTTACCGCTCAACTTAGAATAGAAATTATTTTCTGACCATGTTGGGCTATAATTAAATTTTTGAATTGCATTTTTAATCGAGCTATAATAAATCATAAATACCATTAAAATAACAAAATTCATATTTATTATATCACCGGTTGATTATGGATTGCACGATCCGTTATTAAAATGTTATTTTCCATTGCAAAGTTTACTTTGTTAACAGTTACAGACAAGTCAAACGTTGTCATTACTAATTGTAAGTGGATACTGTTGGAATGTCACAAAAGGAAATTTTATCAAACTATTCACTAATTTCATTTTCTAAAAGGTTACATGATTATTTTTTGGGATAAACGGACGATAGATACCTAATTATTTAAATATAATATCAGATCTAGAGTTATTGAACTACAGTAAATATATTTAAGGTTATGAATATATGCTTTATACATCCATGAAATGATTTTATATTTGACTTCTTCTTTCACACAAGAACAATGAAATAATTTCTTTAAACAATGCCATTGCCTTGATTAGGTGGATTTTAAATATTTTCTACAAACGTAAATATATTTTTTAAATTATACATTTCGTTTTTGAGCATAGTTTTATAATAGTTATCAATTTTATAAAAATATTGTTATTTAAGCCCTCTAGATGAAGTTTTGGATTTTTATCAAACTTATAGTACAATTAAATATTTAAAGAATAAATTTTAAAAAGTATCAATTTACCAACAATTTTCAATAAAGAAAACTGAAATTTATTTCTATGCTTTAGATATCAAAAATTATAATTAGAAAACAAACAAATTAAATAGCTTTTTAAAAAATATATATCCAAGAGATAAGTTTCATTTTTATGTTTTAAATTCTATGTTTTAAAACTGATTTTTCATATTTTAAAGTCGCTAATACTCATACATGAACTGTCACTTAAACTCTGATCTCTTTGTTAAAATCTCAAAGGATAAAATGTGTATGTATGAATTTTTGTGGAGAAGTGTCAGTTTTTTCCAGGGGTATATTATAGATATGTATATGTTTATATAAAGTGTCTTCTAATAGTATCACGTTTTTACTTAATCTTCGTATAGAGACAACTATATAATATGTAATTATATTTCAATGGTAGAGTTTACAGCAACTATAAATAAAGCGTAGCGACAAACTTCCCAAAACATTAGAGTTGATAATTGCCTAAAAATCAGTATATACTTTCAACATATTTGTTCCGGTAAAACAATGATTCATGTTGAAATTTTGTAAGGTAACTGAGGGATTTAAAGTGAGAGTTTTTTATTTGATTCAGATTTATAGGAAAATATTCTTTCCTTAGATTAATTATGTATCAACAGGGGAAGTATATATATATATATATTTATAATGTTTTAGTAAATAAGTCAGAAATCAGTAAACCGTACATTTATGAAGTAAAGAACTTTAAGTTAAGTATATTGTAATTCAGTATTAAATTCCATATTAAAAGTACTTTACTTCATAAATGTACGGTTTACTGATTTCTGACTTATTTACTAAAACATTATAAATTGCTTAAACATACGAATTTCGAGATGATCTGTTAATTTTGTTCAGGAGTTTATATATGAATACACTTTTTTTTGGAAATCTAGATAAATCTCTTCATTGCTACGTAAAAACAAACAATGACCCCATGGCGCAATTATTTTTTTCTTTTTGAAAACTGGCCTAAATATTAAATAAAGTGGTATGAAAATAAATTAATTTCCAAAACCAACATTTTTTAAAGGAATCTCATACTTGCATTTTTTAGTATTTAAAACAACAACAAAATCCCCAAAATATATTTTGTTTTTAAACCTTTAGAATTTTGAAATTATATTAATTATATAGTATCATTATTGTAAACTGTTAAATTGTTATAGTACAATTTTAATAATTTCTCTCCTTTCAAACCTTTTATTCTCTTCAATATAAACCTCAATCTTTTCTTTTTTTTCCAAAATATTTTATTTACTTTTGAATATTTTTTAATTACTAATAAAATAAATAACGGGTTTCGAAAATATGTGTTACGAATACAGAATTTCTTAATTTATTTATTTTTTTATCAATATGGATCTTGATAGTACGATTGGAATAAAAAATTCAGTTTTTTGCGTTTCTGAAAATTTTTCAGTTATCATCAGGCTTCACTTTGTTCTTCATACAATAGCTCGTTTTTATTTAACCTCAAGTAATATGTATATACTACCCTAATCCGACATTCCCCGTTCTCATATACTTCGGATTGGATACTCAGCTGTGCATATATTTAAATATAGAACAGATTAGATAAGATCAAAGCTTCAGCAATAAGTCATAATTGACAACTCGGATTCGAAATGGGCTCAATCAGTTGGTGGGTCAATTTTTTTTTTTTTTTTTTTAATATATGTTATTTTTTTTTATCTAAAAAGACCGAAATAAAAAATAAAATTGAAATTTATATAAAATGTTTTTTTACCTAAAGACTTTTATTCTTATTTTTTTTGTTGAATATTTTTTATTGAGAAAAAAAATACATTTTGCCTCAATTAAGGGCATTGAGTATTTGGGATGTATGAAACAATCATACCATATATACAATAAAATAAAATCAATAGAAAGTTATAACAAAAGAAAAGAAAAGAAAACTTGGAATAACAGAATAAATCAAGCATGAGATAACATTAAATATATATGAAAAAAATTAATAAATAAGTAAAATTAAAAACATTCATACTTATTTACAACATTTTATCCTTATAAGAGTTTACTTTTGACTTAATTATTGATATATATATGTTTTGTTAATTAAAGTTTTTTCCTTTTTTTTTACTAAGAATACCACCAAAAGTTTGACTGAAAAAAGAAAATTTTATTGACGAAAAAAATAAGAATATTTAAAAAATAAGACAAAAAAAAGTTATAGTACAAGTAAAAAAAAAGCCCAAGATTAATTATAAAAAGTGTGTACATATCCAAATAATTTTTTTTTATTATTAATAAATAAGTTTTAATGTTTGTACATTTTTTTTTTTTGGAAGGGGAAGAGATAAAAAGATGAATTCTAATTTGTTCATTATTATAATATAATATATTTTTTTTTATAATAGTATAACTTTTTATAAAATAATAATAAAGTTAGTTCCCTATGTTCATATGGGTGTATACCTGTATACATACATATACACTTGTAATAAGCCATCATTGATTCTTAAGAATGTTTCTTCAAGGCCATCAGACGAAACGTTAATGGGAATACCGCTATGCTGACTGGACCAAGAACTCGGACGCTATGAGACAATAAATCGTTTCTGGGGAAAACTGATTCATGTTTCCTTCTATAGTTAGAAATTAAAGGCTAACTATCTGATAATAATATATATGATAAAATTCTTAGAAAAATCTGAAGAGGAAAAAACGATACAAAATTATTTAATTACTTTGCAATACGTATTTTTTATAGCCCTGTGTTCCACTGAACGCTGTTAAATCGCGGTGTGTTTCGTAGAACATAAGAGAAAGTCTTTCTGATTCACTATTGCACCACTTTGCAAAATATTTTATCCTATATCGCGATTTTACTAATCGATAATATTTACTCAATCGCATAGTGCGTACCTTTATGGTGACAAAACTTAACATTACTTAATGATGAAATGTTTGAAGAAATATTATCATTGTGTTTCAATTATATTTACTATTCACAAAATTTAATTTTCAATTTTTTTTTACATTGAACAAACTATTATAAAAAATTGTTATTAAAAACTTGAGTAGTTGAGAAGAACCGAGTCTCTATAGAAATTGTCGTTAACCACAACGGAAAAAAATATTAATTTATTAGTTCATATCTCAGATCTTTCTTGATTATTTTTTATATATTTTCCACATCTTCCCTACAGATCTAATATAATGAAAACACTTGATGACACTTGTAATTTATAGGATTTTTAATTTGAGGTTGGACTATCTGAAACTAATAGTCCGTGGTACAGACCCCTTTTTATCGAATTATTAACACTCGCCTGAAACTTCGTAAATAGTTTCATATCATCCTCTATTTAATTAGGTACTTAAAACTCGTAGATTCACATTTGCTTTCTACATGGATCGTAAGATAATTTGATCGCAAAATTGAGAAAAAAAGTGGCATTCAAAAATATTTAGCCGTTTGGCGTGACCTATATCCCCAAATTTTCCAAATAAGGAGGTTATATAGGGACAAATGGCTCAATAATTTTGTAGGCTACTTTTTTATCGATTTTGTGATCAAATTATCTTACGATCCAAGTAGAAAGCAAATGAGTATTTACGATTTTTAGTATCAGATTAAATAGACAAAGTTTGCCCCTCCCCATACTGAAAACGCGAGAATTTTCTTTAAATTATTGCACAATGGTTTATTATTTCTTTTTTAATTTTAACAACAATTTTAAAATTGTTCAAAATTTTAACAATTTTAAATCAAAGTTAACATTACTATTCATGTAATATTAAGGAAAATAAATAAAAAGGGATTACCTAATATTAGCCTATATGATTTTTCTTATTTATCATTGATAATTGGCTTTAAAAACTGACAGCATTGCTACAGTTGGTGTAAAACTTTCAAAAAATCAAAACAACAGATATAAGCACAGATATAGGTTTTTCGGCTGCCATCTTGGAAGAAAAGGGCGGATAGTAATGTCGATGAAGGAGGATCATCCTCGGGTGACCTCTGACTTTGATTCCAAATTTAAAAAACAAATCGGTCCGATAGTCTCGGAGAAAAGACGCGGTCGGCGGACGGACAAAAGAATTTTAATTCGATTTTCAAATTATACGTATACATGAAACGTAAAACCTAAAATTTTGAGAGAGGGGTTAAATTTGTTATTTTCTTGGTCAATTACAATAGTTCATAATTGATAATAATAGACTAAAACGCAATCAATTATAAGTCTTAGTTTTTATTATATGAGACATATAGGCAAGTTTTAAAGAAATATATTCATATAAATAAATTTAAAAAAATTAAATAAAGTTGACCTAACGCTTAAGACTTAATGCTTAATAACTTTCTCTATTTAAGTATCTATGCGTTCAAAATTAATTACTGACATAATTTTGATTTTATTTTATTTTTACATATTAAATTTTAATAAAAAACGATATAATAAACTTTACACCAACATACAGGTAAAATAGATTATTTTAGAAAACGTTTACATTCCCTACAGCTTTCAAAGTGAGATGCACGATATATTGTCAAATCAAATAAACTGTAAAGGTCAACAAATGAAACTATGGGATAGAACTATTTCATATATTTTACTTTCTTTTTTTCACAATCTAAGTTTAAAAGTATATATAGTATATATTTACGTTGCTTAATAAAGCAAAGACCAACAAGAACGGAGCAGTGACCATAATGGTTTCAGGAAAACTATCGGCAATTACGCTTGTTCTGTTTCCAGTAAATGGTTTGCTGCCGCTATAAATAAACGGAGGTACAAACTTCGAACCACATTGGAGTCAACTATGTTTCCTCACGGTTGACTGTATAGTCGTTCAATAAATAAAAACAATATTGAATACATAATAGTTGACCGTTGTATTATTAAGTAAGATAATGGTCCGGGGTGGCGGTCATAAACAGACTAAATAGTGGCAAAACTCATTAAAAGCCAACATTTCGACCTGACTTTACAGGTCATCTTCAAGGCTAGAACGGACAAGATACGAAAAGATATATAGAAAATTGTGGAAGTTACATAATATCTATATAAAAAATTACAAACAATGTGAATAAACTTATTAAAATTATAAACAGTAAGTAAAAATTAAAATATTAAGAACAATAAGTTATATAAACAGAGTTATATAAATAACAAGATTCTAAACTGAAGTAAATAGATGGTAACAATTGTTGTAGTATAATTAGTATATAATATATGCAATTGTGAATATACTTCTACAGATCTACAGGAGAGATTGGAAGAAAAGGAAAAAGGATATAATATGAAAAATAATGGACATAAAGGGGTGTGGATAGTGTTGCCCAAACGCGAGACCCAGACGAGTCTTGGTCTTGCAAACTCAGTTTGGTCATTGTCTTGGTCTTGCACAGGAGTCTCGCAACAGTCTTACAGTACTGTATTTTGTAGATAGGAGAAACCTAACTAAGCCTGAATGAAAAATTAGAGGAATTAAATGCAAAACTATATTGATTATACCAATTATTTACATATAGTAACTAAGATTGTTGAGTATTAGTAAGTATTTTGCCTTAATTTTTTATTAAAAACATCGACTTTTTTTACCAGTCCCCCTGGTCTTGGACTTGCAACAGTTAGGCGGCCTTGGTCTTGGTCTTGCAAAGTGCAAGACCAAGACCGATTCTGGGCAACACTAGGTGTGGAGAAAGAAAAGGAAAAAAAAAATTAGTAAATAAAAATAGAGGCTTACAGGTGAGTTCAGCAAAGAGTTTCACTTAGAACTGGAAAACCTGGATAAGTACCCTGGGGGAAATTTATTAATTGTTTATAATTTTTTATCTAAATATTATGTAGCTTCCACAATTCTCTATATCTTTTGTATCTTGTCCATTCTAGCCCTGAAGAAGGCCTGCAAAGTAGGGTCGAAATGTTGGCTTTTAATGAAATTGTTTTGCCATTTAGTCTATTTATGACCGCCACCCCGGACCATCTCCTTCCTTAATAAATAAAAATACTATTTACGCTGAATTAATCCTGAAAAAATCTAAATAGTTTGAAGTACTTTGTTCGTAAAAAAAAAAATTAATAAGTAAAATGCCATCTAAATAAAGACAATTTTTTAACTAGTCACTTTTTTAGTAATTGGATCTTTTGTATATTTACTCGTAAATTTCAGACGTTATTCAGTTTATTTGATGTACTTGATCATTTTTTCTCATTGAATTTATTTATTTAGATATATATTATTCTGTTTCATGGACAATAATGATAGTGATAAATTAACACATTCACACCATTGAATTAGATTAGAAAAAAAGTTATTAATTTATTCTTTAAATTCAAATCTCAATTCACACTTACAATCAAAATAGTGATGATCAGCAAATTCTGTTATCAGATTTTTGTGGAAGGTCAGGGAAGAAACCTTTCGAGCAGCGTAATTCGTAAACGATTTCTCATCCAGTTTTTTTTTTTTTGTATTAGTCTCTTGTAATTATGGTCCTGTCACTTGTATTTACACAATACTTAATGGCCTATTGTTAAACCGCTGTAGTTTACAATTAAAACGGAGATTAAAAGTCTGTAAGCTTGGATCCATTTATAGAGTGTGAGTGTGCTTTCTCTGAACACTATTATAAATGTCCTTGATGGACAGAATGTAATATAAAAAAAAAAAAAAAAAAAAAAAAAAAAAAAAAAAAAAAAAAAAAAAATATCCATTTAAATCAATATAGAATTTATAAGTTTTATTTTCACTTCTCCTTTGTCTGAAAATACATATTTTCGCTAAGAAGAGGGTGGTAAGTGAAAGGTGTGTGAATCGCGCACCGCACCAGATTTTTTATTAAATTTCTCAAAAAAAGGTTTCTCTCAGTATTATTCGAAATTCCCAAGGTATCATGCAGTTGTACTCCTCCATTTATCTCTTCTAAAGATTTTTAGTGTGTCGTATACTATCGAAAATTATTTTTAAAATCTAAACTTGTGGATCCTATAATAATTAAGAGACTTTCAGTGAGAATTACTTTTTTTTGTTTTATTTTCTGGGTAAGCGGTACATTTTGGGACTTAGCTGGTATAATTCTAAAGGATCTTGATGTGATCGTCGAAATTTTTAAAGTTTTGAAACCTCGAGATATTTTCAATGACTTTAATTGTAGTTGAAGTAAGGATTTTAATTTCCTTTAATTTCATACCTAATTCATCAAAATCCATCGCTTCAAACAGTCAAAAAAAGTTTCTATACCTTTATTATTACTATATGTTATGTAAATACTAAATATTAATATTGTAAAGAAAAAATAATTGTTTCAATTAGGAATATTTAAAAATTTTTTTTCGAAATCCTTATCTATTCTATAGCCCGAAATAAGAGCAAGGCGCTCTGCATGTCCTTCTATAGTTGTTTAAAATTCAATTAGGTCAAACATATGGTAAATAAAAATAAATAATAATTAGAAATATTTAGAAAAAAAAATCTTTCCTGTAAACATCTATAAAGGAGAGAAAAACCACTTGTACTTTCATACTGAATAAAAAAATACTTATTTCAAAATGTTTCCTCAGTCATATAGTCGATATGATACGATTTTAAATATATTTCTATTTTAATTTTTAAAACTAATAAATTATTATTAATAGTTCCAGTAAAATAAATAATTCGACCTGAACGTCCTTTCCACGTTGAGCCTGGTAGATTGACTGATTTTAAAAAGTAATTATAATCCCCAATTTAAGGAAATAATTATTATATTCCGCTGTGTGAAATTTGCACTATACAAAATTATATAACAATATCCGTATTATTCTTAAAGTATATAGCAACAATTATAGGAACAATAAAAGAAAAACTTTGGAGGTTCCAAAGACCTTTAAGTATGGAAATGCGGTGAGAAATACTTAAAGAAGTCGATTCATAAAAATTGTTTTAAATATCAATAGTCAGACCATAATAAATTAAGTGTGACATAATAAAATGGCAATTAATTAATTAATAATTAGAGACATATAATTTCGAATTTTAAGAATGGGCCAATCCTAAACGATTGTTTACGTTATACATCGATTTATTTAAAAATTTAAGTTCTTAGTATTGACAAGATCAATCAGGGACAGATTACCTTTTTTCGAGACCTTGGACTATTTGTAGATGTTTTTTAAATAATATTATTTTTTATTTATTTATTTATATAGACGTATAACAATCCGTCTCGTGGGCAATAATTATAATGATATATGAACACATTCACACCATATATAAAGAAAATTAAATAATATTATAGTTGTTAAAAAATGTATTATAATAAATGTCATAAGTTTAAGTTAAGTTTTTTTTTTTTTATAAATTATTTCATATGCTAATTTCTGTTTTAAGTTACTTCAGTTGGCTAAACATGTCAATAATTCAATAATTTACAATTTTTTTTAATTAAAAAAACGTCCTTTTCTGTTGTACTTGTTAAAAAAAAAAAAAAAAAACTGGTTTGAATCAAAATGAAATACTTTACTTTCTTTTCGTTGGGGACCTGTTTAATTTTCTTTGTTTTTTGGCAATAAAACTTCCAAGAACAATTATTACATGTGTTAAAAACAATTAGTTTATTTGTTAAAATTCATGTCAAGTTGGCGATTCGAGAAATTATTGCCATCTTCAAAACTTTGAGTCCCATAAATGTGATGCTCTAGATTTATTTATGTTTTAAATTATTTAAAATATTTTTATTATTATATATAACACAAAAACTTAAAATTATCACAAAGCGAGGCGTTAGCCATTAATTGCTATGAAAATATGGGAATAGAGTTTTGAAGATGGGAATAAATTCCCGAAACGTCAACTTGACATGAATTTTAACAAATAAAGTAATTATTTTATACTTGGAAGTTTTTATTGCCAAAAACAATGGAAGAAATACTTTAAAATCGAAAAGACAATTTTAAAAGTTAAGCCCTGAAGACGATTTTTGTTTAAGATAAATAGGCTATTGAGAATTTTTCGAACTTAATAAATCGTGAAAACAAAATTCAATTTTACACTAGGAAAAAAATTTGTGATTAGAAGAAAAAAAATATATTGTAAAAAGTCGTAAATAAACAATTTTATTACCTAGAGCATACAATTTTTTGAAGATATTTTAAATTTTTTTTTTTTTGTAACAGAATTTTTTTTTATTCAACTGTGTAGGAGGGTTCATTAATTTAAAAGTGAAAATATTTGAGTTGCGAATATTTTTTTGCAATAATCTTGATGTAACATTTTTTTCAATGAGTTAGTAAAATTCAAAACCAATACAAATATCTTATAATTTAATCAATTGATATTTTATCGATGCAGTGTTGAACTTTACGAGAAAAGAAAAATCATTGTTTTCAAGTGTCAACATTCTTAACGAGTGGGCGTAAAGTTCAAATTTAAAAGATTTTGGAAAATATTTAAGCATATAAAATATATCTTTTCCAGATAAATGCATCATAATTTAAAAATACCTTTTTTTTTTTTGTAAAAACAGAATATTTTTTTTATTCAACTGTGTAGGAGGGTCCATTAATTTGAAAGTGAAAATATTTGAGTTGCGAATATTTTTTTGCTAAAATCATGATATAACATTTTTTTCAATGAGTTAGTAAAATTCAAAACCAATACAAATATCTTATAATTTAATCAATTGAGATTTTATCGATGCAGTGTTGAACTTTACGAGAAAAGAAAAATCATTGTTTTCAAGTGTCAACATTCTAACGAGTGGGCGTAATGTTCAAATTTAAAAGATTTTGGAAAATATTTAAGCATATAAAATATATCTTTTCCAGATAAATGCATCATAATTTAAAAATACCTTTTTTTTTTTTTGTAAAAACAGAATATTTTTTTTATTCAACTGTGTAGGAGGGTCCATTAATTTGAAAGTGAAAATATTTGAGTTGCGAATATTTTTTTGCTAACATCATGATATAACATTTTTTTCAATGAGTTACTAAAATTCAAAGCCACTACAAATATCTTATGATTTAATCAATTGAGATTTTATCTATGCAAAGTTGAATTTTACGAGAAAAGAAAAATCATTGTTTTCAAGTGTCAACATTCGAAACAAGTGGGCGTAAAGTTCAAATTCAAAAGATTTGGGAAAATATGTAAACATATAAAACATCTTTTCCAAATAAATACATCGTATTTTTTAAATTAAAAATTTCGGTAAATCAAAAAGAAAAAATAAGTAAAATTAAAGATTTTTTTCTAGTAATTCCAACATTTGTTAATACAAAGACGAAGGATTTCAATCCTATTTTAACAACCACAATATTAAATACTTGACGATTTTTCAATTAAAATTAAACTGAATCAGTTTAAACATAACTGAAGGAACTTAAAACAGAAATTAGAATATGAAATAATTTATATAAAAAATAAAAATCATAAATTATAATTGGTATTATATTAAAATAATATGTAAACATACAAAATATATCTTTTCCAAATAAATACATCGTATTTTTTTTTATTAAAATTTTTGGTAATTCTTGTAACAATTATTAAAATATTTGGGAAATATTATCTCTCCTCTCTTCTACAAAAAAAAAATATGACGTCTCTAGAAATCCAAGTTAATGTGGATTTAGGTATACCTGCGTTTAAGATGTTATTTTAATTTTATTATCACTATTATTTATTTACTTATATTATTTTTCTATATTTCTCTTTCTTTATTATTTCTATTATTCTTCATTATTCTTAGTTATTATTTGTATTTACATATTGTTCATGAATGATTCATGTAGCTTTAATATTAATGCCCTTTAATGTGGCAGAATGTATTAATATTCAATAATAAAAATAAATAAATTAAAAAAAAATAAAAAAAATATTGACATGATATTACAGTTAAGTTCAGTTATATTTTTTGTTATTTAATAAAGTTATAAAACTTTTCAAAGTTTTGTAGTTTTTTATTTTATTTATATTTATTTTAGTATTTTTATCAATGTAGTTTTAAGCTACACTTAAAACTACATTAATTTAATGTTTATTAAAAATAATATACATCTATTAGCAAGTACTCGAACATACATATATGTATTAATATAAATATATATTATGAGTATATGATACGATATATATATATACACCAACATACCTGAACTAGCCACCTGCCTGCAGCGTGATACAGAGAACTGTATACCTCGAACTGTCGGACACGACTGACTCAGGTAGAAACATAGTTAGGGTAGTTTTACCCCCACTTCAGAGTGCAGCACCTCTGACCTATTTCTTCAACGAGATTTTCTTCCTTAATTTGATTAGTATTCATTCAATATTTTTTTCTCACGTCAGTCTGTTAAGTAATACAAAACAAATTGTAAATAGTTGCATAGTACCATTTACAGAGGAACTTCTGATTAGCGGACTTCTCTCTATAGTGGACAGTTTTATAATCCTCATCTGGTTTTAATAACTTTTCAGTATGAATGATTTCTGCAAAACCGACGCGGACAATGGCGTTATTAATGAGTGTATGTGAAAAACCTGTTATTCGCAATTTAGCTGCTCCAAAACATTTACTCTTCGAAAAAAAAAACACCTGCCCTCCAGTTTATATTGACAACAATCAAATTACTCAAATGGATACGGTACTTTCCCTTGGACTCACCATCGAAAGAAGGATGACATGGGATTAAAATGAAACGTAAGACACTTAACAAACGACTCAAAATACTTTACTCTATTTTTTCTAAATCTTCAAAACTAAAAATGAGACAGAAACTGAATATACATACATACTTACTCAAACCTTGTAATCAAAATTATTGTGGCTCATAACAAAAGCACCTTGATACGTGATTAAGAAAACTCTACATACTGACCTCCACTTCACAGTTGACCAACATATAACGACTCTTTATCAACGATTTTATACTAATTTAAACGGACACAGTAATAGACTAATAAGAGGCCACAGCTGACATACCTGAGAACATGAGGAGAAGACTAAAAAGGCGTTGGATGAGAGATCTCCTTCCTTAAACAACCTAAGTAATTGGAACAAGTTAGGGAAGAGGTACTGCTGAGTACTTTCCTTCCTCATGCTTGTCATGTCATCATTTCCTGTATCGACATCACATTTGCTGATTGTCAACAATAAGTTGACAGGCGCAAATACATTTTTATAGATAAAAAAAAAAGCAGATCGATTAAAAATTACAAAAACTAAAAATTGGTGTGTGAAATTTTAACGGACAAACACAGTAGTGTGAACAGTGTTCCATTAACAAGAAAACGTCAATAAAAAAAATATAATAATCTCCCTAAACATCAAGTTTTGCTCAAATCCTCCGACATTCAAGCTACCATTTCGAACGATTGTACTCGCTGTATCTGTCAAATGACAATACATTTTCGTGATCTCTGAGTCTTCTCAAGTCCCAATGAAGACGGAAGAAATTTTTGAAAGAAGACAGTCAAACAGTTGTAGAAGTTCGTTTATTCAAACCAATTTAGAAGAGGATCTAGTTATTCTCAAAAAAGTTCAATAAAAAAAATTACCATTACGATTCTTTATTTATGTTATTTTCTATTTTAGACATACTAGTGAGTTTTTTTTAACGTGATGGTATAAGCCGGCCTCTACTCCATTTTGTGGAAGGTAATCTCATTGCAGTTCGTTATGTTAAATATCACATAAACCTTTAATTTCATTATTTTTTTTAAAACATCTTTTATCAAATTTCCCGGAGTCAAATTATTTATATTAATTTTCAATGTATTTTATGGTAAAGATTCTGTGGAAAATAAAGCATACATAACTAACAATATTCCTATTTATTTTTGCACAGTATATATTGGTTTGGATCTTACGACAGATACCTGACCCGAGTAACCGTTATGTTCAAAACGACCGGCAACTTGTTATGTACCTGTATAATTCAACAGATACACTTTTGAGATTATGAGATTACCTTCTCTTTTGTAAAAGTAGTCACTAAGGTTAAGTAAACTGTGAATTTTTTCAATTGCCTGTATGTATATAGCCTATAATATATATAGCCTTTAATATATATATATATAAATATATATATATATAACAAGTACTGTATATATATATATATATATATATATATATATACAGTACGGTATGTATATAACTAACTTCATGTTGCTATTCAAGTTCTTTTGGTCTTCTTAGGTCGGTCTATAAAGATTTTATAATGAAAAACTGAAATTTGTCACATTCCTGTCTATTTTCGCAATTCTACCCATTACCAATTTTTTATTTTAAAAAATCCACACACTATCAAGATTACATCTATTTTCGCAACTATTCCGTTTTCGCAATTCACTTAAAATTAAAAGTTCCTATATTCCTCACAAATTCAAAATTTATTTTTTTAATTTTCATTATTTTAAATTCATTCATTCATTATTTTTGTTGTATTGATTAAATATAAATGGCGAACTTGTAGGATTTGTTCAAATATTAAGATGATGTGAATTAAGGAAGCACTTCATGGAAACATTTCAATATTGTACATGCTAAATACACAAAATGTAAAATGTGCCGAAATAAAGTGAGTTACAAAAATTCTACTAACAATTTGGTAAAACATGTAAAAATACACGGTGTCATTGTCGAGAAACAAAATATTGAAGAAAAATCTTAAGACTGTGCCAAATGTTGAACCCGAAGAACGCATGGATGTAATTGAAACCCAACCCATAAGTAATACTAACTTTTTAGTTTTACAAAGAAAAGAAATTACCGACACGGCTCCTATATCACCCTCCATCAATTTGAAAAGTGGCAACTGCTCAAACTAATATTGCCTCATACACACCAAAAAAAATTTCATCAAAAAATAATTTGATAAACTATCAAAGTTATCCCCACTATATTATCAGCCATTTAGTACAGTTAATTATAAAGGTTTCGTGTCTTTTGTCAAAGCCTTAAATCCAGATTATCTGCTACCTTCCCATAAAAAAATATCTAAAACTATGATACCAGCCAGCTTCATATGAGCAATTTATTAGTTCCGTAAGAAATATAACTTTAATTACATTTTTCCGTTTCAGTGATGACATACATTTTTGGGTGCCACCCATTTTCACAATCACTTTAAATTTTCTAAATTCTTCTAATTTTCACGATTCCTTTAATTTCTTCAATTTTCTCTACTGTCCCAATCTCGTACATTTTCACAATTCTAATAATTTTCAAAATTACTATATTTTCGCGATTCTTTTAATTCTCGCAATTACTAGCAATTTCACCCATTTTAGTATTCCTCACTATTATCACAACCCTGCCAATTTTTCTAATTCTCACAATTTTTGTAATTTTGTCAATTTTCACAACCCTGTCAATTTTCGCAATTCTTACTATTTTTGTCCATTTTCAAAATTCTGACCATATCATTGACACTTTTTCATTTTCGCATTTCAATGCAATTTCCATCTATTTACACAATGAACTTTCTTGAATTTCCGAAATTCTCATACCAAACTTTTTCACAGTGCTTATTTTATACGCAAATTTAAAATTTGTTTTTCAGATATTCGATATTTTTTCTATTTTCAATTTCCATACACTTTTGCAATAATTTCAATTGAAATTCTCTGGATTTTTGCAATTGGTTTTTTTTTTTTTTTTTTTATACTTTCGGAATTCCGTCCATTTCCACCATTTTCACGGGTCCTTTTTTATTTTGTCCATTTTGACAGTTCAATTCATTTTCGAATTTGTTTTTAACATCGCAAATCCTTTTTTGTTCATTAATTAACATACTTTCGAAATTGCAGGGTAATTTAGGGTTTAATTTTTTAAATAGAAAGTAGTGAGAGTGACATTAACTTATTGTCACGGTTAATGTTATATATCTAGTTAATAAATAAACCCTATTCTTACATATTTTGGAGGATATAAATCTCAGAGGTTACTATAGCAGTGAAATGAAGAAAAAAGGAAAATCTACAAAATATTCCAGTTATTTTCGAAAACGAATCAATTTCGCCCTAAAAGCTCTATAAACGTCTCAAAAATCAATGGAAGAGGGTAAGTATCTATTTTTGTTATCTGGTTCAAACCGTGAAATTAAGTACACAACTTGTCTTTGGCGTAAGACGTAGTCCCAAAGACGTGAACATCAAAAACATCTGCCGATAGGATAGTGATTACAGAGTAATTGAAATTTTAATTTTTTAACAAGAAAATAGCAAAATTGACATTAATATATTGACTCGATTAATGATATACATCTAGATAAAACTCGTTGACATCGTTAATGTGTCTAGCGAAGATAAGAATCCATTCACAGCGGAAATTAGAACGTCTGCGACGTAAATAGTTTAACCATTATCAGAAAAAAACTATAATAAATTTGTAATTATAATGACATAGCAAATGATATATTACCGAATTTGACAGAAATTCAGTTAAAACACTATATTTTTGTCTTTGGATCAAAAATAAAGTTGTTTTTTTTTGTTATAATTTTGGTTTTTTGTAACCATTTTAAATCCTAAATGAGTTGAGTAATTTATAAATTGAAGTTTTACGTATAAATTCCTAGTTCAGTAAAAGGTCGGACCTGTCTATAACTAGTGTTGCCCAAATGCGAGACTGAGACGAGTCTTGGTCTTTCAAACTTAGTCTTGGTCATGGTCTTGGTCTTGCGCAAGAGTCTCACAACAGTCTTGCAGTTACTTATTAGCTTATTACTATAGAGATATTACTGTATTTTTTTAGAGAGAAGAAACCTAACTAAGCCCGATTGGAAAATTAGACGAGTTAAATGCAAAAGTATATTGGTTGTAGCAATTATTAACATTTAGTAATTAAGATTGTAAAGTATTAGTAACTATTTTGCCTTAATGTTTATTTTTAAAAAATCGATTTTTTTTACCAGTCCTGGTCTTGGTCATGCAACAGTTAGGCGGCCTTGGTCTTGTTCTTGCAAAGTGCAAGACCAAGACCGATTTTGGGCAACACTATCTATAACAAACGTCTATGTCGCCTTAAATTTACCTTATTCATGCAAATAAGCAGATGGATCTGATTAACTAAATACCATCGAATTTCATGTGGAACAACGAATCATGTTTCATAATGTCGGTTTATTGTAAAGATTCACCAATTAACATTTTATAAAATTACATCACAAAGTATTTCGACGAATCATCCCGTTCCGTATATGTTTCTGACCAAAGGGCATCGATGACCTGGCTGTTTTACGCACTATTGAACTCAAAAACAAAAAATACTTCAAATTGTTCATTAGTCATTTAAAAAATTTGAATAAATCGTTCAACAACCCACAGCACTCGATATCTGAAGTGTATCATGAGTTGACTAGTTGATCGATTTTCTTAAAGTAGGGTTTGGCTCCTGATAAGATTTGGAATGCACACAACTAGATGACCTATCGAGTGTTTGGGTTGAAGAAGTATATTTAAAATTATTGTTTTCCTTGCTGAGTAACTGATTATATAACAAAAGCCTGAGTAATAATATATCGCACTTATTTCAGCAGTAATTCATCAAACGCATCCCAACGTTCATTCAGAGAATGGAGGCTTACGTTTTAATTTAATTTTAACGTAAGTCCAGTATATATTTTTGTACTCCCCTTCTCCCCTAGAGAAAACACCTTGAATCCACTAATGTAAAAGCGTATAATATAATTCTTCTATTCATTATAGAGTCAATATATATCATTAAAATTTTGAAGGGTTCCGTTAACAACCACACAGATTTGGACAATATAAATACCTTTTACGCAAATATAATGAACAATATTCCCATATAATATAATAATTAATTTAAAAGCAATATAAAAATCATAAATTATATAAAATAATACACCATTGCAAAACAATAGAAGAAAAACCCCTCTCCCTTTGACTATTCCCACCAGGACGATATAAGTCAGCCCCTCTAGAAATGACTTAGGGAAAATTCTAAAATATCAGGACAACTTAATTTTATCTAAAAAAATAAATACGACACTGAATAATGGAAATGAATGGAGGACTCAATAAGGTAATGATCAATTGGATATAATGAGAAAAGTTACGTACAGGACAGGTTTTTAAAAAAATTATACAAATCTATGTATATTGAAATTGTATGAGATGGATCGTTAGATTAGTCAATTATGTAAAATAAAATTTTTGTATTTTGAATTTTAACTAACAATGACATTAAATTTTTTCCAGACTTGAAAATGGCCCTAGTTATGGTCAAAACGTTGTTGTAATAAAATAATTAATAAATAAAATGTTGGTGAATGATGGCCAAAATTATATAAAATGTAATTTAAAATACTATATTTTAATGTATAATTATTAATTTTTAACTAAGAAGAAATCAATACCCTAATTTAATTAAGAAAATCCATGAACAATTAAAAAACTATAACACAATGGTTAACTATTTCCAAACAATTACATATCTAAACTAACATTACTTTCCTAGTAACATAAGGAAACAATAAATAAATGGTGACTTCTAATATTTTCCTAAATAATTTTTTATTTCATGATTAGTAATTTTCAAAGAAAAAAAAAAAAACACGTTGCTTCAGTTGATGCAACAGTTTCAGGATATTAAAAAGCAAAACTAAAGAAATAAAATTTGTATTAGAAATTACGAAAAATATTTTTATATTATTATTTATTGAACACGTCCACTGTACTTTATGTATTTTTTATGTATACAGGTTAGAAAGAGAGAGGAGAGAATGTGAGGAGTGGAAACATGTATAGGGGGAGAGAAGGAAGAGAAAGGGTACAGAATGATAATAAATGAATTAAAGAAATAGTAAAAATTATAAAAAAAAAGGAGAAAAAAAATAATAATAATATTTATATATATATATATATGTATAAAATATTGTATACTATGCTCATACATATTGTTAATCCTATATAATTGTATAATAATTTTAAATAATGTCTGTAGTGATTAATAAGTATGCTGTGTTGTTAGCAACCCAATGTAATTGGGCAGCACCATTTTATTTTATGATAATAAAGTGATTCTCTCTCTCTCATATCTTTACAACAAATTGTCCGACTTTTTTTTGTAAAATTTTAAATGGCCTCATCAAATATAATATCAACAAAAAATTGCATACTTTTTGTGTTATTCGGAAATGTAATTTTACCATCCCTCCTAACTTTTTTCCCACCTTCTTTTCGTTCAAGTATATTTTATATAGATTAATTTAAAGGCCGCTGAGGAGAAGACATAAGCTAAGTTTCATTGAAATAGGTACATTCAATTTGGTGGTATAGTCAATAGCAACACAGGTTTTTCAGCCGCCATTTTGAAAGGAATTAGCGTATAGTAATGTCGAGGTAGGAGGGTCATCCTCGAAGGACATCTAACTTTCATTCAAAGTGGAAAAAAAAAAAAAAAAGTCGGTCCAGTTGTCTCGGAGATAATGCGCGGACGACGAGCGCCGAACAGACAATGTTTTTTATTCGATTTTCGACTTCTACGTATCCTGAAACATAAAACCTCAAATTGTGAGGGGAGGGAGGTCGAGTTTTCGAATTTTCGGTCGATTACAATGGTTCATTATTGAAAATAAATCAAAATTAATTGAGAATTTTTTTTTTCAATTACCAGGTATACTCCCACCGATTTTATTATATTAATTAAACATCTCTTTAATACGACATTTTATTTTCTCTATGTATCATATAACGCATTTAAAATATTCAGTATAGTGTACTGTCTGAGAATGAGATAAGTATGTCTTTATGAATAGTGATGCAACTGTGACTGAAATTATTTATAAGAGAAAATGATTAAAAAGAAAAATGTTATCAACAGAAAGATAGAAAAAAAAATATTATAAACAGAAAATATGAAAACAGCTATATTTTTAATTGTTGACATTAAATTCACCGGTAGAGAGTAGTATACTGAAAAATTTAAAGATTTTATGACTGTTGTTTTTTTTTTTTAGAATATTTGAAAATGGCAATGAATTCCGAAGCATTGTATATTACATAAAGAAAATAAAACTTCTTATTAAAGAGATGATTAATTAATAAAAATGAATCTATTGAAGCATTTAGCTACTGTTAGTGCAAACATTAATTTTTTTTTTCACAGAAGAGCATAAAGACTCATCATTTCTTTATGATTTATTATTATAATTTCGTATTTTATTTCTCTCTGCTATTATTTGTAACAGCATACTACTTATTTGCAGACTACAAAACGTCACCTTTAGCAAAAATAGAATAGACATGGAAAATTGTTACATACGGCCTTTTGCACTAACATTAGTGCAATATTTAGTATTTATAAAAATTAATAGTGTATTAATTAAATCAAAATCTCATAAAAAATATCCAAAATAAGATTGTTTATCATTACAAAATAGTTTTATATAATTATGTAATAATATTTATCAATCATTCAGACTTTGTTCTCAGTGAAAAACATTTTTCTTAGAATCGCAAGGTCTGTGTACTGATATTTTGGTCTGATTATTTTTGTTTTTGGACTACATCGAGACGAGGTCACTAAGCACGTGGAAGCCTACGTTGAGTAACGTTTTATCTATGATTGAAATCACCTTCAATAGTTCCTTAGCACCGCACCTATTAATATATCTAATGGGGAAATAAAGTACAAATATAGATTATTCCTTATAAGATAATAACTGAACCTATTATAAACATCTTGTGAGCGCAACACACAACTTTCACTTACCGTTCAACTTTGAACAGAAATTATTTTCTGGCCATGTTGGGCTATTATAAAATTTTTGAATTGCATTTTTGACCGACCTAAATCTAAAAACTTACAGGTAACAAATCATAAATACCATTAAAATGAGAAAAGTTCTATTTATTATATTACTGGTTGATTATGGATTGTACGATTCGTTAACTATGTATTGCACGTTCCATTGATTATCGATTGTAGGACTATTAGTTATTAAACTATTTTCCATTGCAAAGTTTGCTAAAACGGAATTAAGAGATTTACATTGTCTGCCATGGACAGGTCAAAAGTTGTCACACTAATTGTAAGTTGGAATATCACAAAAAGAAATTTCATCAAACTATTCACTAATTTGAATTTCTAAAAGGTTTCATTATGATTTTTTGGAATGAACGGACGATAGATACTTCAATAATTCAATATAATATCGGATTTAGTGTTATTAAACTACAGTAGTAGTGGATAGTGTTGTAATAATTGTTTATAATTTTTTTTGCTACTCTCCTTTAGCTTCTACAACTTTATATCTTAGATATTGTTTTTTCTAAAATTCTCCGCTTTCCAACGATATATTATACGTATACCTTTTGACTAGGATTTCCGAAGATTCATTTTTGACCTGGATAAGCATTTTTATTTTTTTCTTCTTTATTCAATTATCAAATTCTTTCAAAAGTTATATTTAGGATTTGTTTGTAACTCTTAATAATGAGAGATAGTTAATTATTTGAAATGAACCATATTAAAGGTACTTTAGAGGAAGACGTATATGAACATTGGGCATTTAAGCCCTGTAAAGTGACATCAACGGATATAAGATCCAAATGAAATTAAAGACCACTTAATTATACAGGTCACGCCAAACGGCTCAATATTATTAAAGGCCACATTTTTTCTTGACTTTATACTCAAACTATTTTAAGATCAAGCAAATGGGTGTTGATGAGTTTTTAGTACCTAGTTAAATAGACTACGTTTTCCGATATCCAGATTGAAAAAGTACTAATTCCGAGAATTTTCGTAAATAAAAATGTTATTGCTTAGATTTGATGAGATGGAGCAATTCACGCAATTTTAGGTGAATGTTAATAATTTTATAAAAAGTGGTCCATACCCTGGACTATAAGCTCTATTTATGTTATCATATTATTATTAATTATTGTACTATATTTTATTTATTTCAAATTTGTGTATTTTTTTTGCTACAAACGTAAAGATTTATACTTTAGTTTAACTAAGGGTTTACTATTGAGTTTTTGTTCAATAGAGAACAGTAAATAGAACTGAATAAATGAACAAAATAATTAATAAAGTTATTTTAAACTACATGTATTGTTAATAAAAAAAGTTGTTTATGATAGTCATTTTACTGTAATATTATTTTTTAGCTTTACTATCAATGATCGAAACAAAAAGTTAAAAAATTATATTGTAACAGTAATTACATGTTTTCATGATAGGAAAAATTATTTTAACAAAAATAAGTAAAAATACCTTTTCTGAATTTTGGCCAAAAAAAAAAAAAAAATGACCGCTTGAGCAGTTCAAGTCCCTGCTTATTTATTTATACAGACATTTCTTCAGCAAATAAAATAAATTAGAAAAACATATATTTGTTCTCATAGCAGGCAAAATTATTTTAGTGAAAATGACATTTAAAAAAATTCAATAAGATTATTGTAACAAAAATTACCAAAAATACTTTTTCTGAATTTTCGCTAAAAAAATGGCCGCCCGAACAGGGACTTGAACCCTGGACCCTCAGATTAAAAGTCTGATGCTCTACCGACTGAGCTATCCGGGCTGTTGAAAACATCGTAAAGTTATAATGAGTGGTTCTTTATATATATATATATATATATATATATATATATATATATATATATATATATATATATATTTTTTTTTTTTTTTTTTTTTTTTTTTTTTAATTAAGCCTTATTTATATTATTATATTATTTATCATCATTCATAATTTTCATATTTTTACTAAAATGTTTTAAATTTTTCACACAAATTTGAAGTTTTGATATTTTTGTTATTTTTGGAAATTAGTGTTGCCCAAAATCTTGTGAAGTGCAAAACCAAGACAGGTAAAAAAAAAAAAATTTAAATAAAAATTAAGGCAATACAGTTAATAATACTTGAAAATTTTAGTTAAAATATGTAAAGAATCGGTCTAATCAATATACTTTTGCATTTAACTCTCCTAATTTTTCATTCAGGCCTCGTTAGCTTTCTCCTATCTTAAAAAAAAATACAGCAACGTCTTCATATTAATAATCCAATAGGTAACTGCAAGACTGTTACGAGACTCTTCGCTTTTGTGGAACACTATTTGTAATTGCATACAGACATTGTTAATAAGTAAATAAAAAAAAATATATATATATGTGTGTGTGTGTGATATATATGTATATCATATGTGTTATTGTTTCACAAGATTCAATTATCCTTCGTATATATTATCTTCCTAAGGAATTAAGGTCATTGACCGGACTTGCTCAGTCATACCCAAACAATGTATTGGCCATGCAGGACCACTGGCTTGGCCTGCACGCTCTCCAGAGCGCTGGATTTTTTATTTGGGGTGACATTAAAAAAAAGTCTATTCAAGTCTTGTCAATGACCTTAATTCCGTAAGAAGAAGGATAATTTAATCTTGTAAAACAATAAAACATATCCAGTGCCGTTCTGCCACTGCTGCTGTTAAAGAAAGATATGGAGCCTGTCTTAATGCTCAAGGAAATCACTTTGAACAATATTTAATATGAATGTTAAAGTTTATATTTAATTAATAAAGTAGTTAGAACAAATAAATAGGTTTTATTTATTTCATATAACGTAAATAATTCATAACAACGAAAATCTTTAGGTATGAATATCCCCTAGACAAAGCGTTTGTGGGCATACCTTCGGAGGAAATTTTTTTCTTGTTTTGAGGTCCTTAGATCATTTTGGCGGTTTGGCCCAATTAACACCCTGTATATATATGTGTGTGTGTGTGTGTGTGTGTGTGTGTTTGTATTTAAT
The DNA here is from genome assembly GCA_928085145.1 of Nezara viridula. Taxonomy (NCBI): domain Eukaryota; kingdom Metazoa; phylum Arthropoda; class Insecta; order Hemiptera; family Pentatomidae; genus Nezara; species Nezara viridula. The sequence continues at coordinate 23,232,555 of OV725083.1, forward strand.
TTTACTGCAGTATTATTTATTAACGCTACTGTGTGAAACTATGGGATTTTTTTAATTTATTGTTTGTTGAGTAATATAACATTCTGTCATACGGGCAATGAATATAGTGAGGTAAGACTACATTATCACTCTAAGTACAGACAGAAAAATGAATATCAACATTGTTTCTATCTAAATAAATATTTACTCCCACATTGCTACGTCGCACAGTGGGACATGTTTGGGAAAACTCCCGACGTCTATTTAAATCTAAGTCTATTATTTTTATTCATTGATACTTCGTGGAATGCCTGAGTGGAGATACTCATATCTTGAACTATGACTTGGAGAAAACGGTGGTAGTAATGTTATTTTTCGTAAACTTAAACGTGAACGTAAACATAATTTTCAGCGCATAGTTTCATGAAAAGTAGTTATAGCTGTTTAAATATGATTTTATACTTTTAATTCAGTGATCTACTGAAGATTGACTTTTCCCTTCATAGTTAGAGCTTGAAGTTACCTCACTTGGTTGTAAAAAAAATATATATAGGCATGTCTGTGTTTTTTTTTTTTAATTTACTTACCTTTAAGTTATTTTATTTTGATTTATGTTTTATATTTTTTTTTATTTTTTGGTTATTTTTCTTCCGTTTATTTTATTAATTTTTGTAATTAGAGTATATAATTATTGCCCTCACTATAATTATCGCCCATATGGCAGAATGTTATATTACTCCATAAACAATAAATTAAAAAAAAAATCCAATCATTTAGTTTAAAAGTTACTTTGGTAAAATATATGTGTATATTTTTATTTATTTATGAACAATGCCTGTAGATAGTTTCAAATAATAACAAAAATATCAAAACTAAGTTTGTAAACAAAAAATTAAAATAGATTTGTAAAAATATGAAAAATATCAATGATAATGAATAATATAATGACATATATAAAGCTTAATTAAAAAAAATAATACATGAAGAACCACTCATTATAGTTTTAACTAATGTTCAGCAGCCCGGATAGCTCAGTCGGTAGAGCATCAGACTTTTAATCTGAGGGTCCAGGGTTCAAGTCCCTGTTCGGGCGGTCTTTATTTTTTTTTGCAAAAATTCAGAAACTTTTTGGTCATTTTTGTTAGAGTAACCATACTGAATTTTTTTAAATGTCATTTTTGCTATAGTAATTTTGCCTTTCATGAAAACATAATTCCTGCTTAAAAATAATTTTTATGCTTTTTGTTCCTACTATTTAACAGTATTGCTAAAAAATAATATTACTGTTAAATTACTAATCTTAAGCAACTTTTGCGGTTTATGATTTTTTTATTATTAAAATTGTATTTAGTTTTAAATCATTTTATTAATTATTTTATTCATTTATTCAATTCTACTTACTGTTCTCTATTGAATGAAAACCCTATATAACCCTTTGTTAGAACTAAACTATAAATCTTTACGTTTGTTACAAAAAAAAAAAAAATATATATTCCTGTAAGTTGGAGTTATAGTTTATTTTTGAAGTTTTATTGCAGTATTAACTCGAAATACTTAGAATTAATAAAACAGACGATTAAAGCAAAAAATAAATTAATACATTTGACGAAATCGAAACAACGGTTCAGAACTTTTTTGATAGCCCTTCAAAAGGATCGAGCAACTGGTCGGAAGATCGTAAATGGGTTATATTTTCAATATTAATTTTACGTTACATAAGAGAAAAAATACATTAATATTTTGTTGATAAAAGGTCATTTTTTTCATACAGTTTAATAAGTTACTTTATCATGTTTTTCAGACCATTATTTGTAATAAAAATAGTGGTAAAAAATATGACCATATAGCATACCATGGATTTGTATCCATATCATTTTAATTTTTTTTATTTATTCTATGTATTATTTATACTATGTTTTATTTTATAGTGAATCACCTAATTTTATATTTTTATTTCACGAAAGAGGCAATAAAAACATGTGCTTATATAAAATATATTTATATTTTACATTTAAGTGTAGCAAATTTATGTGTTATTTATATTATTATACAAGGCTTAGCATCATGAATTTGTTTGTGACCACTAGCGGATCCAGGATTTAATTTTAGGGGAGCTTCAGCCCGAAAGATTTTTTTTTCATAAATCTTCATAAAAATAATTTGAAAAAAAAAAGAAAGAAATTAACTACCTATATGAAATGGTGTTTAAGTGGTTTTCAGAAGTCCTATTAAATGTAATTAAACGAACAAGAATACTTTAAGAGATAGTTTTTAATTTTTTTTTTTTCTGTAAAACATGGTTATATTTGACCATTATGGGGGGGGCTTCAGCCCGAAAGCTCCCCCCCTCCCGTAGATCCACCCTCCAATATAGACAGGCCATCTATATCAGCGACTTGTTCAAGAAGAAAAATAAAGAAGGACTAAATAACTTAAAATAACTGCCAAAAAAACACTGGCGAGCAGTTAATGAGCCTAAAGACTGCGATAACTAATCGATAAAGAGACGTCAGGAGCCGACAACAATATTTACGAAGCCTCAGGTAGCTCTCTACCTGGCTGACGTCAAAGAAGACATATCAGTGTGACAATTGCCGGACGGGACCTTGGTTTCTAGATGGGTTCGACCTTACTCCGAACTGGAGGTCGAGGCGCTCTGTCTTCTTGGAGGACATGGCAGAACAAAATGAGAGTCTCAACTTCTTCAACTACCGTGACCAATGTCAAGGCTATTGGCAATAGATCAAGAGCTGTAGAAAAAAAAAGTGGAAACTGAACTATTGGATCATACCGAAACTGTTTTAAGTATAAATAGTTGGCCCGGGCGAATAATTCTTATAGTATATTTGTCAGTGAACAAAATTTGATATAATATGGAATAAAATAAAAAAATATATACATACAAGCATAGGCACAGGCTCATTATTCTGATTGGTCGAAGGGCGATGGATCTTGAAGTCTTGGACGTATTATAGTGGGAAAATTATTATGCTATATTTTATTTATTTCAAATTTGGATCTAAAGATTTATACTTTAGTTTTAGCTAAGGATTTCTTATTGAGTTTTTATTCAATAGAGAACAGTAAGTAGAATTGAATAAATGAATAAAATAATCAATAAAATGAGTTGTTTAAAATAATTAGTAATTTTACTATAATATTATTTTTTAGCTTTACTATTTAAATAATCAAAACAAAAAGTTAAAAAAATATATATATTTAAACAGTAATTACATGTTTTCATGGCAGGCAAAATTATTTTAACAAAAATGAGCAAAAATACTTTGTCCAAATTTTTGCTAAAAAAAAAGACCGCCCGAACAGGGACTTGAACCCTGGACCCTCAGATTAAAAGTCTGATGCTCTACCGACTGAGCTATCCGGGCTGCTGAATATTGTTTAAAACTATAATGAGTGGTTCTCGATGAATTTTTTTTTAAAATTAATATATATGTCATTATATTATTTATTATTATTGATATTTTACATAATTTTACAAATCTATTTTAATTTTTTTTTCTACAAATAAAAACATAAGCTACAGTAACTTAATATCTGTGCTGGTGGACGGTGGTGAGGCTGTCAGTGTGTCCCTGGCCTGAGGTATCGAGGCTCTTTTTTCAAAGTTAATTGAATTGGATAAAAAAAAATATGGAAAAAAATCGAAACGTTAAATAAACAGCGGGATCAATGAATATTTTGTAGTTGAATAATTACTAAGCGACCAAACTCACGATTTAAATAATTATGTTAATATATATATATATATATATATATATATATATATATATATATATATATATATATATATATATATATATATATATATGTATATATTCCGTATAGACATATTTGAAAATATGTTAACAAAGCATTATATTTAATATTTTGATTTTTTTTTTAATAGTTGAGGCAGCGAGATAAACTCTCAGTTTTCCGATGCTTTAAATGTTCTGCGGAAATGGTGTAATCTTTACGTAAAAATGTGGGGGTCCACATGAATTAATCATAAAATCGTAGGATATGTTGCTACACATCTTTGAATATAGTCCGTGGTACAGATCTCTTTTGTATCAAATTATTAACATCCGCCTGAAACTTTGTAAATAGCTTCATCTCATTGTAGCCTACGAATATTTTATTTATTAAAATTGTCAGAATGGACATTTTCATTCTGGAGATCAGAAAACTTTAAAATATAAAACCAAAAAAAAAAAAAATATGAATATGTTTGTAGCATCCTTTTTGTTTCGACTTTATGATAATATTATCTTAAGATTCAAGTGGAAAGCAAATGTGTGTTCATGAGTTTTAGTACATAATTAAATATACAGAGCCTATAGATATAGAGATTGAAAACGCCACAATTCCAATAATTTTCGTAAATACAAAAGTTATATCGTTCGACTATTGATCAAATATTTTCTTTACGGCAAATATTAGAGAAAAAATTGGAGTATAACGGTATTGTTCACCAGCTGTATATAGATTTTAAAAAGGCTTACGATTCTATTGACCGCCAGAAACTGTATAATATTCTAATCGAGCAGGGGATTCCAAAAAAACTAGTAAATCTAGTCAGGATGTGCTTGACGGAGACACTCAATAAAGTTAGAATCGGTAATAATTTGTCCGAAAAATTTGAGGTTCGTTCGGGCTTAAAACAGGGGGATTCTCTTTCGCCTGTCCTGTTCAATTTGGCATTAGAACATGCCATTAGGGAAGTAATGCGAACCGAGAAAGGGTTGGATCTGGGCGGGACAACATCCGTGCTGGGCTATGCTGATGATCTGGTACTGTTAAGCGAAGACGTTGAAACTATAAAACTAAATACGACAACGTTAATGAAAGCCGGTAAAGAACTAGGACTCGAAATAAACGTGGATAAAACAAAATATATGGTTAGCTGCAAAAATGGCGATACTACTGGTGATATCGATGTAGATGGTAATATGTTTGAACAGGTAGATAAATTTAGGTATCTGGGTTCTACGATAACTAGAAAAAACGAAATTGAAGAAGAGATTAAGGTTAGACTGAAGGCGGGGAATGCTTGTTATTTTTCTGTGACAAAACTACTTAGTTCGCGCCTCTTGTCCCGAAACTTAAAAATTAGAATCTATAAAACAATTATCTTGCCTACAGTTCTTTATGGATGCGAAACTTGGCCGCTTACATTAAGGGATGAGCAGCGTCTTAAGGTTTTTGAAAATAAAGTATTGCGTAGAATATTCGGACCGAAGAAGGATGAGTTAACCGGAGAGTTCAGACGGTTACACAACGCCGAATTGCGTGAGATGTATCCGGGTAATATAATTGAGGTAATTTCATCGCGGCGAATCAAATGGGCTTGTAAAGTTGTTGGGCTTAGTAACGAGAGAATTCTTAAAAGGTTAATATTTGCTGTGCCGAATGGTAAGCGTCCGAGGTTAAGACCGAAGCGAAGGTGGGAAGATTGCATTAAAGCCGATCTGAAGGGACTGGATTTGAACGGCGAACGGTGGAGGGAGGTGTGTAACAAGCGATTGGTGGTGTCGGCATCGAACCTTCTGGTTCGCTAAGCCTTATTATTATTATTATTATTATTATTATTATTATTATTATTATTATTATTATAAATACAAAAGTTATAGCTTATGATGAGATGAAAGTATTCACGAAATTTTAGGCGGATACTAATAATTTGATAAAAAGAGGTGCCCATAATACCTACTATAAGCTCTATTCATGTCATTATATTATTGATAATTATTATATTACATTTTTTGAAATTTATAGGAGACTGAAGAGGAGCTGGATGAGGGACCTCCTCGCCTAACGTAGATATCACGCCGAGTGAGGTGCCGCTGGGCACTGATCCTCCTAATGAATTCCATGACATTATTTTTTCCAATCAAACTCACATTCACTGGTTGTCATTACCATTTTGTCAGGTGTGAATAAAAAAAAATAAACCAAAAAAAAAAATGTGTATTTTTTTGTTGTTGCCAGAAACATAAATATTAATACTTTAGTTTTAGCAAAATATTCCCTAAAGAGATTTATTCAATAGAGAACAGTAAGTAGAATTGAATAAATGAATAAAATAATCAATAAAATGATTTTAAACTACATGTATTGTTAATAAAAAAAAATTCATAAAATGTCAAAGTTATTTTAGATAATTAGTAATTTTAGTGTATATTATTTTTTAGCTTTACTGTCAAATAATAGAAACAAAAAGTTAAAAATTATATTTAAACAGTAATTACATGTTTTCATGACAGGCAAAATTACTTTAACAAAAATAAATTTTCTGAATTTTTGCAAAAAAATGACCGCCCGAACAGGGACTTGAACCCTGGACCCTCAGATTAAAAGTCTGATGCTCTACCGACTGAGCTATCCGGGCTGCTGAATATTAATTAAAACTATAATGAGTGGTTCTTCACATATTATTTTTTTAAATTAAGCGTTATTAATGTCTTTATATAATTTATCATCATTGATAACTTTCATATTTTTACTAAAATATTTTTTTTTTTTCTAAAATCTTACAGTTTTGAATTTTTTGTTATTATTTGAAACCATATACACGTATTGTTCATGTGCAATAACTACCTTAATATCTCTATAGTAATAAGCTGATAGGTAACTGCAAGACTGTTGTGAGACTATTGCGCGAGACCATGTATTGTTAATAAAAAAATTCTAAAACAGAAACGTTGCTTAAGATAATTCAACTATTTTAGCTTCAATGTTAAATGATCGAAACTAAAAGTATAAGATTTTATTTAAACAATAATTATTTGTAACTGACCCGGTGCCTCATTTTTCTTCTTCATCGAAGCAAATTTGTAGAACCTAAAAATAAGTTCTATAACATGTTTCTTGTTGAAACCAGGGACGATATTACCGTAGAAGATATAATTGATGTCTTCAATATATTATTTCATAAAATGATGTCCAATAAACTGGTATGTAGTAAAATTAATCGCTGTAGAGAAATGCTAATGCATATTTGTATTGTTATTTATTTAATACCAATAAAATTATTTTATATATCATATTATAGTATGTATTATTCATGCTTCATGAGTCATATTTAATGTTATGAATTATGTTAATATTATGTATGAACACAAAACTTGATTCAAAATTTAACGTTGTTAATAATATCTATGTATTTATTTGTACAGATATTTCTTCAACAAATAAAATAAAATTTAAAAAAATATATATTTGTTTTCATAACAGGCAAAATTATTTTAGCGAAAATGACATTTTAAAACGTCTAATAAGATTATTGTGACAAAAATGAGCAAAAGTACTTTTTCGGAATTTTCGCAAAAAAAAATGACCGCCCGAACAGGGACTTGAACCCTGGACCCTCAGATTAAAAGTCTGATGCTCTACCGACTGAGCTATCCGGGCTGTTGAAAACATCTTAAAGTTATAATGAGTGGTTCTGTATATATTATTTTTTTTAATTAAGCCTTATTTATATCATTATATTATTTATCATCATTCATAATTTTCATATTTTTACTAAAATGTTTTAAATTTTTTACACAAATTTTTAAGTTTTGATATTTTTGTTATTACTTGAAATTAGTGTTGCCCAAAATCTTGGCTTGTAAGAGAGAACTAGAATTATTATGAGTGGATCTTCATATAATTATTTTTTTTAAATTAAGCTTTATTTCATTATATTATTTATTATCATTGATATTTTTCATATATTTGCTTCCCACTTGAATCATAAGATAATTTATCCACGACATAGAAAAAATAGGTAGCCTGAAAAAATATTGGACCGTTTTCGGGCTGAAGCTCTCCAAAAATAGTAAAATATTACCATGTTTTAATAAAAACTATTTAAAAAAATATCTCTAAAAGTATTATTGTTCGTGTAATTGAATTTAACAGGACTTAAAGAATCATTTAAACACCATTTCGTATAGGCAGTTAGTTTCTTTTTTTTTTCACTCAAAGTAATTATCGGTATATAAAAAAAAATATTTCGGGCCGAAGACTCCTCCCAAAAAAAATGAAATTCTGTAGATCATGAATGAATAAAATATGTAAACTAAATTAAGAAAATAGTCAACAAGATAACTAAGCTAAGGCCAAGAAGTTGAAAACAAGTATTTTACCCACGTCCTACGTTTCCATTATTGAAATTTTAGAAAAATATTCAAAGATAATGGTTTATATTAGTCCGTTGTACAGGTCCATTTTTTATCAAATTATTAACCTCCTCCTGAAACTTCGTAAATAGCTTCATCTCATCGTAACCTACAAATATTTTATTTACGAAAATTCTCGGAATTGGGGGGGGGGGTCTTTTCAATCTGGAGGTCGGAAAACTTTGTCTATTTAACTCATGAATACCCATTTGCTTTAATCATTCACTATAAGATAATTTAATCCGAAAATCGAAAAAAAAGACAGGTGATCTCCGAAAATGTTGGGCCGTTTGGCCTACATAACCTCGTTATTTTGGCATTGGGGCTGGAAGTCCAGCCAAACAGCCCAATATTTTTTCAGGCTACCTTTTTTCTCGATGTTGTGGATAAATTATCTTATGATTCAAGTGGGAAGCAAATATATGAAAAATATCAATGATAATAAATAATATAATGAAATAAAGCTAAATAAAAAAAAAAAATTATATGAAGAACCACTCATAATAATACTAGTTCTTTTTTACAAGCCCGGATAGCTCAGTCGGTAGAGCATCAGACTTTTAATCTGAGGGTCCAGGGTTCAAGTCCCTGTTCGGGCGGTCATTTTTTTTTTTTTGGCAAAAATTCCGAAAAGGTATTTTCGGTCATTTTTGTTACAAGTTATTAATTTTTTTTAAATGTCATTTTGCTAAAATAATTTTTTCTGTTGCGAAAACAAATATATATATTTTTAAACTTCTTTAATTTGCTAAAGAAATGTCTGTACAAATAAAAACGTAGATATTTTTAACAATGTTAAATTTTGAGTCTAGTTTTGTGTTCAAACATAATATTAACAACATTTAAAGCATTGAATATGACTCCTAACAAATTAGCAATAATACATATAAATACATACTATTATATAATGTATAAAACAATTTTTAGTAATAATATTTAAAAGAATATTTTAGAGGTATTAAATAAATAAATATGCATTACCATTTCTCTACAGTGATTAATTTTACTACGTAACAGTTTATTGGACATCATTTTATGAAATAATATATATATATGTCATTATTTCTAATGTGTGAATTTTTACTAGCTGTATTGTTTATACAGTTGTAAATTTATTTAATGAAATTTACAACTGTATAAACAATACAACCAGTAAAAATGCACACATTAGAAATATAATGACATGAACAGACTTAAAAAGATACTTCCCAGTGGTAGCACTCCCTATTTAATTCTAGGTGAGAAGGTTACGAGACCATCTTCTTTTCAGACGCCTAGGAGAATTATTAGGAATCCAGAAGAAGCAAGGGTAGAAACAAGTGGATTCGGATGGGTCTGGAGTTTATGATGAAAGGATAGGTATCTGGTTCGGGCTAAATCAGCGGCAAATAATATATTGAAGGCATCAATTCTGATCCTTTTATTCAACTTTGAGCAAAATCAAACTAGTCACTTATGAAATATTTGAATGCCTCAGAAAATATATCCTCGATTTATCGCAAAAGTCACCGAGCACATTTTTGTTGGAGCTAAATTTTTCAAGTACGTTAAGACACAGTAATATAATGTACTGAAATTGATATGAACCATCTAAGTACCAACCTTCAGAATTTCCGTAAAATTCATAAAAATCGGCAAATTAACAGTAGATATATGACATACCCGTCACATGAACTATTATTTCATTTTTTTCACTAGAATGAACGAACTGTTAGCACATAGTAAAATAATAAAACCGATAACATATCACCAACCGGTCTGATAAAGGGGCGCCCTATCAAAGAGAAAATTATCAAACTGATCCTACCTCTTAAAAATATCTTTGGTAAACAACAGATAAAAAGCGAAAATATCCATAAACGAAACGAATGGACCTTCCGTAAGGTTAAAGATAATGAAACAGTATATTTTTCTTACTGGATAACAATGATGTAATATCAAGATTAAAAAAAAAAATTAAATGTACAATGGCTCACAGTGAAATTGATATATCCTGTAGAAAAATAGAAAAAAATACTTAAATGGTTACAGTAAACAAATGAAACCAGAAAATCTTCAAAGGATTTATTTATAATTTAATTTTGAATATGTACAAAATCAATAAAATAAAAATATTTAACTGTGATTATTTAAAAAATTAATAAAAAGACAACTAGATAATTTTACCTCGCAGTCAAAATGATACACCTCACTTCTTATAACGTGCTTTCTAATTTCTACCTCCGATTTTGCCTATTGGTGTTCTATCATTTCAATATGATCTGGTGACTGTGGTGGTGTTTTTATAACTTTGAGTTAGTTATAAAGTAGCCAGTAACCAAAAATGTCAGAGTGTTTTGATCATTGCCCTTATAAAAACAAAATTTGTTTTTTAGCCCAAATTTTGCACAATATCTTTCTATTTTCTTCTTAAAATGCTTATGTTAACTTATTTATTCACTATACCATATAAATATTTCCACCATAAAGTGAAGATTTCCTACAACAGAAGTAGCCATACATCCCCATATTAAGAAAATTGGATTTCTTTCGGTGAATCTCAGGGTCCCTATGTCGATTCCCGAACCTGCGCCTTAGTGTTCCTAAGTTTCTAAGCAATCAAGTAGAGACTATACTTATTTATTTTAATTTATTGTTAATTAATACAACTCAGTACTAAAAAAAAATAATATCAAATTCTATAAATAAAATAATAACTTCTAAGAACTAAAAATTCTCTCTACATCGGGATTTTCCTTATTCTACGTTCTAGTATCCCTCTCTCTTCGTATCAGGTCTCAACCTATTTATTTATATATCATCTCCTATAAAACTTCTATAAGAAAAGAACATAAAACGTAACATAACATATATAAATAACATATTAGTAGGATGTTTATTGGTTACAATAAATTATCGTTTTTAATGCAATATAAATTGAACTATTTCTTTGTAATATAATAATTTCTATCAATACAAAAGTGCATAATTTTGACTGTGATCCGCTGTATATTTATGATAACATAAACGACTAAAAACTCAACAAGTAATAAAAAATAGTATCGACGTTGTATTGAAAAACTCCTAAAAGGTAGGTAAAAAACAAACCTATCAACGTTTCTCCAATTTAGGCAGCATCAGAACGGAAAAACAAGATCAAATCATTCTATGACATCCGAGAAGAGCTGAGCATGCTGAGGAAGAGTACAACCAGACTTATTAAGTTATGATTAGTTAATAAGATAGGTAATTATTTTGAGGAGGACCGCACGGATTACGCGTGGTTCACAATCACTTCGGTTACACTTGTTCATGGAGTGGCGATTGCATCCGGGTTTATCCGAAATACTGTTTCATCACTGTTCGGCGTTTCATAAACAAGTGTGACCGAAGTGATTATGAACCTCGTATAACCGATCTTCTTCCAACTAATTATCATAATATTATTGCTTAATCTTTGATTAATAAGGACAGAAAAAAATATGATAACTTTACTCCATGTCATCAAAAAACATGCTGAAAGAAATGTTAGGTATCACAGCTGATAACATCCTTTACCGTCCTCTCTCTAAAAAAACAAACAAAAAAACATGATCAATTAAACCGTTTAATAAGAACTAATTTATTGTGTTTGTATATATACAAAGCTAGAGTACCTCAAGGCAGTGCCCTAGGTCCAACACTTTTCAACATTTACTGTTCGGACATCCCACAACATTCTGAAACACTGTTGGCTACATTTGCTGATGACTCGGCAATATTAACATATAACAAGGATGCAGCTAAAGCTTCTCAGGTACTTCAAGAACACCTAGACGACATAGCTTGTTGGGCTCAAAGGTGGAGAATAAAAATGAACCAACTTGTTTCAAAGAGCCAATTTGTTTCATTTACATTTAAACATGACTCTTGTCCTCCAGTGTTCTTTAATAATATCGCTCTACCACCTTCAAAAACTGTACGATATTTGGGTCTCCACTTGCACAAACGACTGACATGGACATACCACATAAAACAAAAAAAAAAAGAACTTAATCAGCGATACGGACTTCTTTCTAGGCTACTTGACAGACGTTCTACATTATCTGTGACTAACAAAGTAACTATTTTCAAAGTCCTCATTAAACCACTTTGGACATATGGAATCGAACTATGGGGAACAGCAAAGAAATCAAATATAAAAATCATCCTTCGGAAAATTGTAGACGCACCTTTTTAAGTTTCAAACCTCACGTTACACACTGACCTTAACACTCCTTTCATCACGGCAACTGCCACTGACCGCTTCAATAATTTTCATGACAGACTAACTCCAAATTCCAATCCACTTACTCAAGCTCTATCTACTGCCACAAATCCATATAATCCATACAACACGCCCAGAAGACTGCTGAGGCGCTGGCCAAGAGACTTATTGCATTGAGCTACTTGCTGCATTATTTTTATTTTTTGTGTAATTATGCTATTACATATGTGTTATTTTACTACTGTTTGTTTTGTCTTTTTGTTTTGTGATTACTATTCTTTTTTTTTTTTTTTTATGCTATCATTTCTTCTACTTGATATCACATTTGCTGAATACGGACGTAGATGGCAAATTCATTGTGAGCCAGGAATATGTATAACTAATAAATATATACAAGTATATATTAACTCAGAAATAAAATGGAGCATGGATTCGAACACTTAAGTTATAGAAAGGTCTTAAGTGGACTGGAGGAAGATTCGTTGTCCTCTTTGTACCAGCCCTGATCTCTACATCCTTTTGATCTTGACATATCATTGGCTATTTGTCAGGGGGTATTTTTAGGCACGGTCAATGCATTGAAATAAACCTAAATGGATTCCTTTCATCAGTGACAAACAGTCTTCGTATACAACAACACTTATTAAGCAAGAGTGGTATTGAAAGGTATAACCATCTAAACAAATCTGAGTTATAAGGCGAATGCTAAAAGAAAAATAATATATGCAATCAGTGACAACTAATACAACAAATACGCTAATCAGTATTGCATGTTTGGAGAATATCTTACTAGCAATATTTTTATTACTCCTCAAATTTAAAACTGTATAGAAATAAATGTACATTTAGTTTTGTGTTGCCCAAAATCGGTGTTGGTCTTGCACTTTGCCAGACCAAGACCAAGGCCGCCAAACTGTTGCAAGACGAGGCCTAGGACTGGTAAAAAAATTCAATTTTTAAAATAAAAATTAAGGCAAAATAGTTACTAATACTTGACAATCTTAATTACTGAATGTTAATAATTGGTACAACCAATACACTTTTACATTTAACTCCTCTAATTTTCCAATCGGGCTTAGTTAGGTTTCTTCTCTCTAAAAAAATTACAGTAATATCTCTATAGTAATAAGCTAATAAGTAACTGTCAGACTGTCCCGAGTATCTTGCGCAAGACCAACACCATGATCAAGACTGAGTTTGCAAGACCAAGACTCGTCTCGGTCTCACATTTGGGCAACACTAATTTAGTAAATGTGACACAGAGAAATAAAATGGCATAAAAAGACATTTAGAGATACCACTCATTTGTAGCACTCTAATAACATTTCTAAATTGGCAGATCACAAGGCGATCTCCTATTCAAACGCCTCGGAGGTTACAGGGATCAAAGAGGAAGCAAAGTTAAAAATGCGAGGATTCGGTTGGTTATGAAGTTTAATATCGAATAATTGGTATCTGGATTGGGCTAAATCGGAAACATATGGAACATTAAGGTCTTTATGGATTATTTTATTTGTGACAAAGTAAGGAGTATTGAGTATTGTATGAAGGATTTTGCATTATAAGGATTGGATGGGAGAGAAATTCGATGGTTTTGTGGAGCCCGAAAGTTCAACTGCGTAAGTCCAGATAGGCCTTATTACAGTCATATATATGAGTCTTTTGTAAATAGTTGGGAGCTTAGAGCGTTTGTCTAGTAAGTGTTGGAGTAAGCGGAAACTTCGAGCAGTTTCTTATCGTTTCAGTCTTGTATGAGGATTCCAAGTTTTTCTAGGTGGAGACCTAGGTATTGGATTTATTCAATAGGGATAAGTGGGGTATTGTTAAAGGATACTCTAGGATAGAAAGTCATAGATTTACGACGAAGGCTAAAGTTGCCTTCATGGGATTTATTGGAATTTATTTTAATCCTCCAGTTTTGACACCATTCTTCAAGGTTTGTGATGTGTGATTGAAAATTTTGGGAACTAATTGGTGGACCATTATTAACTGATAGGTCACATTTGTGATCAGCAGTATAAAAATAAATACAAACTACCCATTGGAGTATTCTAATAAAATTTCTAAATAAGGAGATCACGAGGTCATCTTCTTTTCACACACCTCAGAGGGTTATCAGGAATTGAAGAGGAAGCAAGGTTAGAAACGAGAGGATTAGGATGCTTCGAAGTTTTTTAAGGAAGGAAAGTATCTGGATTGGGCCAAATCGAAAACATATGGAACATTAAGGTCGTTATGGATGATTTTATTTGTGACAAAGTAAGGAGCATAGAGTATTTTATGAATTAATTTGGATTGTAAGGATTACGTGCCCAAATTGGTCTTATTATAGTATCTCACATCTAGTATATCATGCCTGTGGGTATTTTGTAATTAATTGGTAGCTTAAAGCGTATGTCTGGTAAGTGCTGAAAAATTCGGAAGTAATATTTAAAAAAAAAAACAAATTAACTTTTATTTAATTTAAAAATTAATATCCATTTCATTGTTTCTACACGTTCATGGTCGCGTATAAATAGCTCAGACTGCATGATTACGGCCGCGGGCACAAGGTTGAGAACATCTTTCACAGATATACAATGCTTCCAAAAATACTCACGTTCATGAATCGTAATTGTTCCGAAAAAAAATATAGCGGCTGATAAGGATCCTGTGAAAAAAACAAAAACAAAAAATAATCTCTGCTCCAAGTTTGTTTTATTAATCACCTAAACAGTTTGCGTATTACAAAAAAAATAATCTTATCAGAGAAAACATTAAAGAATGGTTTAGATCCGAAACGTGATAGCTCCGGTTTAATAAAACATGTATTTCGTTATATTATTTTTATTACGAGTGATTCTCCCAGACATTTCGACCAAGCATTGTTTACTTCTAACAATCAACGAGGGATGAGTAAGTTCCCAAAACCTTACTTTTTTTATTTTATCCCGTGGGTCATAAATTAGCCAACGAGTTCGGAAATGAAATAACATAAATTAATTCACATATAAACCCTATTTAAAAAAAAATCAAATACTCAAAAGCTTGATAGTAATAGAATGTTAACCGCTTGCTATCACTTTCTTTCTTAAATTTATGTATCCAACTTTGGGGAGCAGCAAATAAATCAAATATAAAAATCATCCAGTCATTCTAGTCAAAATTCCTTCGAAAAATTGTGGACGCACCCTTTTATGTTTCAAACCTCACGTCACACACTACGGTCTTCTTTGTAGGCTACTTGACAGACGTTCTACATTATCTGTGACTAACAAAGTAACTATTTTCAAAGTCCTCATTAAACCACTTTGGACATATGGAATCGAACTATGGGGAACAGCAAAGAAATCAAATATAAAAATCATCCACACATTACAGTCAAAAGTCCTTCGGAAAATTGTAGCCGCACCCTTTTACGTTTCAAACCTCACGTCACACACCGGGCTTAACACTCCTTTCATCACGGCATCAGACTGCTTTAATAATTTTCATGACAGACTGACTCTAAATTCCAATCCGCTTACTCAAGCTCTATCTACTGCCACAAATCCATATAATCCGCCCAGAAGACTGCTGAGACGCTGGCCAAGAGACTTATTGCATTGAGCTACTTGCTGTATTATTTTTCTTTTGTGTGTGTTATTAGGTGTTATTTTACTACTTTTTTTTTTTTTTTGTCTTTTTGTTTTGTCATAACTATTCTTTTTTTTTTTGTATGCTATCATTTCTTCTCCATGATATCATATTTGCTGAATACCGAGGTAGATGGCAAATTTATTGTGAGCCAGGAATATGTAGAACTAATAAATGAAATAAATAAATATTTATGTATCATGAGCAAAGGCGAATTTATGAGGGGAGGGGCCTTCTTTCGAGCTGAAGCCTCTCCTCTCAAAAATGGTGAAATGTAACCATGTTTTATGTGTGCTTTAAATGCACAAAAGAATGTGTTTTAGACCAAACGATAAAAGTGAAAAAATCAACAAGGCGAGATTGGTAATATGAAATATAAATTATAAATAATAGCTCATTATAAAGAGGAAAGAAGAAAATTTTGGACATTTCCATCGCTTACAGTATGCAGGTCCAATTTTTAGTTTCTGAGATAATTTAAACCATATCTTCAATAAAACTCGTTATCATTTGGTTTGTTTGTTTGTTTGGATGTCTAGGCGCAAAACATCCAGGTCATAAGCGCCCGATCAACTAAATAACATCATTTAATACTATTTGGATGATTGGTACAAAAAAAAAAAAATAATAAAATAAAATAAATAAAAAAATAAAATAAATAAAGAAATGGATTGATAGAATAAAATAAATAAATAAGGATAATAATAGACATTTATATTTAATAAGATGTATAAAAAATGTATAAATAAATAAACTTTAAAAAATAGCAGTAGAATAAATAAATGAATTGAGATTAATAAACAAATGAATTTAAAATGAAATGAAATCAAGTGAAAAAATAAATAATAATAAGAGAAAATGTAATAAAAATAAATAGATTAAAAAAAAATTAATAAATAAAAAAATAAATAAAAAAAGCCTGTCAAATGTGTTTTTTAAGTCTTTCACTATCCAGGAACTTGATGACTTTGGTAACGATTTCTTCTTGATTTCCCAGGGATGCTGATATATTCTGGGGTATTCCAAAATCTTTTAATCTTGCGGTGTAAAAAGGGCATTCTTCCAAAATATGTTTTATAGTTAGTGATTGGTTACACTTTTGACATCGGGGGATAGAATCTTTTGTTATGAGGTGGAGGTGAGTCAGTCTAGTATGTCCGATCCTCAGCAGCGTGAGGACGACCTCTTCTCTACGACTGCTGCGTCTGGAGCTGGTCCACGGTTGCACCTCTTTCTTTGTTTTTAATTTGCTAGGTCCACCGTCTTTGCCATTATTGGAATATGGTTTCTCTCAGAGGTCGTGCAAGTTCAGATGGTGTCAAAAAATCTTTACCGCGGCCTGGAAGAGTAAGAGCTTCCTTTGCTGCTCTATCAGCCATTTCATTTCCTTCAATTCCTATATCGTTATCATTTGGTTTTCGATACTAATTTTTAAAAGAGTTCGCTCGCCACATTACACCAGCCACGTGCTTTCCGGTCTGAATGTGGCCTTGAGTTTTGGTGAAATTTTGTCGAAACGAGTTGTCTGTGAAGCAGGTGAAACGGTGTTATGGTTTTTTGGTACCAACAGTTGATTCATTAGATATGTATTAGCTGTTTAACCGGCAACTAAAGAATTTTAACTAAGTAAGTTTTTGCCAAAATAGATTTTTTTTTTAAATATTACAAACTATACAAAACATGGGATAAGTGTCCCAATTTCGGTAATGTCCCATCTTTGGTCAATTTTTCAAATTCTCCTCTACGATTTTGATTTTTTAATTTTTTTTTTATGATTTGCAAAAATGGTTTTTCTTACCTAAATTTTTACAGCTAATTTTTCGAAAACTGTTTTAAAAAAATTATTTTTTTAACGTTTAACATCATTGTGCTCCTCTCTTGAGATACTAAATTTAATACGGAATATTTGAAAACCATTTTAGGTGGATGTCCCAAATTAGGATTTGTATTCCTAATCTGGGACAAACGACAAAAAAACAAAACTGCTTGGATTTTCAAAATGAGCTTACTCCGGTTTATAGGCGAGACTCTCACCAAACTGTTGGTGAATAAACCAATACTCTCAATACAACAAAGTTTTTGTTGACACTTCAAAAACTTGACAGTACTCACGCTGGCTTAGGACCTGACATGACGCATTATTTTACAATTTAAATATAGAGATAAATAAACATTGAATACTAATCTCATAATTTACACTGATAGGTTATCTGTAAACGTTGACCCATCAATGCATACTATTGCTTACTAAACCATTCCATCACACTCGTGCATCACAACTATCTACGAATGTTGTGAGAACTTAAATATAAAAATACTTTTCAAGAAATCTGATAGAATCATCCTCAGTATTCGTGACAAACATATTATTCATTTACATTTATCCCTATCTAATAAATGCGTCAACTATAGAAAAGTTTCTAAACGCAGCGCTGAACTCATCAATGTATTTGTAAATCCACCAGACCACCTCTAAAATCATCGATAAAAACGATCTAGGATCTAAGATCAACAATAAAAATCAGCGTGTCTCATTATTATTTGATTGAATCACCTATGGCTCATCGGTTCCATCGGTTATCGGGATCCGCTGCATATAGTATTATTATAACCTCAGTGTTATTATTTCTAAATTTAATTTAGGTTTATTAGAAGAGAAGTTGATTAGCATTTTAAGTAAAAATAAAACGTGAAAATAAATAAATAATATTTGCCAACGTTTCGGCCCAAAGTTAAGGCCATCATCAGGGCTAAGAAAAGACAATATAGCTAACCTAATAGAAGAACTATTAACATTTCTAATCTTTCAAACCTCTCGTTTATCTCTACTTAAAATTTCTTAAACATCTCGTCGAGGGTATACTGCAGAGTATGCAGTTACCAGAAGATCTCGACAGAACTTGTAAGTTAGAGAGATTAGATGACTAAGTGGATGTAGGAAAATGAGTAGAAGATGACCTTAAGCCTCAGGCGGATCAGCACCCGATCACTCTTGGTCTGCTGTGTAAGGGATCAACCCTAAAACTCCGCAAGGATGGCAACCACAGATGGGAGAACTAATCTCAAGACTTTGTGGGAGAATGCAATACTATCGGAGGGAACAATCTCCTAACTTAGTATGTAGGAATACAAGCGGATGGATCAACGTCGAGACTTTCATGGAGTAAGAAAAGAAGATATAACGTAATGGACATAGTTAAATAAAAGGTGGAAAGAAGAGAACAAGAAGTGTATGTTGGGTATATACTGATCATCTGCACATAAGGTCTGAAGGGCGAAAACACGAAGGCTTTCAAACAACTTTGAAAAGTATTCATTCCGCTATCCGACATCATGACTAAATCGGCTATCAAGAGCCGTTACAATTACGGTTATTTTTCAGCTTTGATCAGTATAGGTTAACGCCATTAATCTTTATTAATAAAAAGTATTTACACTGTATATACATATTTCAATTTGCAATTTGAGTATTTTATCGTATAACAATAAGGAATAAAAATACATTTTTTAGGTACACTGCACGAGTGAGCTTGTGTGTCGCTGCCAGGTAGCGGACAGGTGAAGTAGTTGTCTCTTGTAGCAAGTGGCGGGAATCTACTGCCGCCACAATCTCATCCATCATAGATTGGATATTCTTAATTAAGGTTGACCCCGATTTGGTAACTTTAGCCTCCTTTGTGGCCCATCGTGTTTTTAAAGAATCCATCACGAAGTTTTGAATTGAATTCTGAAAAGAGAAATTATAAAAGTTAATTAACGAAGAAAGAATTTGTACCCAACAAAAACAAAATGCAAAATTTATAATAATAAACCCAATGAACTATTTTATAAATTATTCGTAACGAAAACATGTCACTTTAAAATTGAAAATATAAATGATAACCAATTATATTCATGTTGAAAATGTTTTAGAAAGATAAAATATATAAATAAATAAATCCATCTGAATGATTAACTGTCGTTATTT
Source organism: Nezara viridula (assembly GCA_928085145.1). Classification (NCBI taxonomy): domain Eukaryota; kingdom Metazoa; phylum Arthropoda; class Insecta; order Hemiptera; family Pentatomidae; genus Nezara; species Nezara viridula. The sequence continues at coordinate 23,252,509 of OV725083.1, forward strand.
TAAATATCACTCAAATTGTTTTAAGAATAAAATTAATTAATGATAAATCATTTATGATAAGCCATTAGAAAGCAGAATAGTAAGTACCCATAAGCTGGATGCCATAAAACAGTAAATTATAATTACAAAAATAATGAGTTATATGGATATGCGTACTTTTCGAATTATTCACAAAATATGAATTCATTTGTAACTCGTCGATTCGTTGAGATGTGATATAAAACCTCCCACTTTTACATTCACTTTAATTTAAGTCCTGGTATAAAATTAGGAATCAAAATTACGATTCGCGCATTCTACGTGATATTTCCTTACTATTGATACCTCATTCGTCAAAATCCATCTCTTCTGAGAGCCGGAAAATGGGAAATATATTTGAGAAATAATATATAACATATTTTTTTCCATCTATATTTATTTTTGTTTTTAAATTTCATCATGCTTTTCCCTCCACAGTTGGAGGGATATGTCTGGCTTGGAATTCTCCCGTCTGATTGTAAATTGTGTATATAGATATGTATCTGCTCTTTTTATTTATTTATTTTTAGGTTATTTTATTCTTATTTATTGTATATATATTATTTTTCTGCATGATTTATTTTATTTATTGTACATAGAGTGTGAATGTGATCTCTGAACACTATTATAAATGTCCTTGAGACAGATTGTAATATTTTTCAATAAATAATCTAAAAAAAAAATTCCAAAATGGGGTAGTTTGTTATTATCAATTTTTTTTTTTTCATATGTTTTGTTACTTTCCAGAGAAATCAAACAGGTCATCCATAAACTCAGTGTAAATCGATATCCATCTATTGATTGATTCCATCGATGAAATTATTGCTGAGTTCAGAAATTTTTCCTTTGACTTCTTCACTTTTTAAGCGTCTAATATAGAATCCTCATATATTCATACAATCTAATCTTGATATACATCAAATTTCATACTGATTTTGATTAACTCGACAATTATCATGGATAAGTATAAGGTTAATCATAGTTGATTTTGACTGTTAAATAATAGACATTTTATAAAGATCGTGAATTTCATTAGGTTTATAGATTTTTTTAATAATTATTATAATTAATTATTATATACTAAAATTGCAACCATACCCTATTATTGAGTGGGACAAAAAGTAAATGACAATTCTCCAAATAAAGAGCTAAATGCCATATCACTATTTTTAGATGGATAATCTAATTTAATCTCCAACAACGTTTCATTATATTTCTCGTTATCAATATTGCTTAAGATAGAAAAAAAAAAGTAAACTATAAAATTATCGTTGCACTTTATTGTCTGTGTTATCGATAATTGTTTTTATATAACGATAGCACTCATCACAAACCCGAATGAATATCGTGTATTACAAAACAGTAAACATTAATAGCGTGTTAAAGGAAGAGCAATATTAGTTATTTTATTTATTTATTTTAACAAAAAAAAACCTTTTGATGCTACCATTCACAAAATTCTTTCCAAAGTGAAATTGGATCATGCATGCAGCTTAATTTATTTTTTTAAGTCAACACTTCTTTTGGTACGTTTTAAATTTTTTTGTGGAGAGTGAAATAGATTGAGCCGTCAGATCTACAATGTGTAACGATCGGGTAAAGTCGGCTGGAGTCGACTAATTGAAGTGTTTTTCCATATGGATTAAAAAATCTCAAAAACTAAAAATCGGACATGCGTACTGTTAACGAGGGAAATGTTCAGCATTTCATTTTCTTTATAATGAACTAATATTTATAATTTGTATTTCATATTATTAATCTGCACATATTTTATTTTTATGTATTGTATTTTGCGTGGTTTGTATCCTTTATTGATTGTATTTTTAATTATTGTATTTACATATGCCTTAAAATTTTATTTTTCATATTTTATTTTTATATATTGTATTTTGCGTGGATTGTGCTCTTCATTTATTATATTTCCATGCCTTATTTCTACTTATTGCATTTCTCTTCATTAATTATATTCCTCAGTGTATTATTGATATATTTTATTATGTGATCAATATAACATGTAAATATAATAATAAGAAATACAATGCACGGAAAATGCAATAAATTAATAATACCATCAACGGAAAATAAAATATATAAATGAGAAAAATAAAATTCTAAGGAATACAATTTAAAAAATACAATACAATGAGGAAACAATATGAACATACAATAATGATGATTTCTACATCAAAATGAAATAATGAGGGTTACTAAATAAAAATAAAAAAGAGGATGACTACATAAAAATATAACATGGAAATACAATCATTAGAAGTAAAATACAATAAACGAAAAATACAATCTCAAATATTTTTAAGGCAAAACAGTGTAGACATTTGTATTTAGCAACCTAAGAACCCTTCAATACGAATTTTTATAGCAATAAAAAATAAAACTTTTTTGCTTCAAATTATCACCAAGCCTATATATAGCCTTGGATTTTTTCAAAAATCACAAAAAAATTGATAACTATGGATTTTGACAAATGAGGTATTAAATGAAAGGGTATTTGATGGAGACCTGAAGAACAATAGTCACATACTTCCGAAAGTTCAGTGGAAAAAGTTATAAAAGAAATAGAACAATTTTTATTTGACGATATCTGAACCATTTTTGCGAAGAATTTGTATTGAGAACCTCGAAAAACCTTAAAATACAAATTTTCATAGCAATCGAAAAATAAATCTTCTTTGCTTCAAAATTGAACCAAGGCTATTTATATATGTATAAATTAAAACGTTTGATAAATTGCTTTGTACGATTCATTTTCGAGATCCCAAGGGACGCCTCTGTTTCCCGTTTTTATGCTGAGTTGAAGAGGCTTTATCCTTCCTACCGTCGTAAGTATTTCCTGGCATCCTTCCTCTTTCAAGTCATCCAGTCCCACCGTCCTTCATACATCTCCTAGCTCCTTCAATTCAAATCCTCTATTCGTTCCCGCAATACTCGTTCCCTGTCTTCTGACTTATACATAATGGCCCACCGAACCGCTGCTTACGACAGATCGTTCATTATCCGATCCTCATCCTTATGGAACTCCATCCCTCCCGACATCCGTCAATCCAAAACTCTTCCTATCTTTAAAACCCGCCTGTTCAGTCATTTCTTATCCATCCAGTCCCCATGGAATTGTAAATAGTTACTACTGTTTATATGTATATAACTTATTAGATCGTTCCTCATTATTTTTACTTTGTTTATTTTCAATTTTTCATTATTTTTTTTTATTATTAACTGATTTAAATTAGAAAGTAACTTATAATTTCTTTTATTATTTTTTTTTACTTTGACTATTCACTTACTCTATATTTTTGTTTATGTATCTCTGAGGCTCCTTAGCCCACAGTTTTGTCTTTCTGTATTATTCTATAGGGACTCGTCCCAGAATAAATAAACCACTACTATTATTATTATTATATATATATATATATATATATATATATATATATATATATATATATATATATATATATATATATATAACCTTAGATTTTTGTCGAAAATCAAACATTTTGAAAACCACCGATTTTTACGAATGAAGTATCAAATGAAAAGTTATTTGTTGGAGACGTGAAGAACCACAATCATATATTACCGAAAGTTGAATGAAAAAGTTATGAAAGAAAGAGTAGAATTTTTATTTAAAAATATCTGAGACGTTTTTTTTTAAGGAGAAACAGAGTTCAGATTTGTATTTAGCACATCGAAAAACCTTATAATACGAATTTCCATAGCTATCGAAAAATAAAACTTTTTTGCTTTGGTTCAGAATTGAACATTGAATATTTTTCAAAAATCATCAAAAATTTTTGATAACCATTAATTTTTACGAATGACGTATGAAATGAAAGGGTATTTGATAGAGAAATGAAGAACAATACTCACATCCTAGAGAAAGTTCAGTGAAAAAAGTTATGAAAGAAATAGAAACAATTTTATTTGCAGATATCTCAAATATTTTTATTAAGAAGAAACAGAGTTAAGATTCGTATTTAGCATCCCGAGGAACCCTCAAATACGAATTTTTATAGGAAACGAAAAATAATTCTTTTTTGCTTCGAATTTTTAGCAAGACTTAGATTTTTTTAAGACATCTGAAAATCATTGATAACCATGGATTTTGATGAATGAGATATCAAATGGAAGGTTATTTGATGGAGACATCAAGAACAATAATCACATTCTATTTAACTGTTTTTCGGGGTGCTAAATAGAAATCTCAACTCTGCTTCTCCTTAAAAAGATGTTTGAGATATCTTCAAATAAAAATTATTCTATTTCTTTCATAACTTTTTCCACTCAACTTTTCTAGAGGATGTTCTTCACTATTCACTGAGGATGTTCGAGAGGATTGTTCTTCACTTCTAGCCTGTATGTTCCACCGAGAGTATTGTATTTTCAGTGTATTATATTTCTAAATAAAACATTTCTAGGTTGTATTTTAATTATTGTATGCTCGTTATTTTATTTTTATATAGTAATCCTCATTTTCGTACTTCCACGTTGTATTGCTAATTATTGTATTTCCACGTTGTACTGATAATTATTTTATTTCCACATTGTACTGCTAAGTATTGTATTTCCATGTTGTAGTCTTCATTATTGTACTTTTATGTTGTAATCCTCATTATGTGTTCTTTGTGTACTGTATTTTTCACCGTGTATTCTTGTGTATTATTTTCTTCATGTGTTTTATTTTCCGTGATTTTATTCATTAACACGAATGAAAAAAAGGAACACGGAAAATACAACAAATGAAATCCATTGGGCGGTAAATAAATAGCAAGAATAATGAATATTGAGAAATATAATACACGAAGAATACTTAATGAGAAATACTGTATATGAAAATAAAACATTTAAAATACAATAGTGAGGAATGAAAAATAAAAGAATACAATAGTGAGGAATACAAAAATTGAAAAATACAACACTAAGGAATACAAAAAATTGAAAAATACAACAGGGAGAAATATAAAATTTGAAAAAAACAACACTGAGGAATACAAAATTTGAAAAATACAACACTGAGGAATACAAAAATTGAAAAATACAACACTGAGGAATACAAAAATTGAAAAATAAAACGCTGGGAAATACAAAAATTGTAAAATACAACGCTGAGGAATAAAAAAATTGAAAAATACAACACTGAGGAATGGAAAATTTGAAAAATACAACGCTGGGGAATACAAAAATTGAAAAATACAACACTGAGGAATGGAAAATTTGACAAAATACAACACTGAGGAATACAAAAATTGAAAAATACAACACGGAGAAATGGAAAATTGGAAAAATACAACACTGAGGAATGGAAAATTTTAAAAACACAACGCTGGGGAATACAAAAATTGAAAAATACAACGCTAGGAAATACAAAAATTGAAAAATACAACACTGAGGAATGGAAAAATACAACGCTGGGGAATACAAAAATTGAAAAATACAACCCTGAGGAATGGAAAATTTGAAAAATACAACGCTGGGGAATACAAAAATTGAAAAATACAACACTGAGGAATGGAAAATTTGACAAAATACAACACTGCGGAATACAAAAATTGAAAAATACAACACGGAGAAATGGAAAATTGGAAAAATACAACACTGAGGAATACAAAAATTGAAAAATACAGCACTGAGGAATGGAAAATTTGAAAAATACAACACTGAGGAATGGAAAATTTGAAAAACACAACGCTGGGGAATACAAAAATTGAAAAATACAACGCTGGGAAATACAAAAATTGAAAAATACAACACTGAGGAATGGAAAATTTGACAAAATACAACACTGAGGAATACAAAAATTGAAAAATACAACACGGAGAAATGGAAAATTGGAAAAATACAACACTGAGGAATACAAAAATTGAAAAATACAACACTGAGGAATGGGAAGTTTGAAAAATACAACACTGAGGAATACAAAAATCGAAAAATACAACACGGAGAAATGGAAAATTGGAAAAATACAATTGTGAGGAATGGAAGATTTGAAAAATACAACACTGAGGAATACAAAAATTGAAAAATACAACACGGAGAAATGGAAAATTGGAAAAATACAATTGTGAGGAATAAAATGCACAGAAATTACAACACTGAGGAATACAAAAATTGAAAAATACAACACTGAGAAATTGAAAATTTGAAAAATACAACACTGAGGAATACAAAAATTGAAAAATACAACACGGAGAAATGGAAAATGTGAAAAATACAATTGTGAGGAATAAAATGCACAGAAAATACTATGCTTGAAGAAACAGTGTAATAAAAATACAATACATGTACAATACAATATTGGTGAATACAACTGGAAAATACAATACTGGTGAATACAACCTGAAAATACAATACTGGTAAATATAATCTGAAAATACAATACTGGTATATACAACCTGAAAATACAATACTAGTGAATACAACCGGAAAATACAATGCTAGGAATACATTTTAATAGTACAATACTGTAGAATACAATGCCTGAAAAATTCAATGCACGGAAAATATGATGCATGAAAAATGTGATGCACGAAAAATACGATACATGAAAAATATAATGGAAGGAAAATACGATACACGAAAAATATGTTGCAAGGAAAATACACTAAGGAAAACACAATGCACAATAATTCAATAATGATGAATACAACTTAAATAATACAAAACGTGGAGAATACAATGCATGGATAATACAACGTACTATACTGAGAAATACAACGTGTAAATTCAATACTCGAGTATACAAAGTGAAAAATACAATACTGAGGAATATAATTAGAAAAATGAATACAGAGATATACAATTTGAATAATTACCACTAAGAAATACAATGCAAAGTAAATACAATACATAAAAAATACAATGAATATAAACTACACGAAAATACAATAATGAGAAATAAAACATAAAGAATATAGTAAATGAAGAATACAATGGCCAGAAAATACAATATATATATATTTTTTAAATATGTTTTTATAATACATTAAGAATGGAATTTGATAAATGCTGTTACCAAAATGAAGAACTGGCATGAACGTGACAAAATGTATTTTTTAAATTTTAATATGTATTGCCTAGAATTGTTTTGATATTTTGAATGGTTTGGCTGCAGAGCAGCTTAAATTTAATCATTTTAAAGCGTTACCGAATTAAGTTATATTTTTATAAATTAATATTATGGTATAGATATTTTTGTTTGTGGTTTATTTAAAGCCTTAATCTAATTCGATTAATATCGTAGTGTTTTATATATATTTCATTATGCTTGTTTGACTTTTGTTCTTCTTATAGCAGTTGATATGCCTATCGGTCATAAATAAATGCGAAATTTTCCTCGAAACGTAAATATTAATTTTGCAATATATATATATATTCTGATGATATCTCAGACCTAACCAGGTCGGATAAGTAGTTTATGAGGACTTTATTTATTACATCTACAAAACATCGCAAATCGAAAAAAAAAATTATGACATCTCTTATATAAATTCCTTTTTAGTACAACTAATACCTTTCCTCTTTGTTTATCTTGTCTGTAAAACTGTCAGAAACATAAACAATAAGATAACAGGAAAATTTCGGACCCAACAAGAAAAATAGGCGCCCGGGCGAGGCTGGTGGACTTTGGACTTCAATTAATTGGACAATAATTGCTGTATTGATAACCCGAGATACCCTTCGAGATATCTGGGTCGGCAATACAGACTTCCTTCAGCTAATCGGCGAGGTCCAAACTCTATTGACAGTTTTTAGGGGCTAGGAGAGGTACAAGAGTACACACATCTTGATCGCGCGTCCACACGTTTTCCCAAAAGCCGCTAATGAAAATACTCAGAAATGGTCCACTGTGCAAACACCTTTTCATGAAATTATTAACATTCGTCTAAGACTTCCTAAATTGCTTCTTCTTATCATATCCTGCAACTTTTTTATTTTCGGTAATCTTTGTCTAATTAATGAGGTTCATAAACCTGATGAACACCCATTCGCTTTCCACTTGAATCCTAATATAATTTTATTACGAAATTGAGAAAAAGGTACTTTTAAAAAAAAAAAGCGCTTCAAAGTAACATAAGGTATTGATTGTTATTTTTTAAAGTGTTCATAAATATATTTTTTTTTTCACAATAAGGTAAGAAGTATATTTAGCGACTACAGTAGTACTTTTCAAGGGCACTCAATGTTCTTATGTATGGTGTCTTCAAGGAATATATAATCCCTTATACTTTCAATTCTTTTATTTTACTTCTAACAATGTTTTCAGCTGATTAGATAATTATCAAGTGATCAAAAAACATTTTTTTATATACTATAATATATTTCAATATTATAACTTCATGAACAACTATTTGTAGTACACCAAATGTTACAGATGACTAAATTCCTCGTCACCGTATTCCTTAAATGTTTGTTCATCAGTTGATGCTGATCCCCAATACGGTACAACTTCTCCAGTCTATTTTTCAATGTTGACTTCTATTTTAATATATGTTCCCAAAAACCTGTTGCTATAGACCGTAGCGCCTAAATGAATTAAATGAATTCAATGAAACTTCGCTAAAGTCTTATTCTCGACGTCCTTTAAATTTATCTACATAGCATACTTGAACATAAATAAGCTGGAAAAAAAAGTTAAGAGGGATGGTAAAATTAGATTCCTAATAACTCAAAAAGTATACACTTTTTTGTCAATATTGTGATAAGATGTTTCAAAGGTCTTTAAATTTCCTAAAAAATGAATAAAGTTTTATCAAAATCAAAGCACAATCAGTAAAGATATCGCGATTTTAAAATATTTTTAGTTTATTATTTTGTTTAATAATGAACCATTGGGATCGAACAAAAAAATCAAAAACTTAACTTCCTCTCAAAATTTGAGGTTTCACGTTTCAGGATGCGTAGAATGTTCTACTTCAAATGTTATATCCTTTGTTTGGTTAAATTTTGAATGTGTTACTGATGTAATGCTATTTTTTTTTTAGCATATTACCAATGATTAAAAAAGAAGTTTAGTCCAATAATTGAAATCACCTTTTATTTATTTTTCTTTGTAACTATGTAGGTAATGTTACTTTAGATGTATAATTGTCTGGAAATAATAAACCATTGTGGAATAATTTGCAGAGTTTTTTGTATTTATTTGGATAGCTTGGTGAGATGTCAGTATATTTTTTCCCTATTTTTGTTTTTCTGTTTCTTTCTACATTTGGGCGATCTTGTTATTTTTGTTCTGATGATGCCTGAATTATCAAAACGTTGGTAAATTGCTCACCTGTATGTTTGAGAATCATGAATTTATAATTGGATTGTTCCATTTATACTCTTTTCGAGCTTTATACTTATTTTAGTATTATTATTTTAATTAATTTTTGGGGGAAGAGGATGATAATCAGCATTTGCAGGCGAGATTTGTTTTATTCAGCCAGACGAAGTTTCGAGCTAAGCATGTGGTTCATCATTAGGGTTAAGAATTAATCAACATTTACTGTTCAGACAACCCACAACATTGTGAAACACTGTTGGCTACATTTGCTGATGACTCGGTAATATTAACGTCTAACAAGGATGCAGCTAAGGCTTCTCAGGTACTTCAAGAACACCTAGACGACATAGCTTGCTGGGCTAAAAAGTGGAGAATAAAAATGAACGAGGCTAAGAGCCAATTTGTTTCATTTACACTTAAACATGACTCTTGTCCTCCAGTCTTTAATAATATCGCTCTACCACCTTCAAAAACTGTACGATATTTGGGCCTCCACTTGGACAAAAGACTGACATGGACATACCACATAAAACAAAAAAGAAAAGAACTTAATCAGCGATACGGACTTCTTTCTAGGCTACTTGACAGACGTTCTACATTATCTGTGACTAGCAAAGTAACTAATTTCAAAGTCCTCATTAAACCACTTTGGACATATAGAATCGAACTATGGGGAGCAGCAAAGAAATCAAATATAAAAATCATCCAGTCATTCCAGTCGAAATTCCTTCGGAAAATTGTAGACGCACCCTTTTATGTTTCAAAACTCACGTTACACACTGACCTTAACACTCCTTTCATCGCAGCAACTGCCACTGAACGTTTTAATAATTTTCATGACAGACTGACTCTAAATTCCAATCCACTTACTCAAGCTCTATCTACTGCCACAAATCCGTCCAGAAGACTGCTGAGGCGCTGGCCAAGAGACTTATTGCATTGAGCTACGTGCTGCATTATATTTTTTTTTGTGTGTGTTTGTTATTATGTATGTGTTATTTTACTCCTGTTTTTTTTTCTCTTTTTGTTTTGTTATTACTGTTATTTTTTTATGCTATCATTTCTTCTACTTGATATCACGTATGCTGAATACCCAGGTAGATGGCAAATTTATTGTGAATAAATAATACATTGCATCAGAAATATAAGATTTGTGTAATCATTCTAGACTGAAGATTAAATAAAGAATCGAATAATAAATAAAATAAATCAGAATGGAAATGCAAAAAAGAAACATCCAGCTCTAAATTATTTTTAAATTTTAAAATCTTAAATTTGTTTTTCAAAGTAAAACTCTCTACGATCTGTACCTAAATGGCGTACTTGAGTCCAGTCACGTGCTACTAAGATGGTTGCAGGCCAAAAAGACCTCTCGACAAAGAAGATGGTTTACCAGGTCAGAAATTTGAAGTAGGTAGCTGGAAGTGACATCTAAAGACCTGATAGCCCTGGAGGGCCCAAAAATCGACCTGATCGCAGGTGAAGGTTTAATTGTAAATTTCAAAAGTGTATGTTATTCTGAATAAAAAGAACCTTGTCTGCCGTTCCAGAGCCGCTGCTTTAAAAAATGGCGACTGATTTGAAGAATATTAGGCCAGTAATTTGAGGATCCAAACGGGGAATATATTTCGAAAAATGTGAGAACATTTATTATTTTTTTAACTTGTATATATGGGCTTAGACACTTGAAAAGCTAGATTGCTAATGCGGGCAACCAAGAGAAAAGTTTTTATAGTAAAGTCAAATTTTATCGATATTTTTTTTGTTTTTTCACCTAAAACTCCTAAACGAGACATCAAAGCGAAAAATGTGATCTTTAATAAATTGAAGAATGTTAAATTGTGTGTCGAACAAATACATCAACTTTATAATTTAGTTACGTAGTCAAGTGTAAAACCACAGTCAACCAACGCTGATTTTTACCAAATTTGTCAAAATCTGAGACAAATTACTATAAATGGCTCTGCAACTTGGAAATAAGTTCCTTAAGAGGAAAAACTCAAAGAACCAGAGTTGTAGAGCATCAAATTTTGCGTCCCGGTGTGTACCAATTAATTTAATGTAGGTCACTTACACCAAACACAATCGGTAATCTCCCGATGGTTAGAGATTGGAAATGAAGGTAAACGTAATTTTAAATATTTTAACAGTATGGGTGTCTATTCTACTGAGTTATTTTTGTTTAGAGTCTGTTACACGTGGTATAAGCCCGTTTTCCACCTCCCAGCAGCGAAGGATTTTGATAAACGACGTGTCGAAAGATACCGAATTTTATAAAGGAATAACGAATCCTGATTCGAGATATATAATTAATCTAGAATAAAAATGTCAGTACTCAGTGGAAGTAATTTGAGGCTTTGTAACTTTGATTCTATGGGGTTTTTCTTTTAGGGAACTTATTTCAAAGTTACAGCGCCATTTATAGTAATTTGTCATGGTTTTTGACAAATTTTGTAAAAATCAGCGTTGGTTGACTGTGGTTTTATACTTTACTACGTAACTAAATTATAAAGTTTATTTATTTTATCGGCACACAATGTAAAATTCCTTAATTTATTAAAGTGTACATTTTTCGCTTTGGTGTCTCGTTTACGAGTTATAGGTGAAAAAAACAAAAAATATTGAAAAAATCTGACTTTTTTGGCTGTAAAAACTTTTCCCTTGGTGATCCGAGTTAGCAATTTTGTTTTTTAAATATCTAAACCCATATATACAAGTTAAAAAAAATAAAAACATTTCTCACCTCTTTCACAATGGATTTCCCGTTTCGATCCTCAAATTACTGGCCTAATATTCTTTAAATCAGCCGCCATTTTTTAAAGCAGCGGCTTTGGAACAGCAGACAAGGTTCTTTTCACTCAGAATAACATACAGTTTCGAAATTTACAATCAAAAGTTCTCCTACGATGAAGTCGATTTTTGGGCTCTAGCTCCAGAGCTATGAGGTTAAAGTTACAAAACAACATTACGTTTATTTTAAAATATTAGTAGCAAAAAAGTGTCAAAATGAAATAATAATTTACTACCTTTGTTTGAAAATGCACTACAGGAATAATGTTTGTACTGGTTATCTATATATTTAAAATCAAACTAATGAGGTTATTTACAAAATACTAGAAATATATACAATAAAAATAAGAAATGAAGCAAGCTATGAAACAAAATAATCGCTGATTAGCTAAAAAGATAAAGAAATAAAAAATATACTGTATTATACAGGATTTTTTAAGGGCTAAGTGGTCAAACTGTAAAAATGAACTAAGGACCTCAAAACAAGAAAAAAATTTCCTCTGAAGGTATGTCCGCAAACGCTTTGTTTAGGAGATATTCACACCTTAAGATTTTCGTTGTTATGAATTATTTACGTTATATGAAATAAATAAAACCTATTTATTTGTTCCAACTACTTTATTAATTAAATTTAAGCATTAACATTCATATTAAATGTTGTTCAAAGTGATTTCCTTGAGCATTAAGACAGGCTCGGTATCTTTCTTCAACAGCAGCAGTGGCAGAACGGCTCTGGATAGACAGATTTTTAACGTCGCCAAAAAAAAAAAATTCACCGAAATTTAACAAAAAGTCTATGTAAGTCTGGTCAATGATCTTAATTCCTTACGAAGAAAGATAATTGAATCTTGTGAAACAATAACACATATCCAGTGCCGTCCTGCCACAGCTGCTGTTGAAGAAAGATGCCGAGCCTGTCTTAATGCTCAAGGAAATCACTTTGAACAAGATTTAATATGAATGTTAATGCTTACATTTAATTAATAAAGTAGTTAGAACAAATAAATAGGTTTTATTTATTTCATATAATGTAAAAAGTTCATAACAACGAAAATATTTAGGTGTAAATATCTCCTAAAAAAAGCGTTTGCGGATGTACCTTCAGAGGAATATTTTTTTTTGTTTTGAGGTCTCATAAATGAGACTTTTTCACATTAAATTAATTGATTTAATAAATTACTATAAACCTAGTTGCTTTCCACTTGAATCGTAAGATAATTCGATCACAAAATCAAGAAAAAATCACAAAAATATCAAAAAATTATTCAACCATTTTGCCTATATTACCTCCTTATGTTGACATATTGGGGGTGGATGTCACACCTAACAGCCCGTATGTTTGTAGGCTACCATTTTTATAGATTTTATGATCAAATCAGCTTAAGATTCAAGTGGAAAGCGAATGGGTGTTCATGGGTTTTTAGTACCTGATTAAATAGACAAAGTTTACCTATCTATAGATTGAAAACGCCTCATTTCCGAATATTTTCTTGGGGAAATTTCCCCAGGGCGCAGAACTGGAGAGTCGCCTGTTGGAGGCACCAAACACCTTTTAGAAATTTAAAAAAAAAATACGAAACGTCTTAAAATAAATAACTTTAGCCTATTAATAAAGCAACTGTATTAGAGAAATATTGAATGAAATAAAATTCAAATACTACATAATATATAACAGCTTAAGAAATTAATATTTTTGCCTAATTTTTGTTATACTGAATGTCTAAGGCCGACACTGTATAAACATATGTATGATTTTTATTATTGTAATGTGTTAAATTATAGAATAAAATAATTAGATGCCATTATTAATGTGCATAATAATTAATTTATAGAAAATAATTATACATTTCCAAGTTCACTGTGAATATGAAATATTGTTGTATAATAAAGGTTACAACTAGGTCAATGGAAATCATACGTCATTGACGACAGCTCATTATGTCATGATTATAGATAAGGAAGTATGAAAAATTATATTATAACATTCATATATAAAATGATAAATGTATCTTTGCATCAGAAATTCTGAATATTTTCTATAACATTTAATAAAAAAGTATGACTCCGAAAATAATCCTACTGTATTTTTATATTTAGTTAACCAAAGTTTAAGTGATTTTTTTCGCATACTTTTAAGAAACTATATTAAAAAGGCTTTCTGTACAGTGTAATTTATAAAAAAAAACAAAAAAAAAAACAGTATATGTGATATACATGAACATTTTATATATGTCAGAAATATACGTCTAATATTATTTTAGCTTTTTGTAGTCTGTAGTAGTTTAGATAACACCAAATTTAAATATTCATAAATGACAATTCATCGAACATTCTATTAAGCTGTTCAATTCCTTAGATGGGATTATTTTCGTGGTAGGGTGTTTTTAAATTAAATTATTTTTTAAAGTGAAAACTTCTTTGGAAGGTGAATTAGATGGAGTCGTCAGATTTCTAGTGTGTAACGTTCGGGTAAAGTCGGCTATAGTCGACTAATTGAAGTATTTTTGAATATGTATTGAAATATCTCTTAAACCAAAAATCGGGCCAACATACTGTAAGCGAGGGAAATGTTCAGCATTCCATTATCTTTATAATGAGCTATTGTTTATAATTTATGTTTCATATTATTAATCTCGCCTTGTTGGTGTTTTCATTTCAATCGTGAGATTTAAGCACACCTTAATTTGTTTTTTTATTTTAACATTTTTAGTTTTTCAAATATTAAGAACTAATATTCATACGATATGAAACCAATAAAAAATTGAGGATAATTAAAACATAATATATTAGGGATTGGTACATTGTTGACTGTTATAATAATGAAAAACATTTTGAGAATATACAGTTAGAATTTTCTTTAATAACCGACATTTCATTGGTCATCATCGGGGATAAAAATTAAAAAATATAAAATTACATCATAAATGATAAATAAATAATATAATAATAATAAGAATAAAGAACAACGTCAGAAAAATTATATATTTATATAATATAAAAGTATAAGAAAAGAAAAAGTTGAAACACAAAACTGAGATAAAGGTTATGTTAACATAACAATAATAAAAAGATTGAAATTTGTTAAGAAAATGTTTTCGTGTTATAAATAAATGAAAAAGACAAGTATATCAATAGTAAAAATTAATAAACCAAATAATTAGAATAAATAAAACAAAAAAAAATCAATAAATAATAACTATGCAAAAACATAGCGTATGAATAAAAGTTGACAATTATGACAACTAAATCTTGAAATACAGTTTAATTAAAAGAAATATTTTTTTAAAGGCAACCTTAACTTTCAAATATTTTCTCAAAAATATTGACTTTACGTGTATTACAATATGATAAGTGTTCCATTTTAAGTTTTCATGGCCTTATATATTTTTTTTAAAATACTCTAAGAATGTTTTTGAGTTTAAAACACCGCTCGTCCTTGCTACTTATCTACTTTTCTTCTGTACTATTGCTTCAAAATTTCATTCAAGCTACTTAATTTTTTTTCTCTCAGCGATGAATGGATAACGTATCAGCGTAAGTGTTGTTCAAATAATGCAAGCAGCCTTGACATAACGATTTCTTACACATTACTCTTCTTATGACCTCTTCGTAATAGGGTAAATATATATATATATATATATATATATATATATATATATATTATATATATATATATATATATATATATATATATATATATATATATATATATATATAAACTTCAAAATTATGTATTAAAAAAGAAGTGCCGGGTTATGAATTTCTGAAATGAATAGTTTCAATCTAGGTGACAAGGAAAAACGCATGGACCAGATTTTTTAATGGACCAGCAATTTTAATTGTATATGATCAATGAATTTTCCAACTTTTACTTGCATGTTTTTAAGAAGAGGTGAGTAATAATTTTTTTTTGTAGGGAGGGGAGATGCCTTTCGCCATCGACCTTGAGGGAAATGGACACCCTTGTCTGCAACTTCACCTTAATAACAGCAAGAAGTTTGTTGGAAAGATAAAATAAATAAATAAAAAATAAAGCTAAAATTGATTTTACCATATTATATACTATATGTGTGTGGACACATCTGGAAAATCCTCCACCAATCCATTTTCTTGCCTACTAAAGTGTCAGTACTTGAATACCATCAGTGCTGGAAACACGGTTAGTAAGAGTAAAATTTCCACTGGGCTTATCCCTAGTTACGCAGTTGATAAGTAATGCAGAGATCTCCTGGAGTCATGCTTTTCCCTACACAGTTGGAGGGACAAGTCTGATTCGGAGTTTCCTCGCCTGGTTGTAAATAGTGTATATAGGTATGTATGTGTTTTATTTTTATTTTTGTTAAAGTTATTTTATTCTTACTTATTATGTATATATATTATTTTTCTGTTTAATTTATGTTTATTTATTGTACAAGAGTGTGAATGTGTTCTCTGAACACTATTAGAAATATCCTTTGAGACAGATTGTAATATTTCTTCACGAAAAAGTTCTAAAAAAAATAAATTTTTTTTGATTTTCCGCTTCTTTGAAACTTTTCATTTCGAAAATTTAAAACCCCACCTAAACATGACTCCCTCAAAAATTCAAAATGCCGTCAAAATGTGCCCTCCTCAAAAATTTTGACGGCGCAATGAAACCCTATTTTGGGTACCTCTGTACATAAGTAAAGGTACATCTGGATGTCTAGACTCTAGACATTTCAAAAACTATGAGAAACACAGATGTTCAAGTTATTTTTAAAATTATAATAAATTAGGGAAAATGTGATTTCCAACGTCCCCCAGAATATATAAATGACTAAACATCCTGTTATGTTTTTTTGTTTGCGTCTGTGTGTGATTCAGGTGTTTTTTTTTAAATGTGTAATCTCGGCTTTAAGGAAATTGAGAAATAACCACCCTGAGGCTGCTTATAAGAAGGTTACATCCAGAAGATCCATCAATACGAAAAGTAGATGGAACTGTCGTGCCATTAGCGATTTAATCGCTGAATAAACAAACGTACTGAATTACATCCATGAATGAGTTTACTAACTATTTGTTGAATTCCCGATGAGCTCAGCACAGAATTTAAGAGCTTAATAGATATCTATTTCAGGCCAAATAATCACGATAAAAGTATTTATAGATTTTGTTGAGGAAGTGATAAGGAGTATTAAGGATTTTAGATCATAAGAAAAGAATATGAGTGTAATCATGGGTAGATTGTTTTCTTCTTCTTTTTTTTTTTTTTAATGCTATAGTTAGAATTATTTAGATTCTAAATATAAATGGATATGATTGGAGCTAGTGTTGCCCAAATGCGAGATGAGACGAGTCTTGGTCTTGCAACCTCAGTCTTGATCTTGCGCAAGACTCTCGCAACAGTCTTGCAGTTACTTATTAGCTTATTACTATAGAGATATTTCTGTATTTTTTTAGATAGGAGAAACCTAACTAAGCCCGAATGAAAAATTAGAGGAGTTGAATGCAAAAGTATATTAGTTATATCAATTATTAACATATAGTGACTAAAATTGTCAAGTATTAGTAACTATTTTGAATTAATTTTTATTTTAAAAAATCGAGTTTTTTTTACCAGTCCTGGTCTTGGTCTTGCAACAGTTAAGCGGTCTCAAAGTGCAAGACCAAAACCGCTTTATGGCGACACTAATTGGAGCTAATTAAGGTAGGAATTTTATAATGTAAAATATAACTCCTATATCTGTTTTATATTTTATTTTTTTATGAACATCGTTCAATAGAAACTCCAATACTAATGTAATAAGCTATGTAAGCTATTACATTGGATATTATAACGAAGAAAAAAAAAAATAATGAGACGGGCCATTGAGATAAATGAATGATTGTAATTGACCCCTGATGAAGGATAAAGATATTACAGTAACTAGAGCTATTAATTCTTAATGATTTAAAAATATTATAAAACCAGATTGTATGCTCATTATCGATGTCGTATCCGTTTCATGCGCTCGCTGGATGACTGCTCCTGCCCAGTTTTGTCATCTTTGTGAGCTCACTGAATATGCCAAGTCAACTTTGGATTATGTAGAAGGTGTGTAAATATGAAACCAGAATTTTCAGATAGAAGAGAGAATCACTTTATTATCATAAAATGGTGCTGCCTAATTACATTGGGTTGGTAAAAACACAGCATACTTATTAATCACTACTGACAATTTTTAAAATAATATATAAATATATAGGATTAACAATATGTATGAGCATAATATACAATATTTATATATATATATATATATATGTATTATTATAATTTTTTTTTTGTATATCTTTTTTTTCCTTTTTTTTAAACATTTATTTTCCCTTTCTCTCACTTCTCTCTCTTTATCTATCTTTTTTTTTCATTTCCATTAAATAAATAAATTAAAACTCTCGGGCTAGCCATGCACGTGGTGGTGAATGATTCCCAGGGAGTCGAGGACTATATTTTCAGCCAACAACGCTACGTCCTTAATGTCGACACCTAGTTCCTCGATGAAGCTCCTTGTTCTTTCTGGAATTGTTCCGCGAGACCCAAACCAGAGGCTTCTCACGGTGAACTCTCTCTCTCCGAAGGTCTGAAAGAATTTTTCTTTTAGAAAAAAAAGGTTTTTTTTTATATTAAAATATTAGAAATATTTTATTTAAAAATATCCCTATATTTCTGGTAATATATGAATGCCACGGCAGAGGGTGCCTATCCTCACAAAATTTATGGCCCATGGTCCTCCTTCCAAGAAATTTTATTGCTATCCTCTTCATAAAACCAGTGCAGTGAAATGAATTAGAAGACATTTAGATCATGGATTATCCAGGGCTCGACATTACTCCATTAGCGGATCCAGAGTTTAATTTTGGGGGAGAGGGAGCTTCAGCCCGAAATTTTTTTTTAAAATATATATAACGATAATTACTTTGGAAAAAAAAAAAGAAACATATTAAATACCTATATTGAATGGTGTTTAGGTTATTCTTGAAGTCCAATTAAACGTAATTACACAAACAATAATACTTAATGAGATTTTTTATTTATTTAGACATATAATAATCTGTCTCGTGGACAATAATAATAGTGATATATGAACACATTCACACCATATATACAGAAAATAAAAAATTAACGAAAATAATAATAAAAAAAACTATGTACTATAAAAAATAAAATAACCTAAAAATAAGTAAATTAAAAACACAGTAGTGCCTATATAGATAGATAGAAAAAAAAACTTTATTCTGGGACTAAGTCCCTTCAGAATAACAATAATATACAAAATAATAGAATATTACTGGCCTGAATGTTGAAACAATAAATAAAATTGATAAAATAAAATAAAAAGTAAAGAAAACCTTAGGTGCACAAGCTATATACAATACAGATAAAACTATGTACAGAGCATTTAAAATTATGAACAAAACAATTAAAACTATGAACGAATCACTTGAACTATGAACAAAATTATATTTAAGGGTTGAACAACATAAACATACACTTTGAGAAATGAAGAACGAAAAAGAGATACAATGAGTTCATTTCATAAAAAAAAAAAAAAAAAAAAAAAAAAAAAAAAAAAAAAAAAAACTTTACTTGAATATATATATATATAAAAATAAACAGTTACTTATAATTGAATAAAAAAAAAAAATAAAAAAAAAATGTATGTATTGAAATTCCTACGTCGATAGTAGGAAATGCATTTACTATCTCTTACCAAGTTTTATGATTATATGATTGCTACACAATACATATATAATATTAATGGTTAGCTGGTATGAGACTGTTTTTGGAACAGGAATTGGAATAGGAGGTTTTTGAATGTATACAGGGAAGGAGCATGTCGAATTTTGATCGGGAGGGAATTCCAAAAGTTGACAGAGCGGGCTATAAAGGAATTTTGGAATGAGGCAGATCTATGAGAAGGGATGTATAGGTCAGAGGGTCGGGATCTTGTAGTGAGTGAATGGATTGAGGACTTAAATTGGAGAATACAATATATATATACAATATATACAATCAAGCAGGGAGCCCAAAGCTAGGCTTTTTCTAACTATAGAAGGAAAATCAGGACTCCGAGAGATCCCTGCGCTACTCTCTCAACCGGGTCATTGGAACTAAAGCCAGTGGTAACTTTAAGAGATATTTTTTACCATAAAACATGTTTACATTTTACCATTTTGCGGGGGGGGGGGGAAGGCTTCAGTCTGAAAGCCCCTCCTCCCCGTAGATCCGCATGTTCCCCCCTCATATTTTAATGAAAATTAATAAATAGTCAATAAATACACAAATTGGGGAGTCTTTTAAATCCCCGCCCACACTCCCTGGCCCGGGAAAATCCCGTATAGCCTTAACGGCGAGGAAGGGAAGGACCAAAAAAAAAAAAAAAAAAAAAAAAAAAAAAAAAAAAAAAAAAAAAAAAAAAAAAAAAAAAAAAAAAAAATACACAAATATGTAAAAATACCATATTTTAACGATTAGTTTCAAAATTATGGGTTCTTAAACTTTTGAGATATTTGAAATTAGGAAGGCATTTTGAGCTGGAAACATGTACCTGCTTGGTTTTACTACATAAAACTAATATTTATTTAACTACAACTTCATTTATTTAATTGTCATAAATTAAATGCAGAATCTTCTGATGCCATAAGTTTAGCAATATAATTTTTCATGTATAAAATTCTTTAACCAAAGTTTTCAAAGTTGTGATACATATATCGAAAACTACCTGTAGCTTAAATCTTTCTCCAACTAGAACCATCTATGGACCAATTCCGGTTTCATATTTACACGCTTTGTACATGACAAAATGCATAGAATGCCAAGAACTACTTTTTTTTTAACTAAAAAGAAGTAAATTAAAATTTTAAAATGTTAGATAAACAAACGTTTTGCCAATACGAAGTGTCCTTACTCTACAAAGCCAGCCAATATGTCTTGGTTCGAACGACAATGTAATCTGCAGATTCACTATTCGTCACACTTTTTCAAAGGCCATCTCGACTATTGTTCCGTATCAAAATACAACTAAAATGAAAACCATCTGCACTTCTAAAGTGATAATTAGATATTTTGATATTTAAAAAAATAAATTACGTTCATTTCACTAACCTTTGTGTCTTCGCAATACTCTCTGTTATTAATGCATATTTAATCCCTCACACATTTGTCACAGATAATTGATAAGTATGTGTGTAGTTAAGTTGATACCTTTAATAAAGAAAGTAGGGATCGTCCTTACCGATATTAACATCGGTTCTCGGCACTCGTGGATCCAGGATTTAATTTTGGGGAAAGGGGGCTTCACCCCTAAAGCTTTTTTTATCATATATATAATGATAATTACTTTGGAATTAAAATAAAGAAACTGACTACCTTTTGGAAGAGGACATAAAAAACCATTTGGATCAGTTTTTTAACAATAAACTCCAAACATTCATTATGCAGTTAGTGGCAAGATGGGAAAAAGTCATATATTAATTCATAGTCAATATATTGTATATTAAAATAAATTTTATGTCTATAATATATTGAGTCTTATTTCATCCTGAAAAAACGAAAGGAATTATTTATCAACCCAATTGTATATATTTTGAATATTTATTTAACTCAAATCAATCATAGAAACAAATATGGACCAATAAAAAAAACATTTTGTGTTATACATTCAATAAAAAGATTACTGAAAAATTTTAATTGCTTGAATTTTTAATTTATCAGGGATTTTCTGCTACATTTTAATAAAAAATATATAATTATTTTGGTAACTGATTAGACAATAAATCTAATCAAATTATCGAAATAATAAAAAGATATGAATCTTACAATAGATTATAAAATTATTTTGTAACATTTACATAACAGAAGCTAAGTTCTTCATTGATTACCTTTTATCTCTCTTATTGCATAAGAACTGAGAAGCCCCATAATCTAGTTATAAATTCTGAAACCATAAAATAAAAGGAAATAACAGTGTTGTCCTCAATGGTAAATATTTTTAGTTTGAAAACATTCTCATGTTAGGTCAAGAATATTATGTCTTTGCTTAAAATCTGTCACTTTGTCAAAGTTTCAATTTTTTTCCCAACAAGAAACCTATTCCACATCAAATACAATATAACTATAATTAACATTTTACATAAAAAATTAAAAAATTATTTTGTATTGCATATTTATACTTGTTTAATAAAATATCAATTAGATTAAAAATTATCATGAACCACTACAGGATCAATCCATACCAAGTCTTAAAAAAAAGAATGAAAATAAAGCCTTACCACACTTTGTAAAATCATTCACTGATGTTTTAGTAATTTAAAAACATTTTTTTATTGTATTTAGTTTTCAAATGGTATTCATTTTTACAATAATCAAATCTATACTCTTCCAGGTAGGGGTTAATCTAGAAAGTCTCTTGTCTACCACCTAAAAAGTCGTCAGGATGGAATGTACGGGTTCGTGGTGGAATTAAATGTTTGGACTAATGGATTCATGTTGTAAGTCAGTCTCTGGAGGAAGTTTTTATAGAATTGTGTTGCAGTATCTGAAATAGTTTGTTTGGATATCCAAGACGTAGCAATTCATTTGTAACATAGTAAGATACGCCTGCGTTTTTTGGCAAAAAGTTTGATTGAAAGCTTTGAAAATTGTGGATGTTAAGACTTTTTCGTAGTAAAAATCTTTATCCAATATGATCATCAAGATTTTATAATTAAATTGTCAATAGTAATTCTGGCACTTGTGAGCGACGCGGGCACTATAGACTGCTATCTGCATTTATCATGTTATTTAAAGCGTTGTTGTTGTTATTTATTTTTCTTATTATTAAATTACTATATTATTATTATATTTATGTTTCTTATTAATATATAATAAGAAACAGGCAAAAAAGAGGCAACACCAAATATATTTATATTTCTTATTATACAAGAGTCTGATTTCATATGAAGATAGGGATTATTTAATAATAAGTAGTTTTTAATAATAAGAAGCAGTAATTTAATAATAAGAAATATAAATAACAACAACAACACTTTAAATGACAATATAACTGCAGATAGCAGTCCATAGAGTCCGTGTCGCATACAAGTACCGTAATTCTGTTAGTTAAGGATAATAAGTAGTGTCTGTCAAACAAATGAAAAAAAAATTAAATTTCTTAGAATTATTTCAGCAGAATTACTCATCCTTTTAAAATTATGTACTAAGAAAAATTGAATTTTGTTGTGATTTTACATCTATAATTTTTCTGTTGTAGCCAGACAAAAATTTAGCACTCTTCAATTTTGGAAAAGTGGGCCCATCTCTAGAAGGCAACCACACAGAGTTTAGAATAGAAACCATCCTCTAGTGGGCTGGAGTTAAAGTTTTGTTAAATGTTTCATTTTATAAGTTTAATATCAGCAGTGGTATAAACATTTTGTTTATTTGATATACCATTACTATCAAACACATATGGCCAAAAGGTAAGATAGCATGGAATAAATAAATAGACATTATTTATTCTTTGAATGGTTTTTAACCAAAGGTCACCAACAAAGTCCTTCTTTTTTTACTATCCTTATATTGTTGCTAATGTTTCTGCTACAACATATCATGTACCTTCTTTAAATTTTTATCATTTTAGAATTTTTTTTTTTATTTATTGTTACATTCCAAATCTACCTGAGCAGATCATTGGCGGCTTTAGATGGAATTAAATTAGGTGGACAAATTTAATGTCTTTTATGAATTCAAATACTTTTTGTATTTTTTTTCTTCGTCATCTGAAAGTGCGTCAGATATGTTGGAAAGTATATTATCTTTTGTTCTGGTGTCAGAGTATAGTCTGCAAGTTGTTACAATGTAGTTTACATTGTTGTTTACATACAATGTTGTTTCAGTGTAAGTGATGCGTTGCATGTTTTACAAAATGGTGGTTCCAGGCCTCTCATCAGATAGACGTGGGTGACGGCTGTATGTACGATTCTAAGTCTAGTTAAAATTGTTTCCTCTGATCTGTTCTTTCTGAAAGTGGTTGTCCATGGTTGGATATCTTTTTAATTTCTTGCAATTTGTTTGTAGATTGGTTCCATTTAAATTGTCATTTTAGCATTAAAACGTTCATTGTTCATTAAAATGGTAATTTGGTTGAAATTATTGGTTCATGGAAATCCTGATGTCTGATTTTATTTAGCTTTCTACTTATGACTTATGAAAAAAACAAGTCATAAGTAGAAAGCCAAGTAAAATCAGACATGAGGTCTTCCACCACCTCGTAATATCAATGAAATTACCTGAATATTTAAAAATGATTAAAATTTAAAGAAGGCACATGATAGTTCATATTTGAAAATACCATATGGAAAAGGATAGTAAAGAAAAAGAATATTTTGGTTATCCCTGACCAAAATTCATTTGAATGATATAACAACACCAAACATAAAAAGTATGAATAGAAAAATAAGTATTTTACTATTCTTCTTATATGGGAAAGGATAAAATATAAAACAAAAATCTTTCATATGTGTATTTAATAAAATTAAATAAATTACATAATTAGAAAAATTAATATTTACAAGCATTTAACAATATCCAAGAATTTAATACAATAATTTAAGTCTTGTAGCATTGTCTTTCAACGTGGACAATTACATGATTTGCAGCTATACCAACGCAATATATACATGACCCTGCATAGAGTGATAAAATAAAACGATACATCACTTTCAATCAGTTTGTTTTTCTTTTTTTCAAAGTCACTTACTTAGCAAAATAAAATTCAAAAATGTTTTTTAAAAAAATTGATAATTCATGTTGTGTTATTGGTGTAAAAATAAGTCAACTGACTGGTTTGCATTCCGTAGGGCACCAAAATGCTAAAGCACCAATACTATAACGCAATATTCATTTACACAGTAGCAGTCTGATAAATTTTGAAATGTTAGCATGCATACATTTCTATTTATTAAACCTTATTAACTTTTGTACATATATATTTTTTATTTATAATGTATCATATATAATATATGTCACATAGGTGCCTTTTTTTTTCTTCAAAGTCTAAATAAAAATTTTCTAACTTACAAAATAAAACCATTCTAAAGCTACTTACAAAATACTTTTATTTATAAGGGATTTTCCACAAAAGTCATACGAATCTTTCCGTTCCATATTCATCTTTGAACGACAACTTGGCAACACTAAATGCTACAAATGTGACAAAACAAGAAGACCTAGTTTAGACAGGCTTAGTGCTAAATTTTACATTTAACTTAAATTAAGAATGAAAACAATTTGATAATTAAAAGTTATACACAATAAATACACCAAGAAAAAGAACACGTAATTATTTTGTGCGCTTTGTAGTTATCAAGATGACAAACAAGAAGTTTTGATGTGAAATTTGTAAAAAATTTCATCTAAAGCATTATAAATTTTTGTGCAATTATCATTAAACAAATATTTAAAAAAAGATAAAGGCATCTTATAAACTGTTATAATTGATACAAATAAATTAGGTAAGATGAAAATGCAATTAAATTTGTATTATCTTACATTTATTCTTTCTACATTCTGTAAACACAGTCGAACTTCCGTTTACAAAAAAATTAATATGTAATCAAAAAGTAATTAAATGACTTGTTAAAATGGAAAATAAAAATTATTTAAATTGATTAATAAAGTGTAATTGTAATCAAAAAGGGCCTTTATAAAAATAATCAATTCTGAAACAAAAGTTCAACCTCATAAAAAATGTAAAAATCAAGATGAAAAATAGAGATATGACAAAAAATTTAATAAGTGTTAACAAGGACAATATCAGTAATTTACTAAAACTGTGATTCAGTTAAGACAAAATATTGCAACCTTTCTAAGCATTTAACTTTTTTTCAAAAATCTCTATACACAAAGGTTGTACTGTGATTTGAAACATAAAAAATTCAATTATTTTTCTTCTTTAAAGTTCATACATCGTTGTGGGTGCTGATATTATATCTCGTATAATACGAATAACGAATAACATGTCCCAATTGTATTTGCTTAAATAAATTTTAAAATTATATTTCTAAAAATGAGCTTGAAGAGCATTTAAAAATATACAACTGGATAAAATAATTATTTGCACAAAAGAAAAATAGTGCCAATATGAATTTTTATTTTAAAACATATAAATATAAATTAACACTAAGCTCATGTAATCTAGGTCCGATAAATACAAATAAAAATATAAAACATACTTCACTCTCTACAACGGGTTCATTTCGTTGATGTTATAAAATGTGAGCAATCGAATTAATGGTGTACCTAAATAGTGAAAAGGACACGCATAACATAGCCAAAATTATTAATAAAAGTGACAAAAATACACTTAATCAATTCTTAAGTTACTTAGAAAATTTACTAAGAAAAAAATGCAACTGTCTTAAATTTTATGTGAACCGCAAATGCAGACTATCCTGCTGGCTGGACAAGAATATCTCAATTTCTTTTTTTTTTTCTATAAAAACACTTATTTAAGACACCTATTAAATCTGTATTTAAGCAAAGGAAAAAATAAAAATAAAACAGTAGTTTTCAAAGCTATAGGCAAGTATGAGAAAGAATGGCCGACTAGTAACATCTATTATGAATATGTAGTCAATACATCCATAATTAAAATATCAATGAAAACAGCAAATCATCAATTATATCACTACTACGTAGTAATACAATCATCTAAAAGTAGTAAAGAAGAGAGTAGATACTTAGGATTGCAAACAAATGATGTCAACTTTTTTATGGCGCCCAACAGGTCAAACAAGGCTGTGGTGTACTAAATAAAAAAAGTTTATGCTTGGAATTGACTTATGGCCGGATTCAATCTTGGAAAGTTTTAGGTCAAAGAAGTTTAAGAATTTTAAGTCATTGAGTTTTATTTTTGTTTCTACTTTCATAATAGAAGACATAATATAGTCTATATTAATATTGTGTTATGAGTCATTCACTTATTGCACATTTTAGGGAGACAAAATGCAATAAAACAATGAAACTCGTTCAAAATGGAATCATGAATAATATATATGTTCAAAGCGATTTCTATGTTTAAATTTATAGTTAAGAATGAAAATAAATGTTCCATAAAAATAATAAAAAAGAATAGCTGACGTAAATGGTACTTTGCTGTTCCAATATTTCTTATATTCTCCAAAATGTTTGGCTTTACAATTTTACTTTTTATATATGACCCTTATCAAAGAATATTTCTCAGCCATCTTTACTTTTACTGGTCATTTATTATTATTTTTTTATTATTCCCTTTCTTTTTCATTAAGCTTCTTCCCTCTACCTCATCAATTTAGATGATTGTGTTCTTATATAGTAATAACATATTCAATAGTTCACTTATTAACTATACTTATAATTTCAAATTATCAACATCCATATTTAATTCTAGTACAAATATTAAACAATTTACAATGATATACTACATGTGAACTATTGCTTTAATTATTTATTTATTTTTGTGATAAAATAAAAACTAAGAAAGACAATATATTTTAAAAATTTATTCACGAGTTTATAAAATTTAAAATTTGAGGCATAAAAAATATTCACATAGGGAAATGACTTTGAGTCATTTAAATAATACTAAAACTAGATTAACTTATTCTAAATATGTTGACAAAATATTTTGTTCTCTCGTTTACAAAAGGTTTTTTACAATAAAAATTAATTTAAAATAAAATTAATTTCATAAACAATTCTTTTAGAATCATTACTATGAAATACAAAGTGCATGTGTATTTTTATAGTACAATATGTCTAAATTGTCACTGCGTTAGCTATACATAGCTCTTTCTCTATAATTATTATTATTATATTACAAAAAAGCACAATTTTCAATAAAATCAAGGTACTCTTCTAATAGTGTGTATTTCATAATAGCAAAAGTACCTAGCTTATCTTCTTCCAATTTTTATATCATTGTTCGCTAACAATTAACAATTTTTAGTGGTGTCACAAGTTATTTTATTCTTATATATCTTTTGGTAATTATAGTGTAATTATTGCACTTGATATTTAATAATAGGTAATACAAAATCAGTATTATTACGAAATGTATAAATTTAATGGTTAGATAATTTATTATAATATAAATAGATATATTTATAATTTTTCTTAAATTAATTATATTGTAGTGAAAGCCTGAAGAGGTGAACTCCCAAAATGGTGATATTTATTTTAAGTAAAAACACGCAAAACAGAGGAGTAGAATATTTATGCATTAATAATTCACATACTTGAAATATCTGTCATTGCATAGTGCAAACCATATTCATCAAATTTTGTATAATTTTCATATAGAAATAAATTGATATTTATTTTATATATGTACTTTATTTAGCCTTAAAAAAATTACTTAAAATTTATAAATTTTATTTTATCTTGTCCAAATTAACGCTCATTATATAAGTATGTTAATTTACTAGAAAGTATGTTCTTTAATAAAAAAAAAAACTAAAAAAAAATAAAATAAAATAAATAAACCATTATGAGAACTTCTTAACAAATCAAATGGGGAGATTTTTGTAGTTATACAGGTAAAATATTAGCTTCTTTGACTTGGAAAAGAAACAATATTAATATTAACGACTTTGAGTCATCAATGGCTTAATGTATTAATTACATTTAAAGTTAAATATCAAAAATATTTTCTTCAGTCACTCTTCTCAACCAAATAATTTTGGTCATGATCCTTGAAATTTTCTAATTGTATCTCTTACAATCAACGTTCTCTTATAATGAGGGACGATATGAATCAAAGATTCAATTTTAAAAGCCTGATATCACAAGCGAATCGGGGGCTGTGATTTATTTAAACTTATATTATTTGTTCTACCATCGCCTAGTAGCTATGCTTGTTATTGCCACCAACTAATTTGGGTTTATATTTTTCAAGTGAGAAAAATCAACATCTGTGATCTATATAAAGCTATAATAGTGTAAAAAAAAGTTAAAAATAAAATTTATCATCTTCAGTTTACTTATAAGATTTATAAAAGCAACCAATGGATCCCCAATTATTTGCCCAATGAAGAACGTAAACATAAAATATAAGATAAGTATGATTTGTTTTTTTTCTAAGGAACTGTAGCGCTATCTGGCATCTCATTAAAAAAACCAATGAACATTTTGGAAGCCACACTATTGGAAGAGTACCAATATCGAATAGAGTTTCAATTATCAATTCATAGTGTGCATGCACTCGGTGCATCTTTAGTAAAATTTAAAATATGCTGATATTGTTTAATAACAATAAAAGAGTGATAGGCACTGCATCATGTCCTAAACAGTATACAACCTCCTACTTAATGGCTTTAAGCCAACGCTTATACAATTCACAATTTATTTTTTAAGTAATACATTATATCACATAACAAAAAATATATTCATATATATATTTTTTTAAATATAAATTGTATATAAACTGGCAACGTTAATATAAATCATCAGCTTGAACTGCGTTATATTTAACAAATGAATTCGAAAAAAGAGATATAGGAGGCGTTGGGCGAAACAATATTTTCGATAATAATACTAGAAGGTAACAGAGCAAGGAACTAATAAATATGTGAGATCGAATAAAATAAAAAACAATTATACCTGTGAAGATTTTGAATCTTGTAAATCTGTTAAACTTGATCGGGGTGAAAATAGTGTAGATTCCTGAAAAGACAAATAATGATCAAATACCCAATAGAATAATGATATTTACGGACCATTCTCACAGAACTGGCCACTTTCTATATTGAATTCCTTGAAAATTTAAAGTGTAAAAAAAATTCTAAAAAAAAAAAAAATAATAGCAAGATCTTCCTCTATTAGAAGTTTAATCACCAGCCACATACAAATATACTTTTTCTACTTGAAAATAAAATGATAAGGTAAAAGAAGGAATTAGGTATGACGCATATTGTGAAGGAAACTACGATGGGATATGGATGAAACTTTGAAAACATAAATACATTATAAGGAGAAAAAAGAATTATCATTTGTAATTAACAGTTGAGGAAATGGCAGGAGGAAAAGCAGTATTTTTTAAATGTTTCTCTGTCATTTTAATTATGTCCTTTATAGAATGGTACAATAAATAAAAATAAAGCGTTTCACATCAATATTTCATGGTACAAATTCTTCCTAGCCTATAAAAATTTTTATTAATGAAAATTCTCAGAAACAGAGTGTTTTCTCATGGATAATTGGGTACTAAAAACTCATAAATACCCATTTGCTTTCCATTTGAATTATAAGATAAATTGATCACAAAATCGAAAAGAAAGGGGCCTACAAAAGTATTGGGCCATTTTTCACTCATTATTTTGACATGTTGGGGGTAAAGATCACGCCAAACAGCCCAATATTTTGTAGGCCACCTTATTCTCAATTTTCTGATCAATTTTATTTATTTATTTGGTAGTTCATACATAGTTAATATATTTTTCAAAATAACAAAACTCCAGGAACTTTCTCAATTTCCAATTCAATTTGGTGCTACTTTCACCATCGTAACATTTTATCTTGGATATTGGAATCCAAGAATCATATAAAAAAAAGAAAACATACAAACATTAAGTTATAATATACTGAGCATTGCATTTACATACAAAAAGCAGCTGCGTCGATAAAAGTATAAAAGAAAAATATACATACATACATACATAAAATACACACTATATATAAAGTAATTTTAAAAACTACGGAGGTAGCAATCCCTCCGCAATATAAGTCGTAAGAAAGTAATACTATAATACATAACTAAATAAAAAAACAAAAAAAACAAAAACAAATAAAAAACAAATAAATAAAAAAATAAATAAACATAAAATGAAAGAAATAAAAATGAAATAAATAAATAGATAAAAAATAAAGATAAATATAACAAAACGTAAACATGTAAATTATGACATCGATTTAATCATCGAGTATCACGCTATAAACGAGGAAGCAGCCTGAACCAATTACTGTAATTCATGTGGGACCCTTTAAGGACTCTTATTGTAATAGCGTTCATCATTCTCTTGGGAATGCCCAACATATCCATGTCTTGGAAAGATCGTCGGCACCATATTCCTCTCCAAGTTATTGTGAGCGGCAGTACTTTTATGTCCACGCCTGGCACTCCCAGTGTACGCCCGATCAACACTGATCAACTTATATTAGAATTCAAGGGGAAAGCAAATGGGTGTTCATGAGTTTTTAGCCCCTAATTAAAATAGACAAAGCTTGCCGATCTCCAGATTGAAAAAACCCCAATGCTAAGAATTTTCATAATTAAAAAAGTTCTATGAAGCTATTCATGAAGTCTTAAGCGGATGTTAACAATTTGGTTAAAAGGTGTCTGTGCCATGGACTACAAGAAAGGAGTTTAAAAAATATTAGTTTGTTATTTACCTTTATATGGATAGCGTGGGAATGATGTTCAATTTAAACACGCAGTGATTCTGCCTCCCCAATTTCCTCTTGGGGAACCAACAAAGCAACTGAAATCCTTCTTCAACACTATTGGCTGGGAGAGGGGGGGAATGATCTCACCTGAGTCAGATTAAATCACGAAAAATACAGAAAACGAACAGAGTGAGAGAATGATGAAAAATCTTGGACCCATCTTTTTCAACTTGTGCTTTACATATTGATTCTAAATAAAAAATAATCTTGTTTCATATATTTAGATGTTTACCTCATAAGGATATTAATGTTTGAAAGTTTTAATCCCACTATAAATTGCCTGCTATGAGAGTTAAACTTGGAAAGTTCTAATATAGACACAATGAGAAAATAACTAATTCACTTCTCTATATGACATATTTTTCATCTTTAATTTGATAACACATTGTAAATTATTTTGAAACTTTGAATACATTAATCAAAATTGGCAATCATAATTGACCTGTTTAGTGAGAATGACCCTGATAATAAAATAAAAACTTAGAATCACAAATATTTTCCCATGAGATAAGTCTTACAATAATTCATTTTTGTGATATTTTGTTGAGAAGAAATTAGTAATTAGGTCATGAATTGGATAAAAATAGATGAAATTATGAGGTGTGGCAATTAAGTAACAAGACTGATGCTGTAAAATATTTTATTTTGATTTCATAAAGATCAACCTTTAATATACACTCCTCCTCTATCTCTTAAATGCTCTCTGTGAATCTTCCATTGTCTGGAACAATGCTAAAAGTCTTCTGATAGCTTCTTCACGATGCGTGCCGCATACTCTTTCACAGCTTCAACAGACTCAAATCTTGTTCTTTTTAATGCAGATTCATGAATCATGGATTTTTACTTAAGATACTGAGATGAAGCACCAATTCATGCACTGAAAGAACACAACTTCACCAAGAGCCAAAAAAGCTCAAAGATCAAATCAAAATTCAATGATAATTGTTTTCTTCAATATCCATGGGATTTTGCACCTTCACTTCATGAAGGTCAAACTATTAATCAACATTACTCCATTTACGTTCTTGCTGAAAGAGAAAGCGGCACTTTCTGAAGGAACCGACAGAAGACTCTACCAATGTTTTAGACAATAGAAGATTCATATGGAGTGTTGTATGGAAAGAATAGAGATGTTTGCTGAAGGTGATAATTATAGACTGGATTTTCGTGCAGCAAAAATCGAAAAATGTGCAATATAAAACTCATAATGTGTGAAATTGCGCAATAAAAACCCAAAAAGTGTAAAATTAAATACAAAACAAATTCAAAAACTATGAATTTAGTTTATAATGTTAAAGCTTGTTTAATCTTATTTAAAGGGTTTTATCCTCTAAATTGAATTACGTATTACGTGTAATAATGTGAGAAAATTTTAATTATAATTTAAAATGAATGATGATTAACCTAATCCTATATTAAAGCAGATAACAAAAAATTAATCTAATATTTTTATAGAACGGAGCATATTTCAATTGAAGCTTGATTTTACAGCTGTAGATCAATTTTTTTTTTTTTAAAGTAGATTTTGAGTTAAGCTCCTTAGCTTTTATTAAAATCTATATTCCTTTGCACTACCTGGCGGTGTTTTGTCAAAGAATATTCAGCCAAGCATCAATAAAACGTTTTTTACAAATATTTCTGTACTTGTTTGTATGAAAACTCGAAAATAAACAGAGACATGTTTTGAAACCGTGAATACATATTCTAAACGAAATTTGGTTTAAGTATTTTACATTAGACTGTTAAAACTGAAATTTAATCCTTAAATAGTAAAATATGCAATATGATGCAACAAAAACCAAAAATGAGCAATAAGCCCAAAAAGGCCAAAACATGCAATTTCATGAAAAATGAAATTTCAATATGTTATTCTACATATTGTGAAAAATTGTGCAGTAACATGATAATCTGGTCTCTAGTGATAATAAATATATATGAATGAAATCAAATTAAAATGTTTTATAGGGTTAATCTCATTATTTGATAGCCATACCTCGTCTTTTACTTCCATTATATTAAATTTAATGTTAAATTTGTCTGTTGCAATTATAAAATTAATAAAATACTAACCATTTCTTGAAGTGAGTCCAACCTTGCAATAGGTGCTAATGGTTGTGGTGGACTTGGATCTGATTCGTCACAACTCGTAACACCGCGACTAGAAGCCAGGACTTGTCTTCTTCGAGCTGTATCAGCCCTCCAAACATCACCTGCTGCATCTCTGTAAACAGATTACCCCAATTATGATACTTTAAATATTAAAGATATTTTAATATGGAGAAATAATAACAAGGCTATCCTCCTGTAAGACTTCTTCCATGACTAGCTATGATTTAAGAATATCTCTTTGTGAGCCATGACCAGCATAGACAACTCTCATCATTAGGATATTTCCTGTTTCTTACATCACTCCATGGTGATCTTTATGATATTCTTATAGTTTGCTAATTTTGTTAGAGACACAATTTTTTATTTACATTAAAAAGTAGTTTGCATAAATATATGTGTATCAAAGTAAAAGTAGTGGATAAATATTAAACTTGTAGTTAAAATTACAATTATCCAATGTTATTTGGATAGTAAATAAGAAAAACAAATTGATTATACTCACATTTGGTTGGAAGGAAGAGAAGGGTCATCATTGTACCTCTGAAGTCCCTGAGGCTGAAACAAAATTAGAATGGTGAAAATACGTGGTTCAAATATTTTGAAGAATATATAAAGACTAGTTGGCCCGTGAGAATAATTCGCAGACAATTTTCTTTAGTGAAGGAATAGCAAAATAATATGGAAATAAGTATATCCTATGTATTATGTAAGGGAGGAATTATTTATTTTTCCTTGGTCGATTACAATATTCCATTTAACATAATAGACCAAAATATTTGTACAAATTCTTTTGCTAGAGCCTTTTTCTAAACGCTGACTGAAAAAGTAACATTAAAAATAAAGCCTCAATGATGGGATTTTCTAAATAATTAAAAAATATAAAATGTACAAACAAAAAATTCCTTTAAGAAATAATAAAGTATACATCAGCCACGAAAAAAATGATAGTAGAATAGTAAATGCAGGATCTTTAAAGAGGAAGAAATAATTAATTATACCAAAACTAATGGACTGTATCTTTGTTAATAATTGTCCAATTTTTATTTTATTTTTTGTTTTGTAGAGGTGATTTAGTGATCTTTCTAATTAGCATGGTTACAATCAAGAAAAAATGCATACTTTTTGAGTTATTAACAAATAAAATTTCTTTTCCTTCATAACTTTTTTCCCAGAAATTTCAGGGGGATAGGACTATTTTTTGCATGTGAAGGAGAAGAATATCTTCAAAATGAGTGGTCAATCATTGGATATGATGAAGAAATGACGATGTTAAAACATACCGACAAACAAACACCTTTAAGAAATAATATATAAGATTATTATATTTAGAGAGTAATAGTTTAAATTTTTAAAAATACCACAATATTTCCAAATATATATTGGATCAATAAAAAATATTTTAGACAGTAAGAAGATAACATATCACCTTTTATTAGCCATTTCAAATAATCAAAATAAAATATCAGTCAAAAACATGTTTAAAAACTATATAATATACTACTCTTTAGTAGTAATTGTTAATTAAAATAATTTGTTAAAAGTTCTTTCTTATTTCAAATTTAGTTGTTTTTATTTTCTCACATTATTTTGCCATTTATTTCATAATACCTTTTATTCATCATTTTTGATTCATTAGTCAAAACTGTAAATTTTTTTTTATTATTGCTTCAGTTATCTATTTGAAAATGATAAATCATCGTGTAATGATTTACAGTATTTTTAATTTTAACTTCATTACATGTGTTTAGTCTAAATTTAATTTAATTTTATTATTACATATTTTTACAAATGCCTGTTAGTTGGGTGTGTTTAAAAAAACTTTTGATGAAGTATGGAATTTCAGTAATAAAAGTTGATAGACACTTTGATACATCAATTTGTTCATTATTGCATAAAATACTTTATAATTATTTAATATTAAATAATAATAAAAAGTACCTGAGATAGGTCAACTGGTTGTGATTGACTCCGCCTTGGCACAAACACACCTTGTTGCTGTAAAGGCGATGGCACTGGTAATCTTGACATCTCCAATCCCCTAAAAAAGTAATACTTTCAATTTAAAAAAAAATATCATAATGTATTTAAAAATTTTTATTTACTTATTTTATCTGATTTAAAAAATCGATTACCTTTTTATGATAAAATTTATACTAAATTCTTAGGAAAAGTGTAACACTTTAATGTAAATTAAAAAGATAGTAATTTGTCATTAGTAATAAATCAGATCTCCATTTTTTTAAAAGTTCAACAGTATATATAGCATATAGTATGTATAGCAACAGAAAAAAAATTACAAACCTTGATTGGGATTGAAGAGTTGTGTCTGTGTTTTGGGGCACACTTGAGCTTCTTCTTACGGGCGAAGGCCTCGATCGTGAATCACCCCAACTACCCTGAAAATTGTAGAAGATTAATTTCAAGTTGTTTGAATGTTGTTGGACTACGAAAACCGGCAACATATCATATCACATATTAATTAATTGATGTAACATACATATCATTGATTATTATGAGTGTGTTCATTTTTTTTAGAAATACATTGTAAATTTAACAAAGAAAGATTCTCTTCTAAATAACAATATTACCAGATTCTTGACTTTTATAAAATTTTAAAATAATTAAACTTTTATAAAATTTTAAAATAAATATACTACTGTGATCTAAGTAATAGTGAAATCATTAACTGAAGTTTTTTTATAATTTATAACTTCATATAACACATTAATTGTCAATTTTTCTTACCTCTCTCGTTTCTGGAAGAGAATCCGAACTTCTTGCACCGGTTTGATATTGCTGCTGCTTCAGGATATGAAGTATAGCTTTTATATCATTCGTTACCGTATGCTCTAGTGTATCTAACTGCCTAAAAGTTGAAAATTTACTTAGAATTTTTTTTGGAAAATATATCATTTTAAAATTATTTATTGTTTTATTAACCTGCTTAGCCTATCTATCCTAGAATGAATATCACTATCAACACGAGCCTTCACGCCGCCACAATGACTGCACTTCGCTTCACCATGGCTTGGGTACGCTATCACAGACGATGCCCCTATAAACAAAAGTTGTCAATAAAGTATATGAAATTCAATGAGCAAGTAAATAAATGTTTTAAAATGATATTAGAAAGGATTCTTATCTACGACATACCTATTTAAAAAAAAATCTTTGATTCAGATATAAAAATCACGAGCCTTAAAACCACACTGCCTCAATTGTTTGTGTTGATTTCTGTGTTTAATTGCGTAAAAAACTTCTTTAGGCCCGTTTTGCACTTTTTTGTTCGAGAGTGATTTAGATTGATCCATCAGATTTCCAAAGTTTTAACGCTCAGGTAAAGTCGACTAATTGAAATGTTTTTTAATATGGAATAAAATATCTCAGAAACTAAAAATCAGGCCTGCATACTGTAAGCGAGGGAATTGTTCAACATTTCATCTTCTCTTTAATAGGCTATAATTTAAAATTCTATCTTACCGCCATGTTAGGGAGGAAAAAAGGATAAAAATAGTAACGAAAATGAAATGATAACGATTTTAGTTGAACATATATTGTTACATCTCCCTTATATTTTAGAAATAATAATAATAATATAACCTCAGAAGATCACTTTATACCGTTGGGATACTTCCTAAATAAATAAGAGGTTATTAAATAAAAAACAAAATTATAAGAGTATTAATATATTTATTTATCTCAGGTGTGGGTTACTAACAATCAGATCAAAACAATCAGACAAACTAAAATTAACTATACTAAACACTGTTTGATTTTAAAATAAAGTCAAATATGAATTAGCAACCTAACCATTTATATACAAAGTTTCTTCCTTTGCAGCACTGAATTCATTTGTTTTCAAACACTTTCCAAAGTTCTGCCAAACACAACTTCCAAATTTGTGATACTTTCTTCTAATCCTCAAACTCACTGAGAAATGCTCTCT
The DNA here is from genome assembly GCA_928085145.1 of Nezara viridula. NCBI lineage: Eukaryota > Metazoa > Arthropoda > Insecta > Hemiptera > Pentatomidae > Nezara > Nezara viridula. The sequence goes on from OV725083.1 coordinate 23,290,105, forward strand.
CTTGTGATTCCAAACAACTAGTCTCTCTGCCAAACAACTTCCAAGATGGTAATACTATTCCTGGGTTTTACCCACTGGAGCCAGGATCACTTCTCCTATCCTCTCTTCACCACGGGCGGATCTACGGAGGGGGAGGGGCTTTCGGGCTGAAGTCCCTCCCTCCCCCAAATGGTAAAATATAACGATGTTTTATCAAAAAAAATATTAAAAAAGTATCTCTTAAAGTATTATTTTTGGTGTAATTACATTTAAAAGGGCTTCAGGGATCACTTAAACACCATTTCATATAGGTAGTTAGTTTCTTTCTTTTTTTCCAAACTAATTATCGTTATTTTTATGAAAAAAAACAACTTCCGTGCTTAAGCCCCCCCCCAAAATAAATCCTGGATCCGCTAGTGCTCTTCACTACAGTCACACAACTGCTTGCCAAAACAAAAACCTTTGTCCCTCTCATCTTTGGGATTTTCCTTCTTGGGAAACTACAGAGCAGCCATTTTCTTTTCCCTGCACTAGTAGAACTAGATTTGCTTGCCTTTTAATTGTTAAACATTAATTTATTAAACCCTTTTTACTCACTTCCAATAAAGGTGTACATTACAATATATTGAAATATTTCAGATACTGAAAATCGTATCTGCATACTGTAAGCAAGGGAAATGTTCAGGATTTCATCTTCTTTATAATAAACTATTATTTATAATAATATCAGGAGAAGTATCTGAAGCCTTTAAAGTTCGAACGGGCTTACGGCAGGGAGATGGAATATCATCGATGTTGTTCAACTTAGCGCTGGGGAAGGCAATAAGATTAACATCACAGGAAAATGAAGGAATCCACGTCGGAATGAATTATAAAATCCTTGGATACGCAGATGATATAGCTGTTGGAAGTAATCAAGAGGACATTGAGAAACTCGCTACGACTCTGAATTCGAATTCCCTACTTACTTCCGTACGCAAATCTTCATCCTTAAACTCATTTAAACACCATTTATTTTTCCATCTCCTCAGCAATTCGTCTTCCGAATATATGTAAGAATAATATTTTTATGTTTTTTGAGCTGTCACCTTATTTTACTGTTATCTTACAGATACCTATATATAACCCATTGTTTATATGTAAATCCATTCTTCTAAAGTCTAGCTATAATTCAAAAGTTAACTTGTGCCTGTCTTTATTTTAATTCCAAGACTCAATAGCAATGTAATTAAATTAACAGCAAGAAGATGATTAACTTGTACGCCAGACAAAGTCACTAAAAATTGTTCATTATAATTATTCTTAGGGGCCTGCAAGCTCCAGAATAAAATTTACTTTTCTTCTTCTTTAAAATTATATATTATTATATTATATATTATATAATATATATATTATATATATTATATAATATATAATTATATATTATATAATTATATATTAATTAATATTTATATATTATATAATTATATATTATATAAAATTATATATTATATATTATTATAATGATATATTATATATATATATCATCGTACACTCAACAGTGGCCCTAGGCTAAAAATTATTTAAATAACAAAAAATACAACAAGAAAATGCAGTGTCTTATATCAATCATTGTATTCAATGGGAAACTGCGAACAAATAACAAATCCTTCTCCTATATTTAAGAGAAGAAGCATTGAGGACGGGAATTCCAACATGAAAACAAATGAAATAACTGAATCCTTTAAAAATAAAAAATTAATTAATGTTTATTTAAACAAATTTAATATTTTCAAGTGAATATATAAAGTTTTAATATTTTATTCAAAGCAGTTTTCCTGAACATTCTATAATTCAAACACCTCGATGATATAATTAGCTCAGATTACTGGGATAACACTGAATTTCAGTTCACTTTCTCACGATTGAAGAATACTGAACTAAAGTAACTTGGTATAGATTTATCGTATATAACGGACTAGAACTTCTAATAAAAAATTGATTTTTCATTTATACTTTTCTGCCTGAATATATGGCCATAGAAATAAATATTTTATTCAGTGCTCTAGAAGAGATGTAAATACTTACCCTGCTGATGGGGTCTTAAAAAAGAGTTGGAATGTAAGGGACTGATAGAGCCGGGGGTGGTGTAGTGCGAAGTTCCGCTGAGGTGACCCTCCTCGGGCAAATCTCCACCCAACGGCAGCCCCTCTGAAACTGAATACAAATAAATAATAATTTAATATTCTATAAATATGTTCCTTAATAAAAATTGTAAATATGAAATTATATTTATATTTCAAAGGTCTCCCCTAGTAATAATCATGAAGAGGGAGAGGAATAATTATTGGGTCATCTATTTTCTGTCAAGCACATATTAGATATTTTCAAATATACTGTACAAATATTTGCTGCTTCATGTTGAGAGTGTCTTGTAAACTGTATCACTGTGATTTACGTAAAGTGAACAATAGATCAGATATTCACCTTATGAACCATTCTAGGGGCAGGAAGTGAATGCCAGATGCATATGTACCATCTATTTGTTGATTCTAAGTTCACATATGAAAGCATTGAATGTGAGCTTCTGCATCATGTGATAAAGGACCTAGACCTTTGTATACATGTTAATTTAATACAAGTTCTTCTGATTAAATTTAATGATCAGCAATATTGAGTGTTGTAACCAAGATTAAGACAGCATTGAAAAAAAAACAAAAAAAAACTCTTCTCTCTTTTGTTTCCTGTGCCAGATTACTAATTCATATTTTAGCATGTGCATGTGCTCTTACATCTAATATCTCTTGTATCTTGACTATCTTTTTTCTTGATGTTTATATGTGGCATGCCATACTATTGTATATAGAATAAGTATCTTTTTTTGTTATTTTTATTATCTTTATTATCTTAAATATCTTCCTATTTATCTTTAATTGTATATAGTAATTATGTTTAAATTCTCTCTTTTTCCTTGTATTTAATTTCTTTTATTGTATAGTATTAATTCTGTAAATATTTCTTTCTTTAAATAGTTCTGTTAACCTTTTTTTGCTGCTTTATAAATATATCCAACCTAACACCTTCTCACCTGAGCTAGCATGGTAGGATAAATGATTAATCATGGCCAAATAATGGGTAAGTAATTTATATTCTCTATAATTATCTCTTTAGAGATGAAAGGCTAGTATAGCCAGTTGCCCAACAAATAAAAATTCCTATGGAAAATTATATTTATTAAAAATTATTTTATTATCTTTTTATTTATCCTTTTATTTGGTATGTGTTCTATAGATTCTATTTGAAGAACGTATTCTAATGATACCGATATTGTTGGGAGAACAAAAGATACAGTATAAGAAGCCCTTCTTATCCTTGAGGATATTGCCAGAAAACTAGTTTAATACTTCCTGTTAATACCTGTAAAAGCAATCATATGATTGCTGATCATATATCTTAATCATTATAAGATGTTAATCTGTTTGTGTATCTGGGGTCACAGATTGATAAAAGTGATATTTCCAACAAGATAAGAAGGAGAATAAAATATGCCTATAGCGCTGTTTCAGATTATGTAAACATAAAAAGTAGCTCAATATCGAGAACTACCAATATAATATTGCATAAAATACAGATCATAACAGTGTTTGTGGATCAGAAATCAGGCATTTTCAAAGTGATGAAAGGGATCTCCTAAAATTTGCGAGAAAAGTACCTAAACACATTCATGTCCAAGTGAAACATGATTCAACATGCAGAAGGTGCCCACAGAGGGAAATGTACTCTTTTATTAGTCAGGTGTTGTGAAAATTATTAAGCATAGTAGACTATCTCATGTAACCAGGAAGGAACCTTATGAAATTAAAAAAAAAAAAACCCTTGATGAGGACATGTATGGAACTCAAAAGAGACGCTGCCTGAACTTTTGATGGGTCGATGTTGTTGAAGCAAATTTAAGGATCCTCTTTGGGGTTTTGGGGAATTGGATGACATCTGCACATTGACAATTAGATTTAGAAAACAAATCCTGAAAGGAAGCCAGTATCCATTCATTAGTTGTTACCCTGACTGAGTAGACCAGTCAGATGATTAATTGTATATCTAGTAAATCATATTAAATTTATGATAATTCCAAAATTGTAAAATTACTAAAAAAATTATATAAAATTTTCTCTTTCTCAAAAAACATTGACATAAATAAAAGCATAATAGCAACACATCTAAATTAACACAGAGACATATTACTGACATCATTTCACAGATGGACATCTGTTATTTTCAGAAGGTGGAGAAAAAGTCAATTTTTGTTTTATCGGTTCAACTCCGATGACTTTATTTAAGAATGTTCAAGTTGAATTATGAAAAACAATCATTAGAGTTGGTCTTAATTGAAGCTATGTTATAAAAATTGGCTCTTTCTCATATTTTTAGAAATGACTGATGTCCGTTCTTTGACATGATACTACTCATTTATTTTCAAATAACATGCAAATATTTTTTTCAGGCAGAAAAATATAAAGAAAAGTTGCTCCATTTGGGTCGGTTCCTATCTGGATAGCTCATCTTGGGGAAGACTTAAAATAAGGATAGGATTCTGTTATTGTAAAGCTTAAACCACTGAAAGACATATCCTGAGACTTTATAATTTGTTTTGTTTTGGAAAATATTTCTGTCTGATTTCTGAGTTGTTTTGAGAATTCCCAAAATAATATTATCATAATTGTTAAGTAGATTTTCTAATATTCATCTACACTATTTAATAAAAGGAAAACTCTTGATCTTTAACTGCTGATGACGCAATTTACAGAACCAATTTACTGGACTTTTTATTGCAAAATTTTCTGTGTTGTGGAATGAGAAGAGTTGCAGGGATTTTAAGCTGCAGGAATTCTCGATCTGATTATTCAAAAGAGTGTTGAAAATGATAAATAATACTAATGAGCATACTCAATAATGTTTAAACCTAATTTTAAATTGTTGTTTGAATGGCATATAGCTGTTAAGGGCTCAAGATTTCTAGATTGGACAAATTATTACTAAATATCATCTTTTAGACAATATTTTTCCTTGCAGATTGACATAAATCACTAGATTAAGCTAAAATTATATTAAAAGTAGGAATTGATCCAATGGCAACTTTTCCATAAATATTTTCTGTTCCATAAAATTACAGTTGTACGTACTTGGTGCCTGATGGTCTAGAAGTGGCTGGGTCTCACGAGACGAGTCTGACGTGGCCGAAGACATCACCCTAGCGTCTCCCCTCCTCATGTTCCCAGAACTGCTCGAGTGTTTCAATCGCACATCGGCAGTTCGCCCTACATCCAATCAGCAGAAAGCACATAGCTACAGCCATCGAGTACTCTCAACACATTGAAAGCAAATCAATAGTAAAACATTGAACTAATTACTGTCTATCTTGAAAATCTTTTTTATATGTAAAGAGTAATGGCTGAAATCATGTTGATAACCTCTTGACAGAAAATTTCTTTTGTAACTTATATTGACTTATTATATTAAATATAATTTTACATTTTTAATTACTACTCTCATATTAATACTCAAATATTAAATTGTAATTGCTATAAAAATTATTAACATACCAAAAATGTTACATATGAAAAAAAAAAATAGTAAGGTGTAAAAATGGACATCTAATTTATCATAGATATTCAAAATTGTATTCAAATTACAAATAAAAAAAACTTAAAAACATTCTAACTTTTTCTATTAAAAAATTATATCTCAAAAGCATTATAAAACATTTTCTATCTACGTAATTGAATAATATTATATAGCGTTCTTAAATTTTAAATTATTTTTGTTATATCTAACTACAAAAATGTTAAAAATTAAACAAATAATAGTTTCAATAAATGAGAGTATAGATTAGTGTTAATTAAAAATACTAAAAAATATTTATATGTAAGTATTTTCTGTAATAGTGATAACTAAAATTATTTCGAAAACTAACAAAATTTCAAGTACAACAGTTTATTAGACACTTAAGCACTAAAATTACAAATGGCAGCAATAAATTTACTCTACAAATTAAGCATACTTTTGATGCTAATCTCTGGATTACTAAAACTACTCAAAAATAACTACTACTGAGATATATTAAGATAGTAATGTAAAAAATCATGCAAACTCCATATCTCCACGCTTGAACAGGTTAGTTTGTATTAATTAAATTAAATAAAAATTAAAACGAACATACCGTTAGAAGTTTCCTCTTTGAGTGGCTGTTTACCGCTGAGGCCATGCAATCGGAGATCTGTGAGGCTGCGCTTCAGTTGAGTGAGCATGCCTGACACACACACACACTCACACAACTACACTACAACATGCTTACTGGGTATTTTTTAAATAGTGTCTTAACAGATAATATACTTTCTATGTATGAATTAAACAAATTCAAAAAAATGAAATAAACAATATTATTAAAAATTAATAAAATAAAATTTAGATTTGAAAATATTAGCATCTTAAAGGTACAAAAAGAAAGCTTGATAAAAAGATGTTTAATTTTGTTCAATTACTTTCATTATGTCCCATTCAATACAAGTAAACCGAGAATAGTTTAATCTCAAAGATTAATCTTTGCATATTTATGAAAGTTTTCTTCTAAATTCTAGTCATTTTTACCACAAATATAACTAAAATATCAATAATGAATAACGAATAAATTTTTTTGACTGATTAAAAAACTTTCTTCCAATTCAGTTTTACTACATTGATTATGACAAGAACTAAAAATTAGTCAGTGTTGAATATTTTATGACTAAAAATATAGTCATAAATCAGATGATTTCTGCCCATCTTTGTATTAAATATACATGCTTGATGGTGTCAATATATTTTAAAATATCAAATTGTAATTGATAAAATTATAATTGGAACTACATGATGGTTAATGCAATCATGATGTTTTAAAATAAAATTAATAATTTTAAAATGATTTTTTTTTAGATAATTTCTTTTGAAAATTAATTTTTATTAGTAGTCGTCCTTTCTACTTAATGTAAATTTGATTAGGTTAACAAATAATTTAGAATCCCATCTAACATTTTTAAAAATACCTTTAAATTTAAAATAAATGTTTTAATGCATTGTTGAGGCTGAGAAAACTAACAAGATGGTATTTTAAAATGATAGCCCATTCAAATTAATAAATATGTTGAAATCCATCCATTTTATGCATATTAGTTTTTGTTTTAATCAAATTATCAAATAGAAATTTAACGTGCATTATTAATAAAAAAAAAAATTGAAAGTTTATAATTTTTTAGGTTGACAATAGAGAAATTGTTTATTCGTAATTAATAAACAAATCTGAGCTAACGGTAATAAATGCAATCAATATACAAGAAAGATATTTGATATTGGTTTTGTTCTTTTCTCAACCTGTTTCAAACTGAAATATGTAATATAAATATTTTAAAATATGCAATATGATAAGAACAAATTTAAATTGTTTAATAATCATTCATAGCAACATTTAAATGACTTATAAAAGCAGGAATGTGCATTTTTCTCCATTTTATCCAGATATGCAATGATATGAAAATTATTTTTTATTTAATATAGTAAAAAACTCACAGAGGCAGAAACTCATTTTTAGGCTATAATCAAAAAAACTCCAATCACACAGCCTTCCATATGTCTCCAAAATGAAGGCAAAGAATAAAAAAAAGTCAGTGTTTTATCAATTTAGGTATCATCGTTTTGTGCTACAGTCTATAGAAAAACATGTTTTTCACATATTGTGCATGAGCTATAGCACCCAATTTGTGTCACAGGCATCAGTAGTCAAAACCTTCAAAATCAAAAAATAAGCAAAAAACTCGGTTCACTAGTTCCCGAGAAAATCTTGGCACAGACAGACCAATGGCTATAAATGGGTTTTTGAATTCAGGAGGCTCTGAAACGCATATCAGAAAATCGATCCAATAGCAATTTTTTCCTTATCTAGTATAGGAGGTAGGAAAGTAATAAATTAAAACATGTGCAGAAACTAGAAGAAGCTGTATCATCGCTAATACTTGTTCGATTCCGATTTTTTTTTTTGTATTGTTGGTAATTTAAGTATCTTTCAAAAGTTATATTATAAATTTTACCATATACTTAGGGAGTTCGGCCCCAAAACATTTTTCTTTTCTTTGTAAATTTTTTTCTGAATTTTCTCAGGAATTTAGTCCATGTAGGAAAATTGAAAGGACAATTATTAGACCATTATAGGAAAGTTTTATCAAAATCATTAGAGCCATTTTCGCGCTACAGTTCATAGAAAAACATGTTTTTCACATACTGTGCAGCAGCTATTGCGCATAGAGCACCCAATTTGTGTCATAAGGCATCAGTAGTCAAAACCTTACAAAATAAAAAAAAAGAAGCAACAAAATCGCTCACTAGTTCCCGAGAAAATCTTGGGACAGACAGATCAATGGCTAAAATCTGTTTTTCAAACTCAGGGAGCTCTGAAAAGTATAGATCTGTTGAAAACTGCATATCGGAAATTTGACCAAATGGCAAAACTTTCCTTACCTAGTATAGGTAGGAAAGTAAAATACATTATTTCTCATAAAAATATAATTAAATTGTAAAATTTTAATCTGCTAATTTTTTTTTATCATGTTCTATTTACAGTTTCTCTAAAATGGACATCCCTTTGATTCCCTGTAGATGTCTGCTACTGAGAAGTTTTATTTTATGACTTTTTATTTTTAACAGAGGCTTTTGCACACTCCTGCTATAAAGTCTTTTAAACTAGATTCAATCCTTTAAAACTAAAACTATTTTCAAATCTAATATACCATATATAAATAAAACACTAAAATACATCTAATTGAAAATTAGATTTTAATGAAAACAAATTGCATGATGATATATTAATAGCAGTATTTAACTAATATTGCATAAATAACTTAATTTTAGTGCATATGCTAAATGTATTGATTGATGTAATGAGGAATGCATAAGAAATTTAAACCATAGATAGTTAAAAATAAGATAATAAGTAATAAAAATGTATTGTCATGTGTGGTTTTAAAGAAACTATGTAAATTGGGGTGTCATGCTCAATGGCCTGATGAACCATTGCCAACATGCAAAATGAAAGTTTAAAATAACAATTTTTGCTTTAAGAATGCTTTCATTCATAATTGGTTAAACTAACTATTTAACTAACACTAAGTTCAAAAACTAACTTACAAATTGCCGTTGTTATAACTTATAAATTCTGTATTTTTTTTCATTGGCTTGATTATTCTATAGACGGGCATTCATATTCTGTTAAATAAAGCTTTGTATAAGTTTTATCTCATGTTGTTTTCCATTAAGTGAATTAAATCTTACTTAAAAAGTTCATAATATTTAACATTCAGAAGCTTGAGTATAGCTTATGCTGGAAGCTTTGTTATAACTAAACTAAATTTGAGTTGAGGTATATAATAGATTATATAATCATGTAACTAGTAGGCCAAATTATATTGATTTAAATAAAAATAATAAGTGATGTAATACTGTAAATCAATCGATTGACTTTCAGATTGAATCGATTGAAAGTGCCAAAGCTGCTTTGATATTTTAAATAATAAGAAAACTAACCTAAACCTATTTAGTAGAAAATTTCTAGATCTTAGTTGCATAACTAGATTGAGTAATTGAATAACTACTTCCAATTATGAATGATAAAGTATTAATAAAAATGTTAATATTTATGTAGGGGTATATTCATACTAGACATGCCCATATCACAATACATTTAATGTAAATATTTTGGAGTTTTAGTCCCTTTATTATACATTCAATACTTGAAACTAAAAGAGGATTTAAATTTCCCATGCAGGAATATAATGGAAACACTTTACTAAAATCTGTGTCAATAAATGTTTATTTTTTGTATACCAGTTATCGAATTCATCCCTTGAGATCGTTCATTGCTGTCTTTGAATTGAAGGTTCATAGGAGTGACATCCTGACCGGCTTTGTCCGTTGAGAATTCCAAAATTCCATGACCAGGATACCTTTCCCTTGGAAAGTTAAAAGGAGAGATCGTGAAAATTACAGATTTTTAAACCTTGATATTTTTTTAATTAGAAAAAAATAATAATTGTGATACTTACATCCCCTCATCATCAAAAGAAGTAGCTCTTTCCATGCTCAATCTCATAGGAGGACGATAATAATTTCTTCGAAAATCCATATCAAAGTTACCCCCTCCACCCACTTCACCCGTTCCCAAATCCTGAGAATTTGTTCTCGAAGTGATTTTTCTAGTTTGACGACTTGCCCATGGGTCGACTCCGGCTTGCTCTTCCTAAAAAAAAATTCACAAAACTCAAAATCAATTTTTACTACATATACAAAGTTGTTCAATCTACTTACATCACGAAGATAAAATGTTATTTCTAAATTAGTTGTAAAAGACTGATAAAACTCAGGGTATAGTTCTAATACATCCAACAAATCATCACGATGAATTTTATGAAGGTCGCAATAGGTAAGAGCACGCACATTACACTTAGATTTACCTATTGTCGTATGAGCACATGGATTTTCTCCAAAAATATCATCCTTACCTAAAAGTAAAAAATTAACATGGCATTAGATAAAAATAAAAATAAAAATCGCATATTTAATACAGTATGCTAATAATAATTTGATTTTAATAATAAAGAAATTCATAACTATATAATTAAGTGCCATTTCCAAAATGTATGTATGAACATAATTTATTAATTAGATTTTTTTGTATAAATCAACTTATTAGTTTGTGGCTACTTTGAACTTTCATTCTAATAATATATTGTGAAACAGTAGACCTTCACTATGAGGGTGGTAAAAAAAACAAAAAACCACTTAACTTACAGTGGTAATAATGTTATATATCAGAGACAAAAAAAGATAAATCATTGGAAGTACCATGGACGCATTGAAAAAAAAAAAGTTAATAGACAATTTAAAATGGCAATCGGCTATATTTGTAAGAATAAATGTAAATGTAAGAAAAAAAATGTTACTATCATTTTTAAAAATTGTTTAAATCAATATTCAAGAAAGCCTTGTTTTGAGAAGGAATAATAACACTTTTTGGAAGAAATTCATCTTCAATGTTCCGAGTCTTTTTTCCTAGAAGAGACTTATGATAATAGTTTAAACAAAAATCTTCAAATTAAAAAAAAAAAAGTTGAAGAAGACTAAAGATGAGAAAGGAGTATGAAAACTGAAGATAGGGTAAAAAAAGTACAATTAAATCGCCATTGCACTTAATTTCTTGAATAGTTTTTGTTCTACAGTCTGAAGAAACAAATTAATAATTATACATTAATCTTTTTTAAAGACTAATCAGAGATTAGGATCACGGCTACACTTGTTTTATATCCAAACCCATTTTATAATGATCTGATGTATAAAAAAGATCCATTGTAATTACATACTTATGAAATCAATCAAAAACTTGTGCATGTGAATCCTATATTTATTCAATTATGTATTTCTAAACCAAAATTATAAGTTAGTCTATGTTAATTATTTGCAATTAATCAATATTACAAAATTAAATTTTCCTACAAGTATTTTATCACAGTTAGAAAAGAGAGAATTGATCTTTATAGTAAGAAATAAATAAAATTCTGACTAAATAAACAATTGCAAAAATTCTACCTTCTTTCCAAATTTGAGCTAAATTTTAGTTAGTTGAACTATTTGAAATAATTGTTACTGTTCTCATAAAAAATTATTAACAAAAATCACTTATATTAAAGTTTAATTATGAACAAAATTTAATAACAAATTTATTACTTTCTTTTTAATATTGAAAAGTTAATATAATAATAGTTTAAACTGACTCAGTATCGCCATGACTAAATCATCTTTGAGAATCTCTATCGACCCTCTTGATATGAAGTAAAGCGAAGTCAATACATCCCCTTTATGCACTAAAGTATCTCCAGGTGGAGCATGAGTTGTTTTAAACTTCAGCGATAAGGCCCTGAAACAAAAAATAATTAGTTTAAAATATTAATAGTTGTATGATAAAAAGGAAAATTAGATAGAAATAACAATAGAGAAACATGAATTATTTTAATTTTAATGTGAACAATAGGTATATAATAGTATCTATATAAAACATCCTGTACATACATGCAATAGTATACACAGATATTTCAAACAGCTTCTTCTCACAGGTTGATATATATACATGCATGCAAATATGGCTATTACAATAATCTAGCAGCAAAAGAATTCAGACTCCAATTTATATAAAGTTCAAAATATTATTATTTATTGATTGATAATATTTTCTATATAAATAAAAATTTTGATTAATAAATTTGTGTTAGCAATTATCAAGACAGCTCATACCAGAAATGTACTTTGAGAGGTTGACATCCTTAATAACCAATATGTTTCCCATATTTCTTAAGGGAAAAAGTGGAATAAAAAAAATAATACAAATTTTTATTCGTTTTTAAAATTCTATGTATCTAGAAACCTAAAACCTCAAATTTTGAGAGGGGGTTAAGTTTTTGAATTTTTTGTTCGATTACAATGGTTTATTATTGAAAAATAAAATAAAATAAATAAAAAGGCTTAGCGAACCCGAAGGTTCGATGCCGACACCACCAATCGCTTATTACACACCTCCCTCCACCGTTCGCCGTCCAAACCCAGTCCCTTCAGATCTGCTTTAATGCAATTGAAAATAATAAAGTTTCATCGAAGTCAGAACTCTATTATTGAAGATATAACGATTTTTAAATAATAATATCTTCAATAATATAGTTCTGACTTCGATGAAACTTTCTTCATTTTTTAAGAAATTTAAATACCTTTGAAACATCTTATCACAATATCGACAAAAAAGTGTATACTTTTGCTCGTAACTTTTTTTCCAGCTTCTTTTCGTTGAAGTATGTTATATAGATAAATTTAAAGGGCATCAAGAAGCGAACAGTCTATAGCAATGCAGGTTTTTCGGTCGCCATTTTGAATTAAAAGGCGGATAGTAATGTAGGTCATCCTCAGATGACCTCTGATTATAAATCCAAATTTGAAAAAATCGGTCCAGTAGTTTCGGAGAAAATGCGCGGACGATGGATGGACAAAAAAATGTTTATTCGATTTTCGAATTCTATGTATCCTGAAACGTAAAACCTCAAATTTTGAGAGGGGATTAAGTTTTTGAATTTTTTATTTGATCACAATGGTCCATTATTAAAAATAATAAACTAAAAATACATATATAGTGTTTTGTATTTTTCCCATTTTGGCAGAGGTTGATTTTGGAGGCCATGACTCACTTGTGGGTGGTAGTGCCTAGTAAGTAAGTAAGTATTTTTTCCCCAATGATTACCAATATCCTTGAGATGTCCCTACCTCTCATCATGGAGTAAAAGTTGTAAAAATTTAACTGTTGATTAATTAATTCTACTTTCTATAAGCGCTGAAGAAATAATAAAAATCCATGCGATTGCGCTGGTTCTTATGTGAACTTATGTAATTTATGGTTCTTATGTAATTTATGGCCAGATGTGGTTTTTATTTTTTGTTCATAACTGTTATTCATAAGGGACCTCGTCCCAGAATAAAGATTACTTTGAAAAAAAAATAACTTTTTTCTTCTCCTATGGCTCTACAGCTCATGAGGAGTAAAAGTTTTCCTCAGTCGGAGCCGTTAGTTTTCTCTGTTTTGTGCAGCTGCCTTTTAATTTCTTATTTCCAACATCTTCTGAGTATTTACTGCTGCACAATCTACTCAATGCAGGTGAGGTCTTTCTACTCTTCTGTGTCAGAATATTTTCTTCTAGAAGTATGTTGGGGGCTTTAATGTCATCTATACGTACAACATGTCCGCCTATCTTAAATGTCCCATCTTTACTAAATAGACAATATCAGGATCATTGTAGAGATTCATTAGGTCAGCATTTTTCTTGATTGATGTATAAAGGCTCCACAATTCTTCGCGAACTTTTCCTTTCGAATCTCAATATGATATGATGATTCTAGAACTTTTGTCATCGTCCAACACTCTGATGATTAGGGTCTTATTGATATCTTGGTTGCCCTAGAGAGAGATTTGCTTTTTAGATGCCTGTGAAGCCCATAATAGCATCTATTGAATGCCATAATCCACCATTGAATCTCTGGTTGAATATTATTGGTTAAGTTCAATAGTGTTCCAAAGTAAATAAATTCCTCGAGACGTTCAAAGTTGAATTTTCCAATTTTTACTCTCTCTCCTAGATATTCTCCTATTTTAGGATTGCAGACTTTATACTTTGTTTCAGAATCATACACCTGTAGTCCAACTTTAGCAGCTATTTTTTTGTAGATTTCAGAAGGCACTTTTGATTGTCTCATCATATCTGAATTTCGCAAAAAGATTATTTTATTTCATAGAAGTGATTTGTTGTTTTAGTATACAATACAATTACACTATCCTTAGCGATAATATAACCAATAACTTTCATAACTTAGAGTCTAATTAATATTAAGACTTTTGTTCATCTAATGAATTTTATAATACAAAAATATTTCAAGAATGCTTAAGCTGAGGATACAATAATATTTTAATCTAATCTATTATAAGATTATGATGCTCTCTGATACTTATGAGTTTAATTTTTTTTTCTAGTTATGGAGTCCTTATTTCTTTTGCTGTTGTTACATATACAGTTAACTCTCAACAATTCAAATTAATTGATGATTTACAAAGAATAATATGGAAGGAGGAATTTGGGATTCACCAAAAATTATTAATAATATTATCTCTATCAGTCAAAATCATAGGTTTCTTCGATATTAAAATATTTCAGCAGTGATGCAGCAAAAGCCTGTCAGAACAATTTTACTGGAAAATATAGTTTTTAATTTTTCTGTGAGAAATTAAAACCAAAAGTGTTAATGAAAATACACTTCATTTTTTGTCTTAAGCATGCAATGAAAACTGAAAAGAGATTTCTAGTTCATTAAATAAAAAGCATACAGTTATTTCATTTACTGAGTGAAGCTTAAAGCACTTACATGCTTTTCCAACTATCTAAAGTATATATCGTGGAGCAGTAGTGAATCTTCGATTTAATTTTAAGGGGATTGGTTTTTTATTATGTTTTTTTTACAATAGTAATTACTCCAGCAAAAAAAGAGAAAAGCTATATAAAATATTGTTTCAGTTGTTCCCTTCCCTGCGTAGATCCGCCAGTTTTATGGAGTGATATTAATTTTGTTTTAGAATGTAGATATGAGAAGTGCTAACTATAGCCTGTAATTACCTTTTTCATTTTTCTCTCCATATTATTACCTGAATTGGCGAAAGCTTTATTTTAGAGTATTCCAATAATGTCCAATTGTTATAACTGAAAGTGAATTATCATTTTTTTAATGAATTTTTGAGAGTTGACTGTATGTATATATCTTATTGATTCAATTTATTTTAAAAAAATAATTTTTCTAAACTTTTTCCTATAATGTTAGTTTGAAATTTTATTTGTTTGGGAATTCTGACCTTAAACATCCTGGAGAGGCCCCATCGAATGCAGTACAGGACGTGAGTAAATTTCTGTTGAGGTGCAGGCAAATGTCTGCCTGAAGGCACTCCGGAAATCCTTTCAGCACGCTGTTCATATCTATTCCATTAGTGTAAGTCCATGCATGCTACACACAATACACAAAGTCACCTATACTTAATTATACTACATACAACATAGCTAACTATCTTACACCTGAACGACTACTAACCTATAAGGTAGGTAAAAATATAATATCTATGATTTATGTCATATCTATGATGCTAAATCTAAACAAAATATACAAATTAAGCTGCTTAAAACGTTTCTTAAAGAAAGTATGAATCAAGAAAAAAACAAAACATATAACTGACCAGATTATAAAAATAAAATTGGTTACAAATATTGGTTAAAAATATTTTATTTTATATATTTTTCACATTAACCCTCTATCTGAGATACCAATCTTTCTTTCGTTGGAAACTATCAAAAAACTTGATAAGTTGATAACTAACAAAGACTTCCTAGTGAAGGTGTTTGTATTCATTATTAAATTGATTTTAGTGTTTAGTATTTGCGATTCTGTCTTCCGTACAATTCATCTCAATATCTGTTAGTCTCATTTCTTTTTTAGCCAGAATATTTGTGTAGAACAATGCTCCATAAAGGAGGGCTAGAGTATGTTCTTATACATAATGTTTTTATGCGATATGGGGTTTTAAATTATTTATAATGTTAAAAACAAAAAAAATATTCAATTAACTCGCAAAAATATTTTATGTAGTATAAATTGATTTTCCAGTTTGAAGCATTATTTGAAAAAGTGATGAGAATGATGAATATTCTTTTCAAGTAAAAACAAGATGATTTGGAAAAAAAAATGGATGCTTACCAAGTGTACTTGGAGTATGTAAAAAATAGGAAATAAAAAAATTTTATGAAATATTTGATAGAAATAAGGATTTCCTAATTTGTTGCTGTTACATTTTGTCTTATATTTAAGCAGCCTTTTGAATTGAAACAACTAATTGTTTCTAATTGACTTAGACTAATAAAACTAATAACACCAAATCTCATCCTAAATCCACACAACAAATATTTACCAATGAAACAATTAATTTACTTCAGTCTTTCTAATAAAAACTATTAAATAACGAATTGTTTTTCTAATCATCTTTAATAATTCAAATTTTACCTGAAAGTATTCCTCCAGTCTTTGGCGAAGCGGATTAGGTATTTGATGAAACCTAATGAACTCACGTACCCTTAACATTTGTGTATGATACCTCGCTGTTCCTGAGTACAATCTTTGAATAATTGCTGATACATTTCCAAATATACTAGCATACATAAGTGCTGAAATAAGATTGAAAAATAAATAATAGTTTATCCATGATTTCATTAAGGATAATATATATGAATGTTCCATGATCTTAAACATAATATAGTTATTTATATATTAAATATTTTTTAAATAAAAATAAATATGAAACATCATAAGTTTCAAGAACAGCAAAATTTTATCGTTTTCTTTGAGTAATTTACATAATTCCAAGTAATATCAAGTATATTATAAAAAGTAAAAAAATTTGTATTAACATTAATTTCAATTTATAACAACTTATCAAATTTCAATCAATTTAATATTTGTGTTCATATAATATTAAAATTATATCTTTGTTTATTTTCTAATCTCTTTTGCATATTAATAAAAAGTAATTGAAACTTCTGTGGAGTTTTTGTCTTTAAAATTATTCAAAAACTTATGTTGTAGAAAGATATTTTCATGTAAAGTGAGGAGTTCAGAAGATAGGAGGTTTTATTGTTTAAATTATACCTTTATTTATTTCAAAATTATTTATTCACTTTTACCTATTACAAAAATTAGTAAAAAATAAATAAAACCTCTGAGTTTTGCTGATAAAATAATTCAAAAACTTCCGTTACAATAACTTATTTATATGTTAATTAACATTGACAAGGATTGATTTTTTTTTTTTCAAAATTAGGTCAAGTGCAGAAATTAACAGTAGATATGCAAATAATTAATGGCAAAGAGATTGAAGAATAAAATAAGTTTTAACATTACCGAACATTAATACAAATAAATTATATATAATTTTTAACTTACATCCCACTAACATAACAGCTATGGTAAAAATCTTTTCCGCATCTGTGTTGGGTGCAACATTTCCAAAACCAACGGATGTAAGGGAACTGAACGTAAAATAAAGAGCTGTGATATACCTCGACTGAAAAAAAAAAAAATATATATATAGTTTAATGAAAAATAATTTATAATCAGGGACACACTGTCCCAAAGATGTAAATTAATGTATATTTAGAGGTAGTTAAGTCTGATGGAAAGAGAGAAGAAGAGGGTGTGTGGAAAATTGTTATAGATTATAATTGGGAGCTGCTTGATGAATAATTTTCTAATTTGTGATGTGGTTTTATTAGGTTGATTTTATAAGGAAATATTGTCAGTTTTTTTGCAAAAAGCAAAAAGTGACATTTCATAATCTTAAATCACTATCAACTTTGATGAATTTTACCTTTGTGAAATCAGAATATTGTGCATTTAAAATGAAATGAAAAATAAATTTTCTTCTGGGACTAAAGTCTCCTGAGAATAATAACAGGGTTCAAGAAATATGTATATCAGCCTGGCTCTAGAAATAATAGAATAGAATAGAAAATAATTTTATTTTGGGACAAAGTCCCTTTGGAATAATAGAAAAGCACAAAATTAAAATATTAAATCTGGCTTAAATAAAAACAAACACAGAAAAAAAAAAAAAAAAGAGGAATAAGTAAAGAAAACATAGTTAAACATACTATAAACAAAATTAAAAAAAATCTTAAAACACTTGAAACTATGCCAAGACACTTAAAACAATGTACAGTGATAAAACAAATATACACAATAAAAAAAATAAAAAAAATACATTAAATTCTTCTTAGAAATAAATTCTGTGCTTCTGCAGAAAAAAAAAGAAGCCAAATCTGATGGTAAAAATTGCCTGAGTATTTAAATGATGAGGTATGTGTAAATACATCATTATGTGAATCATTATGAATATGTAATTTTACATAAAATGTTAGCGGGTATCTGACTGTTTTTGGGAAAGGAATTGGAATAGGAGCGTTTTAAATGTAGATAGGGAGGGGGAATGCCGAATTTTGATAGTAAGGGAATTCCAGAAACTAACAGAGCAAGCAATAAAGGAGTTTTGGAAATAGGCAGATCTATGAAAAGGGATGTAAAGGTTGGATGGTCGAGATCTCGTGGAAAGGGAAAGGACTGAGGACTTGAATTGGAGAAGGTTGTAGGCATGAAAAGGACAATGATTGTTGATGATCTGGTAGAGGAACGTACCTAGGGAATATTGTTTTCGAATGGAGGAGAAGAGTCACTTTAATTCAGTGAAATGGTGAGGGAAATTGGAGTATCTTGGGGCACCAATTACAAATCTTACGCAGCTGATCATTAGTCTTTTCAATCTGTCACAGAGCTCCACCAAGAGGCCATCACACACCACACAGCTGTAGTCAAAGTGGGGGAAGATGAGAGAGGAAACCAGGAGTCTATGTGTATGTTGAGGTAGAAAATGGCGGAAGCGATGGAATAATTTGAAGGTAGAAATTGTCTGTCGGGAGATGTGAGAAATATGGTGATTCCAGGAGAAGGTTGATGAATCTAAAATCCTAAATTTTTAACAGAGGATTAGAAGGAGATTGACTGGTTATTAAGGTTTAGTATGGAAAAGTCGGTATAGAATCTAAAAAGGGGCTTGGAACCAATTACAAATCTTACGCAGCTGATCATTAGTCTTTTCAATCTGTCACAGAGCTCCACCAAGAGGCCATCACACACCACACAGCTGTAGTCAAAGTTGGGGAAGATGAGAGAGGAAACCAGGAGTCTAGGTGTATGTTGAGGTAGGAAATGGTGGAAGCGATGGAATAATTTGAGGGTAGAAATTGTCTGTTGGGAGATGTGAGAAATATGGTGATTCCAGGAGAAGGTTGATGAATGTAAAATCCTAAATTTTTAACAGAGGATTAGAAGGAGATTGACTGGTTATTAAGGTTTAGTATGGAAAAGTCGGTATAGGATATAAAAAGGGGCTTGGAACCAATAAAAATGGCCCAAGTTTTGGCAGCAGGTAACCTTAATATAATACAAATAAATAAATAAAAACAAAAAGGCTCTTATCAATTAACTGTTTGTAAGCAATTGTAATTTCAATATCTAAAAATTCTTACATAGTTGCGGAAGTTTTAATGTGAAGTGGAGGAATAGGAGTTGTTTAAAGGAATTTGTGGACGTGGTTTTACGTATTGAGATACGTAAGAAGTTCCAAAAGGAGGTAGCAAGAATGACGAAGGATTTCCTGAAGGAAGTGGTTTTAGGAGGGGATATATATAGATCTGTAGGTTGTGATCTTCTTGTATTTAGAGAGTGAACATAACAGAAGAAGTTCTAGGATATAAGGAGGGTTTTTGGTTTTGAGGACTTAGGAGGGAAAAACCAGGAAGGAATTGCAGTTGGGAAGTAGGGTAGTGTTTTTTTTTTATCAATAAATAAAATTAAAATTCACAAAAATGTTTTTAAAATTTCAGCAACATCAATAATGTACTTAGTGACTTTTCGAAATAAATTGACTATGTATGAACTGTTAAATACTGTATCTTTTATAAAGGAATGATGATAAATCAAGAACAGTGGACCATAATCATAAGATAACATAAGTTATCAATGCTGAATTCAAAAAGTAGTAGATAGAGGAACATAGGATCAGAAAATAAAATTAGGATAAAAAAATAAAAAATGCTGGAGGATATCTTTATATTTTTAATACAACTAAAAAATTATTGTGCTTGGTTGTTTAAAAAAAAAGTATTGTTCTCTTTAAATTTTGATATTTCTTGCTCAGTTACTGACTGGTCAAGCTGTCATTGGTAAACAGGAATAGAGTGGAGGAGTGGGCATAGAGTATTTCAACTAGCTATAAAAGTCACCATCTTAATAGCTGGCCAATTATACCTATCAAATATATTTTTTTGTGTAATTTATATTATAATAAATTATATTTATATTTCAAACTTCACCTTTATCGAGGGTCCACCGGTGTTGTTCTGAAGATAAAACTGATGAGTATCATTTGCTAAAATATCTAACCACCCAACTTTACTGGTTAAATGAGGTCGCTCAGCATTACCTATTGCATACCTGAACAAGTAAATGTCATTAATAAATATGATACTGGCACTAAGAAAACTATAAGAAAGACAATTATAAATTTATAAAGAGGCAATCTCTTACAAATGGCCAACATCTTACCAAATGCAGGCTAACCAATGAGCGATGAGTGCAAAAGTAGCCATAAGAAGTAATAAAACAGCCGCTCCATACTCGGAATACCTGTCAATTTTTCTCGCTACTCTAACAAGTCTCAACAGACGTGCTGTCTTCAATAGTCCTATCAGTGTAGTTGTCTGTAAAAAGATTATTTTCTCTAAAAAATGTATAGCTTTAAATTATTAATAAAGATATTAAGTATTGCAAAGAAACAACAAAACTGTTTAAAGCACATTTTTACAAAATGAAACTGCAATATAAAATTGTTTAAAATAAATTTGGTAGTATAAAGTAGCATTGATATAAATGAAATAGTTCAAAGATCTCTTATGGAGTGCCAAGGTGATCATTTATAAAACCATTATATGTCCAGTAGTCACCTATGTAAGTGAGACATGGATCCTGCCACAGAGAATAGAAAAGCAGCTAAGTTCTTGGGAACGAGGAATACTCACAAAAATATACGGACCAGAATCCTCTCAGGGAGAGTGGAGAATAAGAAAAAGCAATGAGTTGAAAGTCTTATATTACCAGCCTAATATAGTGAACATAATCAAATAGGGAAGGTTGAAGTAGCTTGGCCATGCGAAGCATATGGGGATGAGATAGTTGGACGACATTGAGGCAGATCTCTAGCAGCTAGGAGTTAAAAGATGGAAAGCTGTTTTTTAATCAGAAATTTGACAATTTTAGAGGTAACGTGGTTTCTAATGATGTTTAAATGTTTAGAACAGTAATCTTATATGCTGAATGAATTATATATATATAATTACTCTAAGAAAAATAAATATATGGGTGTTACCATCAATGCCCTGACTATAAAGTCATAGATAATTATGCTTCTCTTGATAGAGATGGAACAAAAATAACTGTGGGATGTATTATGAGATCACAAAACAAGAATATTGTGAGCACGAAATTGATAACAACCATTTCA
Organism: Nezara viridula; assembly: GCA_928085145.1. Taxonomy (NCBI): domain Eukaryota; kingdom Metazoa; phylum Arthropoda; class Insecta; order Hemiptera; family Pentatomidae; genus Nezara; species Nezara viridula. The sequence continues at coordinate 23,311,874 of OV725083.1, forward strand.
TAATGGTTTTACAGAAGAGCCAAGATTTCCTGAAGAGAAGCTATTGTGAGCTATTGTGAGGAATCTTATTTTTTGGTCCATGGAAATATAGAGCTATATAAATACTTAAAGGGAATGAAAATATTGATGATTAAAGCATTAAGGCACTACAATTTGAAAAAGTAAACAATTATATAGTAGCGAGGCCTAAAGTTGAGAAATCTAGAAAAGAATTAGTTAGATACAGATTTATCAAAATTCTCAATAATTTCAAGGGAATAAGAATTGATGAAAAAATATTCTGGATTTCAGAATATCATTTCAATCAATCATAGGACAGAAACGTCCTTAAATAAAAAAAACAAATACGGAACTTTGCAATTTCATTTGTACAAATTTTTTTTATTATTTTAATATGCATCAACATAAAATATTGAAAATATATACATATGATGGTATACTTACAGATAATTTGTACCTAAATATTTATGAATTGTAATTATATTAATTGTAACATATCATAAATAGGCAACTAACAAACGCAAGCCTTATTATATACAGCAACCGGATTCATGCATAAATAAATTTAATATCTAATGTAGCATTATAAAATTTATTAACTTATGTTATATTATTGTGAATCAGGTGAAACTGTGTAATCATAATTATTCTGTACTGGTTCATAAAATGATATAAAAATTAAAAATAGCTTATATATTTTATTAAAAATGCGATGACTGCTATAATAGGAATAATTATTTACTGTGACAGATAGAAAAATAAGAATATCCTAATAACAATTATATAAAAATAAATCTCAGTCTCAGTGTCTCAATGAGAGATAGTGTCTTCGAAATTGATTAGTGTCATGATGATTTTTGTCTTATCAAAAAGAATGCTGAACAGTTTGTTTCCTTAAGTAGCTACTAAGCTCATGCGTCCAATACAGTTGTATAAAAAAATCAATAATGAAAATGATATATTAATGAGAATATTTTAACATTCAAAATTTTATACGTTTCCAAATTGGCTTAATGGGCCTTATATGTGTGTTCCAAACAGTTAATAATATTTTTAAAATTTATAAAAGTGAAAATATAACCTTTAAAAACTTATAATGTAGATAATAATATTAGTATAACAGTAAATTATTATAGTAATTTTAAAATAAAGATGAATTGAATAAAACAGATAATCAAATGATATAAATAAAAAAAAATAGAAACAATAAAATGAAAAATCAATAAATAAAATGTAAGTAAACAAAGAATGAAAAGAAAAAAAAACAGCAATTTTATTTATTAATTTTTATTTTACTATTTGTTTTTCATTAAGGGGTATTCAAAAATAAATTCAACCTGAATCCCAAATGGTGTACCATAATTAGAAATTGTAATGGGACATAAGCAATGGGCGAGTGTCTAAAATCAGTGATGAGCTCAGAATTCCATTAATGAGTTTTTGAACTCATGAATGGAAACCATCAATGGAATTCAGTTTGTATTTTGATTCATTAATTGAATCACCTATGCACAGTTGTTTTATCGGCTTTGGGGTCAATAGATCCAATGCATATAACCTCATTCTAAACTCAGTATTGTTGTTTCTAATTTTACTTTATAGGGTGTTTCTAAACTCAAAGCTAATTCCTTCAAGCAATACATCAACCAATTAAATCCAACAAAAATGTACAGCAACTCATGATGAGTTTAGGAATGATCTGTTGGATTCCAGCAGAAAGTTGACACTCATGGAAGATTACAAAACACATGAAAAATATAAATATGTATATATATATATATAATGAAATACCTACCTACGTAATTGTTCAACTTCAAAATAAAGACTATTTATTTATTTATTTAGACATATAATATTCTGTCACAGGGACAATAATTATATTGATAAATGAACACATTCACACCGTATATACAAAAAAGAAATAAAATTAACAAAAGTAAAATAATAACTAAATAATAATAAATAAAAACTATATACAATAAAAAAATAAAATAACCTAAATAATAAAATAACCTAAGAGATAGAAAGTAAACTGAACAGTGGATCTACTGACTCCAAAAGATGGTGGAAACTGCTGAGCCATTGGTGATCCAATTGATGAATAAAGAACCATACTGAATTCCATCAATAGGTTAATAACAATCTGGTGAAATTTTTATGCCATCGATGAACTCAGTGCTGAGTTTAGGAACTTGGCTATTTTTTAATTTTTTCTTTAAAATAGCGTTCTAATTTGAAGGTATCAATTAATTCTTAATGAAAATTAAATATTTAACCTACCTCTCCTTCAAGATTCTCATAATAAATGACTAAATTTTCTGAACAAGATATGATGTAAAAATGACTAACATGGAAACTAACCACTTGCAAAGAGCAATTAAATCAATTATATAAATATGCTATATATCTGTATATGAGTTTATTTTTAGTTAAATTATAATTTAATAGGGTGTATAAAAATAAATTACTGTTTTTCAATCAAATATTTGTATTATTATTTCTTCGATATAAAATACAATTAAGGCTCAAAGTATAGTCCATTTTTATCTAACGTCATTAGCCAATTGCTCGATCCCACGCTGATACTATTCTTTGGGATGGCTGTCAAAGAACTCTTGGACTGCAATTTCAACTTCCGCAAAATTATCAAATTTTTTCTCTTGAAGGAAATGGGCTATGGATCTAAATAAGTAGTAATCCAACGGTGTGAGGTCTTGACTGTATGGTGGATGAGGCAGGAGTCTCATATCAGAAGGGGTTTTCAATAAATTTTCACAAATTTCTAATCTCTTCTCTGATTGCTGAGGAGTAAGTTAGTAAGGGACCAGTTTACTGCTCTTTTTCACCTTCCCCGTGGAGAGTAGATGGCGACTAACAGAATCTTTCGACACAACACACTCCCTGGCAAGTTTGCGAGAACTTGTGGACGGATTTGACTGAACAGCTTCCTGCAGAACCTCATCAATATCCATTAATGGTCGCCCAGAGCCGGTATTCACTTTAAACATCATATCTCCACTGCTAAATTTTTTAAACCAATGCCATGCCATGCACTGGTCAAGGACACCTTCCCCATCATATTTAATAATTTCACGAGTTGCTTCAGCGGCTGTTAATTTTTTTCCCCAGTAATGTCTTAAAATTAGAGAATTTCATAGAACACTGTCATGTTTCTTCTTTGAAACAAATAAGGGTTTTTTTGAAGAAGTCGATTGGGATTAAATAAGCTTAGAGCTTGCTCTAAAGGGATTATTAAGTATTGGTAAGTATTAAATAGGATTAAAATATTTACAATCCTTCAGAATCTTGAATTTGATAAAATGGTCATTTTTTTTTTATACACCCTATTAACTAATTTATTTAATTAATGCAGGAGGAATTACTAAGTTTTTAAGAGATGAACCAAAAGTGTAATGTCTGAGAACTTATTCAAAAATAAGTGTGACAATTTGGGTATCCTAAATAAAATAAATTTTCAGTTTAAATAGAATACTGGAATAATGGATGCCATTTATGAGAAGAAACTACAGAGAGAGAAAGCTGTTGAAAGCATCTACTAATCTCTATAATGCAGGAGTTCCCAAGCTTGGATTTTCTAGCAATTATTAACATTGTTTATTTTGAAAAAAAAATATTAACTAAGTAACAAATACATAAACAAAAAAAAAAAGTATCATTAAAGACAATAAGAGTAAATGAAAAAAAAAAAAGCTATATTCATCCATATTCATCATAACAATTATTATTCTAAAAAATTTTTTGCATTAAGCACCTAAAACAACCATCTTTATCAGGACTAAATATGAGATAATTGGGGCAATCTTGAACTTCGGCTAAACTAGGGAGTTTGACAGGTTGGGCTTGAGGGCTAAAAGTTTCTAAGAATCAAAACATAAGCAGAAAATGGAAATGAAAACATCTGTTACGAGAAAGGTTTCTTTTTTTCAAGTTTGCAATACACAATTCATATTACAATAATCAAATAAATTTATTTTCCTCAACAAATAAATAATTTGTAGTAGATAAATTAATGATATTAATAAAATTTGATTGGGTTGCCAGGGAAGTATTTTTGGCTACTTCACATATATATTTTTTAAATTACTTCCCTTTATTCTCCATTCTGTTTACATTTAAATATGACTAAACAAAAAAAAAAATTAAAAAAGTTTAGAAGACCCTGGGTATTGGTTCATTAATTATTCCTCATCAGATTTTCTTGATCGAACATTTTATTCCGATATCTCGTGTCTGTCTGGGAGTACAGTAGATCAGTGATTAAAACACTGTGCTCCAATACTCTAGATTCCAGGTTTAAAACAGTCTCTGACAGGTAATTATTTTTTCTGTTACATCATGGATTGATCCTAGGGTCAGGAGACCTTCATGTAGCACACCCAGCCATTAGCAAATGGATACCTTATTTAAAGAATAGAATTAAGGGGGAAATATGTTGGTAGAGTTTTATCTTGGTCAAATCATCTCTTTGAACAAACTTTGATAAGAAATAGTACTTGCTTACAAATTAATGAGCCTAAACTGCTTCAAATTAGTTATAGAAGTACAGATTTTTTTTTTTAAATTGTCTCTCTAAGTGTATTTCTTCTCTTTTTACTAACATCGTTCCAATCATGTTCCCCAGTAATATTAATCTTATTTTATTATGTTTTGGTTTCCAATATCTAAAATATATAATTTAAAATATACTTAAATCCCGCTATTTTTTATAAACTTTTGAATTTTTTCAGCTCTAAGGCTCTGCCAAAGCATTTGATTCTGACATTCTTCATTCACTTTATACTTTTTCACATGAAAATTTGTCCTTTTATTCATCTCTTACTAATCATGTTTACTAATAATACTAATCTTTCATTATTATTAATCATACAGAATTATTGAGATCAATATCCAACCTGAAAAAGTAAGAAAACTAACTTCTATCAAGTCCTCTCTATTTCAGGAGTCTTTACGTTTTTCTTCACTTTACAGAATTAAAAATAATATATATATGAATAATGAGTTAATGATGAATAATTTTTGATATACTCAAACACTATTAAAGCACTAAAATAGTTGAATAATAAAAATCATTTTATAAAATACATTAGATGCCAATAAGCTAAAAGATAACATACTTTTTTTTTAGCCTAGTACTCAAATATGTTATTGATAATCCAGTTCTTTATGGCATTATGAAATTAATTGCATTCAAATACTAATATAATCATTATTATAATAGTTGCACATTTTAAAGATCTAAATAAAAATTATATAAGTTTTTTTCATAATTTTATTTTTTAAGACTAATTAAATTACAATAAAATTAATATTAAAAATTCAGCTCATGCTCCTACAATTTAACTACAATGTGAATGGGTGAAACAGCATTTAAAAAAAAAATAAGTTGAAATTTGGTTTATATTTTTTTAAACTTATTTTTTCAACTATATATTTTTTAAGAACTTTATATTTATTTTGACTGATTTATGTGCTAATTTTAGAACTTTGCAGTGGAAAACAAAATAGCTTGAAGCCTCAATATTATTTGTATTTAGTGAGTTTTGGTGAAATTAAAACAAAATTTGAAAATTAAATTGAAATTGATGCAAGGTATGTAGTCTAATTTAAACTAGTGCCAAGCTGTAGCATGTGTTCGTTTGACAAGCGATTAGATAAATGTTCTTCTCACTACTTCCAACTGACCTCATCTTTATCCGAGCTCAACTGAAAATAGGCGAAAATTTTTTTTGACAAACTTTTTCTTTTATCCCGCAGCATAAATGAAGCTACGCCAGTTTCAACAATATGATATTCCCAAAATGTATGTTAAATGTTAAATACTTTCTACAATCTAGATAAACTATTGATAAAGTTTTCATGGGAGGTTCTTAATTATGTTATAGTGATGCAAATTACAACTATTATTTCTATATATATTTTATTTCAGACCAATGTTTCATGTACAAGTGCATCAGTCTAAAATAAGAAAAAATAATCATTTACTATTGAACTTCTTAATTATACTTAACTTGATTCAGTTGAAATGATCTTCACAGCTAACAAGTTCTATGTACACCATATAGTGAGAACATTTTTGTATACCAGCTTAAGTTTTATTAGTGTTTCTTCATTATTATGTATGATTGTAGGTAAGTTGTTATTAGTTTGAGGTCATTTAAATTTTAAGTAAAATGAGTGGAAACAAGTTCTTCACCATAATAAGTATAATCATTATTAGTAAAATTTCTTCTCCATATATTAATAAAACATAATTCAACTAGTATCTTACTCTGCAATCTTTTTCTTTGCAATTTCCATCGATAATTTATTTTTTGATCGAGTTTTATACCCATTCAAGATAAAAAAAAAAATTCCAGGAGTCATATAGATCATACTTATATTTCTTTTATTTGAAGTTTGAGACTCAATCTCAGCATTGCAAAATGGTGATTTTGAATAGATGGAAAATATATTAATTAGTACCATTATGATAAGTAATTTTTTTTTCACTATGTAAAGAGTGTATCCAATAAACTTCAAATTAAAATTTTTTAAAATCATATTGATAACAATTTTTTTGGCTGCATATTATAAGTTTCGATTATTCATAATGTATATGAAATTTAATTATGTGAAAAAAGTATCGATATTCTTTTTATATTCCCAAAACTGAAAATTTTTCAAATATATCAAGGTAGTATTCAGATGAATAATAAAACTAGGTAATAATGGAAACAAAATTAATGTTTGAATATCAGAAAAAGAATTATGAATAATCTGTTTTGTCAAAAGTGCTTCAGTGGATTTTTGTTTATTAAATTATTATGAGTAAAAATTTTTGCAAAGCGACTGTAGATCCAGCCAAGCTTATCTAGATTCACCTGTGGTCCGTCCTACGATATGCACTAAATTGTCATTTTTTACAAATATATTTGTGAATTTACAAATTAGTTTTACAAAATACTACACATAGTTGAAATTAACATAGCTCCATCATGCAAGTTACATACATAGCTTTTCTATTTGAAATAAAATTACCTCTTAAATATTATATCTTAAGAATTAAGCAAACTAAATATTTCACTTATTTAATTAAACCTGTTTTAAAGAATTTGATACTAAACATACAAGTCAAGTTTTACTTATAGAATTAGAAGAAAACTAAATAAAAATTATAACAAAAACTAAAATTTTAATAGTTTTGAAAAAATTATACCAACAAATAGCTTATGACAAAACTACACCAAATATAAAAAGTATCATAAATTACATAGTATTATTTTAAATTGAAAAATCAATAAGTATTTTAAAATCTAGGCTATATATACAACTTTATTTTTAATTATTGGTAGATTAATGTGTGGTTTAAATGAGAAAAAAAAAATCAATAAGAATTTTTTTCCATAATGCCTGACAGAAAAAATATATTATGTATATCAAATGCAATTTATATATATTAAATAAAAAGTCACATTTACAAATTTTGTAAATATGTTTACGATTAAAAAGAGCTCTTACTTTCCATTTAATATAATTGTTATAATTAAATAAGAAAAAAAAAAACATTTTATAATAATTATATTTTCCAAAGAAATGAAATTATCTGAATCTCTTTTTTAGCATACAATGAAATTTTTATTTTAAATTAAGTTTAATTTTGTCTTCTTCCGTGTAAACATGGCTACTTAACAAAAGTCATTAAGTGTGAAAGTAATTTTTTAAACAAAAAATCCTTAATAAAAGTTGTAAAATGTAGAATAAAAAATAAAGATATTAAGATACAATTATGGTATCAACAATTATCAAAAACATGATTCGGTTATTAAAAATTTTGGAAGATATTTGAAATGATTTAAATCCTTTAAGTTTGATAAATCGATGAAGTGATATTAAAATAATCTAAAAACTTGACTTTGCTATTCCTTAATTCTTAAAAATAACATTAATTGTTTTTAATATGACAAGGATAAAAAATTACGATTTTTTAAATATTGAAATCTATAAATGTCAATTTTTTTTTTTTTTCGAGGAACCTTCGTGTGATTCTTATACATAGTGGTTTAACTGTATTTAAAATTTTTATAAAATTATAGAAAAAAATCTAGTTATATTAAAATAATCAATATAAGCAAATTAATATTTATTTATATGCAAATTAATATAATTTCAATATGTGCATAATGTCTCAAGTTAGTTTTGGCAATTAATATAATAATAAATATTTTTTGAGTTATAAGGAATTAAAAAAAAAAATCTCATAACATCTTTTAAATTATAAAAGTTACTGGCACAGGTAACTGGTTTTCAGTAATGGATGAGATTATTATCTTTATCAATATTACATATTTATTTTTGTCAAACTACATTTTTCACTTCTGGAATAATTTTCTTTAAAATAAAATTTAGTATGCCAAATTATAATTCTAACTGATTTTTCTTTCTATCTTTTTCCTCTCCCTCTTCGGAAAGTATATTTTTTTATGAATTCATAAATGATAAATTTTCAAATTAGATTCGAAAGAAAAGTTAAATCAAATATTCATTGAAATATATTTGCATTTCAAGTTTTACCAATAAATTTAAATATATACAAGGATTGATACTAGTTTAATATGAAGCAAATATTTCTTTAAATAAGTCTTGCGATGTAACACTAACAACAATTTTTTTAAAAATTAAGTAAAAGATTGTTTTATTTCAAAAAAGTCCAATAAACAAAATCTAATTGCCAATAGTTTAAACCACTAGTTCTTAATTTGAGTTGCAAGAAAGCACTTTGAAAGGAAACTACCATTTAATTGCTTCTCCTGTGATAAACTAGTTAATGCTACGTTAGTGCTGGTCGCTAAACAAGAGTTAAGAACCACTGGTTTATTAGTCAATAAAAGAAATTTTAAAATAGTTTTAATTTATTAAACTATATGAAAAAATTTTAATGATAATTTTTTCTGTGTTCTAAGCAGAAACTAAATACTCTTTCTCCTAATTTTGAAATGCACAATGATTGACAAAATTCATTTACAAGATATTTAATAATAAACTAAAATTGAAAATTTGTGACAGTTTTTATACAGTGAATGTTTTTGTGGACTAAGGAACTACTGATAGTACTTTTTAATACTAAAAAAATATGTATGATATTAAATTAAAATTGAACTGACTAAAGGCTTAAATGAAGAAAATTGTTTTAACTTTTATTTTTACAAGTGTTAATATTTAAAATGAAAATTACCTCGTCGGTGTCGGATCCGAAGATGAGAAGGTCAAACGGAATAGCAGCCACTAGGTCAATAAGGAACCATCCCCTGAGGTAATGAACTGCAATCTTGCCTGGGTGTGATACGACTTCATCGTTCTTATTTACATATGTCGTTCTGAAGTTTATCAAGATGTCCACAATGAATGTTACATCCACTACGAGAAAACAAAATTCCTTCGTAAATAAATAATTGTGTCACATATCAGTTCTTGGGATTACTTTAGTAAAATAAAATTGAGAAGAGCAATAATTTAATATCAGTAGATTACTTAATGAATAAGTAATTATTACTGTTGACCACACCCTTTCCTCATGACTATTTTCTCTTTAAATTAAAACTAAAGACAATTATTTCTATACCATCATTATGAATTAGTAATTAGAGTAAACATTAGGTATAAATAGTTATATATCATTAAAATGTATATGTTTCATCTAAATCCCAAGGAAAAAAATACAAGAAGAATCAGATGTAATCTCTGGAGAACCTGTAGTTATTTTATAAATACCGACGGTTTAACATGAATTAGTTGATCTATAATAATTTAATACATGAATTTTGATAATCAAATCCCTCCTGGGATATACCCAGTCTCTACGAAGGAGGTATTCTTAATAAAATAATTAAATAAGTGGAAAAACCTGTTAGTTCATGATCTCTGTCAAATCATCTCTTTGAATGACTAAAAAACAGCACTTTCTTACTAAATAGGGTGAATGCATCAGTTATGGACAGGGGGCCCAGTGATGGACAGGTTGGACTTTAAATGTAAATAATAACTTTCCTTGTTGATTTAAAGGTTACAGTTTTTTATAGATTGAAGAATAATGCCTTCTATTGATAATTATATGAACAAAGTTTCCAAAAGAAAATTTTAAAATGCCTATCATTGTTGTTTCTATAGTGCTCTTGAGATCAGTGTGTTTCATACCTTTCTACTAACAATTTTGCTAAGAGTAAGTTGAATATTTATGTTATCTTATCTTTATAGTTAAATAAAAATTTAGAATTTTTCTCAAGTATGTCCATTACTGGTACCGATCCTCTGTCCGTTACTAGAATAATTGAATTGGATGTTCATCAATAGTGTAAACAAGATGTTTTTTAAAATGGAGATTATATCAGCATAACTGATTTTTTTTTTCAATTTTAAAGTGCTAAATAGAAAAAGGAGGCCTGAGAGATTCTAAATGTCCAACGGAGAAGTTTATAACTATAATAATTATGGCAGCATAAGCCAAAAAAGACAAAAAATTCCTTAGCAATGTTCATCATTGGGGCGCTTGCCCTACTGTATCCAAGTGTTTATTTTTTTATTTATTTTTTTTTTTACAAAAATGTTATAGCCCATTGTTGAGAAACCTTTTCATCATTAGAAGTCATAGTAAGGTTAGGCAGTGCTAATGGAGGCACATTAATTTGTTATATTTTACTGTTGTTATTATTTATTATTATTACTATTATTTTTCACTAAATACACACACGCATACAGATATTCAACTTAATTCTATTAATTTAAATTTTTTTAAAACTTAAATAATGAAATATTAATTAAACATAATGCTAGATTAATAAATACCGCACAAAAATGTATGGGCTGCAGCTACATCACGGAACCACAGGTTCTCCACCTATGCTCTAGCTTCTTATAAATAAAGCTTTATTTTGGCTGACTACTCAACCAAAACATGTGTTAATTATTCAAAACTGATATTCAAAGGATTGGTTTAATTAGAGATCACAGCCTCTCTTTCTTTTCGGTTGATCACACAAATTTTCATAAAAATATTAATCAATTTTATAAGTTTCTGTTGATAACTCAAGGTTTGAAATTTCTTACTTACCAATAAGATCAACGATAACTAATGGCTCATCGCTGTATTTTTCCGATTTCTTTTTCATGTAGTCTGCTTCGTTGAGAAGAAAAGCGGCGACGTACGGGGTGAAAATAGCGGTGTACATGACGAGGAGTAGGATGATCCAGTCCCAGGCAGCCTTGAACGGGCTGTAGTGGAGGACGGTCCATTTGTGTATCCGTGGAGACTGGAGCTTGTACTCTGGCAGAACATCGGCTCCCAGCGACAGTACCTAGAACATTATATACAATTTTTTATATTATATATAAAAATAAAAAATAGTTTTTTTTTTTGTATTTATCTTTATTTATTTATGTAGTTTATCCTTTAGGAGAAAAATATTTAGAGAAGAAAATATAGCCCTACCAAAGAAGGAAGTTATAAACATAAAAATCAAAGCAGAACTTACGGACTTATATGGGAGAATCTGATATAGTTTCTTGCATTAAAAAAAAAGGAGAATAAGATGGTTTCATCATGTATATCGAATAGAACAAAAAAGATTCCCAAAGCAAATAATGGAAAAACGTTCAAACAGAGAAAGAGGAAAGGCAAGTCTAGTCTACGATGAATGGAGAATGCAGAAGACCTAAGGTCACTGGATGTGACACACTGGAGAGAAGCGGCAGAGGATAGGTCTGAGTGAAGGAAAATTGTTGGGGAAGCCACAATCCTTCATGGGGTTAAGGAAGAAGATTCATCTTTTATTATATAAGAATAATTATATTCAATCTAAGCAATGATTATCAGTGGTATTCTCAAAATGAAAAACAGTAATTTATAAATAAATTATAAATAATTTTATAGTTCGATGTATACTGATATACAAGATATGACTCTGAAAGAGAACATTAAAAGATCTAGTCAGATGAAAGTATCTTTTACATATATTATTTTATAACTGGAAAAATTAAATACAATAACAAAATAAAATCATATGTTAACATAAAAAAATAAAAATTTGAAGACTTTTTTTTTCTGTTGCTTTTACACACCTTGTACATATTTGTTGCCTTAACGAGCCTTCTCCATCTTTGTCTATCATGAGTTATTTCTTTAAAGTTATCAGCATGTAGCACTATTACATATTTTTTTAATCGATCTGTCCGTCTGGATTTTGGCCTTTCAAAATCGTAATATTGAAGCATTCATTGTTGTATAGAAGCTTTCTGATGGTTTGAGCTACATGCCTCACCCATCTTAACCTCCTCACCTTCATATCAGGAGATATTGGTCAACTAGTTTTTGATTGTCAACTAGTTCTCTGACAAATCTTTCAATACTTTTTTTTATTTAGTTTCCAGATCTATGTAACAGCCATATGTTAGAACTGGCTTTATCATGGTAAACCATTAATTGGAAATTTCTAGAGATTTTTTGGGATTTGATTAACTTTAAAAGTGAGAAAAAAAGCTCTGTTTGTCCTTAATATACACTGGTCTATTTCCAATTATTATTAATTCATTAAAGTTTTTTTGGAGCTGAAGTAATAACATGTATCTACTCTCGAAAATGATTTTCTTTCTACAGAAATCAGGTTTTTGGACTGAAAATTTTAGCTTATTATCAAATATTTTGTTTCATTTCCATATTTATCATAAATATTAGTATAAAATACTAAACATCTTTATCATAAATTGAATATTAGGTTATAAATGGAAAAATCCACTAACAAATCCAATAGTCTCTAGAATGCAGACAAAACAAATTAATTCATCAATGTTTCGGCAATACAGGCATCAGTTCATTACAATTAGGACAGAAAACAACTTAAATCACAAATATATGGACAAAATTATAAAACAATAAAAGGGTTTACGGCAAATCTTGCAAATATCATTTTCTAAAAGAAATTCTTTATGAAAAGGGTACATGAGTTTTTATAAAACAATGTTTTCTATCAACTAAAGCTGAAAAAAGTTTCAAGATAACTAGAATAGACTAGATTATTTGAGTTGAATAAGATCTAGGAATGGGAGGTCCACAAATGCACTAGACGGAATCAACGTAGCACAAACTGAACAACTGCATTAATGAATAAAATTAGCATTAAACGTTGGATTAAGTTTATTCAGTCAACATTTACAAGGTAATGACAGTTAAGGTATTTTCAAGGCTCAAAAATAATGTAAAATAACTAAAAAATCAAATGAAATAGATATAAAAATTATAATTTTTCCAAAAAATGCCTTTGTGGATATATATAGATAAGGTTAAAAGTTTTAGATTATATCAAGTACATAAAATACTTCAGAAAAGATGTAATAATAATAATAAATTGGAATAATTAATAAACACTTTTAGAATTTAGGTTATAATAGGAAAAATTCCAAACAACAAATGTCTCCAAAATCCAGGCAAAGAAAAAAAACCGGTCATAATTTCGCCAAATGAGACATCTTCAAGACAGAAAACAATTACTAATTGGGCATCACTCCATGATATCCCATGGCTTACTGCTTAATCCAATCATATACAGTAAGCTTTGGATGTCATAGAGTGATCTTCCATTAACTGTTCTTTTCTGTCCTGATATTGCCTGAATTGTGCAAAACCTGAACGGTTTTTGTCTTTTCCTGCATTTTGGTGACACAAGGCTACATGGTTTGAAATTTCTCCAATTATAACCAAACATCCATGTTCAGTCTCTTGATTAGTTTGTTACAAATGTATATTAATACTTTTACAAGCATACATTGCCTTATTTATATGCCTTTTACAAGTATAAAATATCAAATAGAATTGAAAAGAAGTTATCTAATTTTTTTTAAATTTGATGAACATAAAGTTGAAACACACTTTATGTATATTTTTTGTTTGTTCTAAAATGAAGAGAAAAAAAAAATGGGAAAAAGATCTATTTTCTCCTTAAATCTCTCTCTTCAATGGTCTATTCTCTCTCATGGTCTATTATAATATCACACAACTATGGCCCCATGCTTCAATCATGGTCTAAATAGTCTATGTACATTAAGTATTTTCTTTTAAGAGTTGGCCATGTCCAGAAAAAAAAAAGATAATGATCTTGATGGATATAATTTTTATTAATTTATTTTTTAAATTCTTTCCTGACTATAACGATGCTAACAGTAGTGGGATATTTATGAATGACTGTGTAACTTCATTTTACTATAAGTACACTGTCCTTAAGTGATACAGTGGCATATATATAGTGAAGCATTGTTCTCATCTCTGGTCTTCTCCTTATTCTTTGGCTCCAGTTTTGAATTGGACATCCTGGCCTTTCAGCCATAGATGAAATGAAAAAGAAAACCACGGGAAGTTTTCTTTACTGACCAATCAGGAAACTCCTCCTCAGAGAAGATGTAATTCTTATCCGCCCCAATCAGTCGAATTCACTGCACGTCGTGATGATATGATAAATACTAAAGCATTTGGGGTCTATATCCTGGGGAAAGGCTATGTAGTTTGGCTTGGAATCCTGCATGTCATGTGAGGCATTATGAAACCCTATTGTCCAGGACAGAGGTGCCCATCCCCCCTCCCCAAGGTAAATGGCGCATGAACTTAGTCCCAAGATATTTATTGCTCTCATCTTCTTAAAACAGTGCAAGCTAAGGTATAATTTTAAAAATCATAGGTTATATAAATTACACTTTCATTGGTCTGCTCTATACTTTCTTCCTGTCTCCTGGTTTGAAACTTTTCATTTTGAAAATTTATAACCCCTTCGAAATGTGACCCCTCAAAAATTCAAAACTCCGTCAAAATGTGCACCCTTTAACTTTTGATGGCACTACCTGCAGCATCAAACCCTCTCTACTGGACACCCCAAGGGGACCCAATTCACGAATATCTGAGTTTATTTTCTGGAGAATTGTTTCCTTAGGGTAATTCCTTTTTGCCACCACTCATTGTTATCTACATTACTCAATCGTATCCTCTCAGTAACCAGTCAGTAGCTCTCGACTTTTTTTTTTTCTTCAGAGTCTAAATGTGTATCTGAATATGATCGATTCACGGGGCAATGATGTTTTTCTTATATGACACGAAAAACCGAAGTTTATTTATATCTTATGAAGGGAAAATTTCCAATTGGACAGAGATATTTCACGATAAAATAATCCCTTGGGAAGAGTCTTTTGAAAGACTTGCCCGAGCCTGGGATGAGGAAAAAACCTTGTCGTTTTGATTTCCCCTGGGACCGATTCTTCCTTCCAAGTCTTAAAGGAAGAAATCGGGAAAACCTAAATCTCGAAATAATAAAAATCGTGCATAAATTCTATAAAAGTTTGTTTGTATCGTTATTACTAAATCACAAAAATATTCAAAGTATATTTGCGTAAAACTAATTCGTGTATACTATACTTTGAGGATATCGGTAAATTATTATGCCGCATTATTCTCGACAGAATTAGAGAGACAGTTAATAGTAAATTAAGAAAGGAACAGAGTGGATTCAGATCAAGAAGATCGCGCATCGACCAAATTAACACCCTCAGGATTATAGTTGAACAATTTAATCTTATCTTTTTAGATATTGAAAAAGCTTTCGACAGTGTGTTACGAAAGAAAATATTTGAATTGCTATCCGCCTAAGCGGATGTACCGATTTTGATGAAATTTGGCTAAAGTCTCACACGATGACCTTTAAATTTATGTTTATCGCATCCTTCACCGTGACGTACTTTCCTTTCAAGATTATGATCGAATGACCTGTACCTTATAGACTGGTCATATATAACATCAACAAAAATGTACATAATTTTAAAAAGTAATACTAATTTTACTCCTCATAACTTTTTTTCGGCGAAATATGTTACACACACACACACACACACACACATATATATATATATATATATATATATATATATATATATATATATTTACTTTTTTGTTGATGTTATAAATGATCATTTAAAAGTTTACGAAATTTCTTCAAAAACAAATAAAAAATAATCGATCGTTGAAATCGAAAGATTTTGCTCAAAGAAATGTTTTTCTAAACATTTTCTGCACGTTCTACTGCAAAGGTAAAATCTTTTGTTTTGGTTATTGAGTTTTTGGAAAGTTATACATCAACGGAAACAATAAATATTCTGTTTTTCGGACTCAAGGGGTTCTGAAACGCAGAGATGCGTTGAAAACCACACATTAGAAATTTTACTCGAGACCAATACTTTCCATACCTATATAACAGTTTATATATAAGACAAAGATAGACTCTATTTGTATGGGGTTCTTCCCCCCCCCCAAAAAAAAATAAAAAAATAAACAAATATTAAATAAAAAAAACATATATTTAAAAAAATAAATATATCGTTATTTAATTTTTATTTATTTATTTACAAATATAATAATCTGTCACGTGGACAATAATTATGGTGATATATGAACACATTCACACCATTTATAAAGAAAATATAAAATTAACAAATGTAAAATATTAACTAAATAATAATCAAAAACTATGTACAATAAAAAATAAAATAACCTTTTTTTTTTTTTTCGTCCTTCCCTTCCTCGCCTTTAAGGCTATACGGGGTTCTCCCGGGTCAGGGAGTGTGGGCGGTTATTTAAAAGACTCCCTCGGCACTGGGATGCGAACTCGGAAATATTTTTCATCGTTGTCTCATATGTCAGGTTGCCGGGCAACGGCGGTGCTGTGCACACTCCTTAGCCCATTCGGCCATTCCGCCCACAAAATAAAATAACCTAAAGATAAGTAAATTAACAACATAAAAACACAGTCATACCTATATACAATCAGGCAGGGAACCCCAAGCCAGGCTTCTCCCTGCAACTATAGAAGGAAAAGCAGGACTCCAATAGATCCCTGCGCTCTCAACCGCGTCACTAGTGCTAAAGCCATTGTTATTTACTAATAATATTATTTAAGTATAAATTTCTCTTAAGATGTATAAAATAAGTCTGTACGATAGTGATAGGCAAGTAAACAAAAAAATTAAAATGAGTTTATAACAGCGTATATGTGATTAATATATTTAAGAGATAATTCTCGAAATAGTGGTGGAGAATAGGGCAAGAGGGAGTTAGGGAAAGAAACGCAGAACTAGAAGAATAAATACTTAACGAATCTCACCGGTGCTAAAAGTATTTAGACTCCAACAGGTGGCGCGCAAAGCTCCGCTGCTCCACTAAATAATGGATGGAATTAACACCTTTCCTCATTCACTAGTCTAGCCCCGCCATTAGTTGAGTTCTCGTTACACTAAGCGGACTATAGCTGGAGGTGAGGACTGCTCCATGGAAATTAATTTCACTGTCGGTCCAATAGTTTAAATTATGTATGGGATAATCGTAGTAGTTAACATTATGTATGGGATACTCGTAGTAGTTTACATTATGTATGGGATACTCGTTTACATATATATATTTTTTTTTTTTGAAGCCACGAAAAAGGTCTTTAAAATGGAGCGAAACGGTTGGTTGTGTAGCAAAGGCGTAGAACCTGGTCATCAACGCCGTTAACTAAAATTATATATTATTATATCTTTTGGTTGTAAATATTTTTTATTTATTTTCCTACGCCTAAGTAACGCCTGCTTCATTAGCCATGCGTGCTCTTGCAGTCCAATACAGTTTTGCTCTCCGAGCATAAGGGCTGTCCATTTCATTAAAAGAACATCTTATGTCCTGTAATGCAGGGCATGTATCAAGATGTTCTCCTGTCATCA
Organism: Nezara viridula; assembly: GCA_928085145.1. Lineage (NCBI taxonomy): Eukaryota > Metazoa > Arthropoda > Insecta > Hemiptera > Pentatomidae > Nezara > Nezara viridula. The sequence goes on from OV725083.1 coordinate 23,329,652, forward strand.
TGTCTAAGGAACACAGAGGGCATGTCGGGCTATCTTTTATACCGGTTCGTTGGAGGTGCTTCTGAAGGAAATCGTGGCCTGTGAGCATTCCAAAGCATGCCACGGCTTGCCCTCCAGGGAGGTCTCTAGGAATCCTGCCACTTTCTTCCATCAATGCACTCCATCGTTTTCCTTCAATTGTTTGTACATATTTCTCTTTCAGTGAACTTTGGAGGGTCTGTTTTATGATTCTTTTTGTTGAATCCATGCCCAGAGGAATATCTGGTTGGATCATTCCAGAACCTATTCTGGCCAGTTTGTCAGCTTCATCATTTCCGTGGAGCCCGCAACGGTTGTAAATATTAAGAATTGGATAAAATTAAAAAAAAAAAATGTAAAATAAACGTTAAGGTTAAAAGTTGCTTATTGTTATTAAAGTTTAGTTATTTAAAGTTCGCACGTTAGGTCAAAAAGAAAAAGGAAAAAAAAAAAAAATGGTAGGGGGTGCTGCGTGAGAGGTTCAGATTCCTTCTTCGGAGAGAAAACATATGATTTTGCCTCGGATTTTTTCATCATTTCCCAAAGCAGCCGGTGTATTTGCTGGTATTCCCCTTATATTTAATTGTCTCAAGAAAAAGATATAAAGATCTCTCAAAGATGTGGACCTCTGTCATTCTCTCTCCACACTTCCGACAAATGGGCGGGTTTTCTTTCGTAATTAAGTGAAGGTGCGTAAGCCTGGTATGACCTATTCTTGGTCGCATTAGGACAACTTCCTCTCTGCGTTTACTGCGACCGGAATGTCGGCATGGATACAATTCACGATATTTTAAGTAGATGTAAAACAAAAATTAAGACGCCTCACTTAAACCCTACGTTTTAAATTGGTCTCAAAATTGAATTAAAAAACGCTGAAAATTATTTCGCAATGGTTTATTATTTCCAAACAACTATACATCTAAAGTAACATTACCTTCCTAGCGACAAAGAAATAGAAATATGATTCTTATTATTGGCCTGAACTTTTCTTTTCATCATTAATAATTTGCTAAAAAAAAAAAATGAATTACTTCAGTAACACTTTCAAAAATCCAAATCCAAAACAAAGGATATAAACTTTGCAGTAGAACATATAAAAAACATCTAGAGGTCCATATCTTTGTCCAAATCGTCCGATTTTAACGATCTTTTTAGGAAATTTCGTAAACTTTTAAATAATCATACAATATCGAAAAAAGTGTATACTTTTAGAGTTATTACATCTTGAAAGGAAAATGCGGATAGTAATGTCAATGAAGGAGGATCATCCTCGAGTGACTTCTGACTTTAAATTAGAAAAAAATCGGCCCAGTAATTCGGAGAAAATAAGCGGACAGCGGACAAAGATTTGTATTCGAATTCTACGTATCCTGAAACGTAAAACCGCAAATTTTGAGAGATAGTTAAGTTTTTGATTTTTTTGTTAGATTACAATGGTTCATTGTTGCAAATATTAAACCGAAAAATCGGTAACATATAGTAGAATAAGTGCATTCATAAAAATGATAATAATAATAAAGAAACGATTATTCAATGGAATCAAGGATCATACAGTGCCAAAAAAAACAAAAAAAAAAAAACAAAACAGATATTCTGAATATAAGAAAAAAAGAAAAGACGTAGTAATTGAAATAGGAGTTTCTAATGATAACTTTTTTTTTTGTAATGAGTTAGAAGATGTGCCGGCCTGTAGGTCATAAAAATATATATATAATAATAAATAATAAATAATAATAAAAGGTTTAGCGAACCCGAAGGTTCGATTCCGAAACAACCAATCGCTTATTACACACCTCCCTCCACCGTTCGCCGTCCAAACCCAGTCCCTTCAGATCGGCTTCTGGTATTCGTTTCAGTCTGGTATGAGGATTCCAAGTGAGTCGTTTGTCCAGGTGGAGTCCTAGGTAACGGATTTGTTCAACAGGGATAAGTGGGGTATTGTTAAAGAATACAGTAGGAAGTCATAGATTTGCGATGAACGATAAAAGTAATTTGATGGGATTTATTGGAGTTTAATCTCCACTTTTGCCAACATTTTTCAAGACTTGTGAAGTGAGATTGGAGAGTTTGGGATGCAATTGATGGATTGTTGTCATAAAAATATCAAATATTAAAAAAATATTTTATTTAAAGCCAACGTTTCGACCCGAATTTGCAGGTTTTCTTCAGAGGGTTGTATGCAGTATGGAGTTTTACAATTTTAGTCTTATATGACCATCACTCAGGGCCATCTTCTTACCCATAATATACCACGGTAACTATCAAGCAATCAGTTTTTTTTGTTTTTAAGTTTTTTTTGTTCACTTTTGTTTTAAAGAGTTGGCTGGAAAAATTTAAAAAAAATTCATAGGGAGGATAAAAAAAAAAAAAAAAATAAAAATAAACAAGCTAATATGATTCCATAGTAATACTATTCGTCAATGAACACAACAGAAAGAATCAGGGGCGTATTTTTTGGAAGGAAAATCCTCAAGGTTGATCACAGAATATGGGTGTCCTTGTTTATGTGAAATAAATCCAAACCATTTCATATCTCGAATTATTTAAAATCGATTTTCTTAGGTGTATACAAGGTAATTCATTAATTTCATTCATGCATCAATAACGATAGATTTTTCAAAATGAGTCAATTTTTTATTTTGCTCTGTCTAATGAATGATAATTCAAAATTAATTACGGATATATGTAGTAGTAGATCTATTTTAAACGGCCTTTATTTTTATTTTTCCAATAGTTATTTTGGGAAGGGAAATTCCCCTTTTTCCCCTCACGTGCATCCGCCACTAAGAAGAAGACTTTTAAAAGTATAAATAAGGGACAGGGCTCAGAAATCTCAGTTATTAAACTTTATTAATAGATCAGTGAGGCAAATTTTCGTAGATACTTAAGATTAAAATTACGGTACTAATTTATCTGTAAATAAGTCTTTTTTTTGTGATTGTGTATATTTATTGAACCGTGGTGTCAAGTACTAAACTGTAATAATATTGTTATATAGATGAATTGAAATAAAAAAAGAATTATGATATTAATAATTTGGCAATCCCTACCGGCTGAAAGCGAGCAATAAGCCTAATCGAGAAATAGAAAGAAGAAGCGGAGAGAGCGGGACTAAGGTTAAAAAAAATAATAAAAATTAAATAAAAAATTAAATCTGATGACCAATAGCAGATAAAATAACAGAAAACTAAAGATAAAATGATGACAAGATATGGGACTATCAAAATGGACAAGCAGTTTTAGCACCAAGGAGAAACAGGAATTATAACGAAGGCGAAACTCAGGCTACAAAAAGTAGAGAAGTAAAATTGTATAGGTATTGGGAGATTTGACAAAAGATACCTACCTTGAAAGAATTTTTTTGAAAAAAACTAAAAATCAGACACTATGAAACAGTGATGAAGTGTGAAACCCGTGATACTACACTGGTTGGATACAATTGGGTTTATTAGTTTGGAGATACTACTAAAACTAGAAAGAAAAATCCTATGACTTATCCACGTTTCAGGAAAAGTAGGAGAAGAGTACTGGCATAAAAAATAACAAAAGAGAACTCTATGAAATAACTGAAGACTTGGAAACAGCTATGAGGAAAACGAGACTAAAATTTTTCTTCAACATGAAAATAATGGATGAAAACAAATTGAACAAACATATTCCACAAAGTGTTAAGACTAAGAAACATCGGATAATACTCCAATCAGACCAGGTATTACAGAAAAAGAATACCAGGACACAGAAAGAGAATACCAGGACACAAAAAATTCATTAAGGTCCTTTTAGTGGAAAAGAAGTGGAGAGAAGAGAGGAAAAATGAACGAGCGAGCGAAAGAGGGAGATGAATGAGAAAATGAAGAGGATATGATGGGCTAATAAGAAAGCCGATGATTCTTAGCTGGCCATTTTCGCGAAAAAAAGAGAGAAAAGAATTTTGGTAATTAGGGAATTCATATTTTACTAAACATTAAAATAAAATAAATGAGAGGTTTACTTTAAATATCTTGATGTTCATTCTAAAAATTAATAAAAATATATTTGTTTTTTAAAAAATGTTAGATTTCTTCCCCAAAATTAATGAATCAGAAGAAAATTAACAGAAAACTTTTTAATAAGACGGGAATAACAAAATTATAACAAAAATGCGTGGTTAGTCCAAATTGTGCTTCCTTTATTATAATATTTTATCCTTTAATACAAGTGTGTCCAACCCAAATTAAGCATGCGTACTGCAATTGACATACGTTAATTTTAAACTCTGGTTGGCAAACTTTGAGGTTCGGCAAAACAAACACACCTAAATAAAATGCAAAGAACACAATAAAAAATTCTACGATTAATTTCCAACGCACCTTCCTACGTTTCAAATAGCATTTCAAATAATGACTTAAACACCCCACCAGTAAAATCCTACATCCACGACAAAGACACTTCAATCCTAAATCACTTCAATCCATTGAAGTTCTTTCTATTTCTTGCTCTCTGTTACCTGATCGACTCAGACTAAAAAGAAAATGGCCAAGGGACCTACTCCTACAATAATAACAAAATGAAGCAAATCAAGTAAACTCCCAACTGATATATCAAATTTGCTAGGTGCGCTGCAGCGCAGGTACAAGTGGCATAACATTTACACGTAATTTCAAATCGCACTGTTTACTTAAAAATAAGTTCAAACACAGACTCACTGAATCTCGCTTACTCGGTCCTTGAAGGCGACGATATGGGATGGACTCCTGGATGAACCTGCACATCAGAGGAATCCTTTCCCTCCAAGACATCCTGGACTGGAAACCCACTCTTCGGCCATAAGTCTTATATACACAATGTGCTATTTCTCTTAATAATGATTCGACTGAGATCACGAGAGAGTAATGGGTCAAGATTCAATTGATATTACTTGTTTGTTGATGGAAGTCAATTGCTTCGTTGATGTCAGTTTGAACATAACTGGCAATAAAGACAATTTTTTTTTTACTTATGGCTCTGAGAATTGAAACACAAATATGTTCTTATTAAGAACGAAATGATTAATTTGCAGATTGCTTTTGTATTTTTTTTCTTCTTTTTGTAATAGACAGTTGTTAATTTCTCTTTGAACCGTTAGATACATACAAAAATAATATATTAACAAAAAAAAAAAAAAAAAAAAGGGAATACGAGTATACCAATACATTCTTAGGAATTAGCTTCAATATTTTAACAACTTCGTAGATTGTTAACGAAATTCACGTCTACGAATTAAGCTTGCTCATGTTGTAGTCAGCTGCCCAAACTCGAGTTTCTTTCGAAACTGACAAGTACCGGTATATCATACATAAGTCTCACTCCGCTTGTTGGGAGTCATAATGTGTAGTGGAAGGCAACCGAATAATACACCAAGTTTAAATATTCTTAGAAGTCAATTTTCTAAATAATCTACAAAGGGTTTAGGTAGATATGCAATTAAATTCTCTTATTTTTAGCTCAAAATGTTAGTATAAAAAAATAGGTACCAATTTTAAAGTTCAACCCATTGCATAAAAAATAAATAAAAAAATAAAAACTACTTATTTGTGAATTTATTTTCAGAATATATATTTCCAAAACGGCTTGTTTTCATTGGTCCAAAGTCGGAAGAAATTTGGAGGGTAGTCCAAAAATGGTCTAGTCTAAATTTCAAACAATTCTATATTGCGATTAGTATTAATCTACCTAATCGTTAACAATATAATTAATATTGACTATATCATAATGATAATTATAACTACAATAAAACTTTGCGAATTATTACACTATGTTTTATTGTTCCTAAACAGTTATTTATCATATTTAACACTACTTTCATGCTTTTCTCTCCATAGTTGGAGGAACAAGTCTGACTCGGAGTTCTCTAGCCCCTGTATGTATGTATTCTTTTTTATTTATTTGTAGGTTATTTTATTCTTATTTCTTGTATATATATTATTTTTCTGTATGATTTATTTTTATTTACTGTACATAGAGTGTGAATGTGATCTCTGAACACTATTGTAAATGTCCTTTGAGACAGATTGTAATATTTTTCAGTAAACAAGTTAAAAAAATAAAATAAAAATAAGTTGGGTCGTAAGATAATTTGATCACAAAATCGATAAAAAAGGTGGCCTGCAAAAATATTGGGCCGTTTGTTATATATGACCTCGTTATTTTGAAAATTTGGGGTCACGCTTAACGGCTCAATATTTTTGAAGGCCACCTTTTTTATCGATTTTGTAATCAAATTATCTTATGATTCAAGGAGAAAGCAAATGAGTATTTACGAGTTTTTAGTACCTAATTAAATAGACAGATTTTGTCTCCCTCCTGATTGAAAACTCCTCAATTCCAGTAGTTTTCTTAAATAAAATAGTTGTAGATTATGGTGAGATGGAACTATTTACGAAGTTTCAGGCGGATGTTAATAATTCGATAAAAAAGGGTCTGTACAACAGACTTATCGCGATTGCTTCAGGTGATACTTTCCAATATTAATTTCCAATACTTTCCAAAATTAAAAACAAATGATATCAATTTTTCAGCAGAATCTGTGGAAAAACATTTAGAACAAGACATCTTTGCACCAAATGCTCCGATTTCATTGATTTTTTTTTACCACAAGGAGCTTCCTAAATATAGAATAGATTATTATTACTCATTTTATTTTATTTAAACTTATTTATTGAGAAATATTACGATCTGTCACGATTAAGGACATTTATTTATTTGATGTTTTGTTGCCTCTACCCAGTAGGATCAAATTACACTCTGTTGTAGAATTTTATCACTTTTAAGTATCTTAAAGGTTTTTTTAATTGCTCTTTCGCACTTTTGTAAATTTTCTTATAGGCTTTGTGCCATGTCCAATTTTTCCCTTGCAGTTTCAAATATAGGGCAGTGTTGTATAATATGCTTTACTCTCCTTGACATTTATAATAGTGTTCAGAGAGCACATTCACACTCTAAATAAATTATCTAACTACGAAAATTGACATGAAGTGGTTGAAATTAATTCTTCCCCACTCCAGAAAATATTTTTTTTTTTAAGTATTAAAAAATAAATAATAATAATACCAACATATTAAGTTGAAAAATAATGAACTTAAAAGTCAATACCCTTATTATACTTTCAAAGAAACATCAAGATACGAATCATCAGATTTAAAAAGTAACAGGGTCCATTTCTCCGCCCCTCACCTCAACCTCAAAGCCCTGGGGATCTCTTTAAGCCTATAAACATTTTACAAAGGACTTTATTCCGAGCACAATCGGATTCCTCCGGCGAATGAAATATTACAGCAAATGATCTCGACAACCTGTTGTTCAATTTTTTTTTGAAAGTATCTCTTGGAAGCATGAATGGGCTGGATTATTTCTGTATTTTTATTTTAGTTTTTATAGTCCTCATAGCTGTTAAAATTATTATTTTTTTCTTTTTTTTTTTCTTTTTTTACCATCACTACTTATGTTTCTCATACCTTGTTATCTTGTTATTTTCTTAGCCCTGATGAAGGCCTGAACTTCAGGTCAAAATGTCGGCATATGCAAAAATAAATATTATCATTTATTTTTGCCTTCCATTTTGACTGACCACCCCAACTATTCTTCTCTTCATTATCCACGACAGTCAACCATTTACCAATTATTATTTTTTTCATTATAGACCTTGTAGAAGTTTTGCCGCCTTAACAAGCATTTTCCATCTCTGCCCATCTTAGGCTATCCTTCCCCTTCCCCTCCGATTATTTCCATACTTATAATCTTCGTTGATTCAATTTTTTTTTAACGGATCCTCTTATGTCTTCAACATAAAAATTGCAAAAAAATTTTCGGAAGATGTTTCAGTTTTTCGCTTATAATTCTAAAACGGTGCATTCAATGAGGAAGATTGTCGTCAATGGCCAATGGCGAGAGACGACAGTTCACAGGCGAGGATTAAATAAGTAAGAGTAAAATAGAAGGCTACAATCTAGTCGGTCTCAAAAATACAAGATACAAAATTCTTTCAGAATCCTGATATACAGATCAAAAAGCGTAGTCCGTAGCCAAAGATTGACTTCGTATTGTTATAGTCCATGGTACAGTCCCCATTTTATCGAATTATTAACATCCGCCTGAAACTTCGTAAATAGTTTCATCTCATCGTAACCTACAACTATTTTATTAACGAAAACTCTTGGAATTGGGGAATTTTCAATCTGGAGGAGGGCAGACATTGTCTATTTAATAAGGAACTAATAAGTCGTAAATACCCATTTGATTTCTACTTGGATGGCAAGATAATTTGACTACAAAACCGATAAAAAAAGGTGGCCTACAAAAATATTGGGCCGTTCGTCCTATATAACCTCGTTATTTTGAAAATTTGGGAGTGTAGGGCCAAACGGCTCTATGTTTTTGAATATATAGATATATTTTTGGATTGGATATGAGAGGAATTCGATGGTTTAGTGGAGCCTCATAGCTCAAAGGATATTTTTAAAAACAGAATTTAGCTCAGTTTAGCCTCTCAAAAGTTCTTTTTAAATGGTTTTACCAACGTCAAACTCTATCATTATTTAAAGTAAATTTTGTTTATTGAAGAAATTCTTAATAACTGTTCTTACTTATCGCTTCCTATTCAACAAAAAACGTGACTTACTTAAAAAAACAGAAAACTTTAAAAGCTTCTTTTCCTGCTAAAAACGGCCCATTATTTATATACATTTTTTTGTTGCTCTTGACATCTGCTGTCACTCCTATAAAAATATCCCTCTTCTACTGGGACACTTTGTATAATATTTTACAACGAATACATTACTTTATTAAACACACTACGACATGGATACAAAGGTACAAATCAGACTTGGGCTGGTTGAAATATATTTGCTTCTCCAGCATTAGTAGGTTATATATATATCTTTCTTGTGTAATATAAATGATTTTCTTTTTTAATTTTATTCATGATATTTACAACCGTTTTTAAACTAAAAATACATCTAGTAAATATGACCACTGGATTGTAATGACTTGAAAACACTCCTTTAAAAATATTTTAAGGAAAGTTCTCAATTAGATCATTTATTTTGTGTATTAACAAAAAAACGTAACAAAGAGTATAATTAGCACTTTACCTCTTAAAATTCTAAATACAATAAGTGTATTCGTATTTCCTTTTCTAGATACTAAAATAAGAAAAATGTATTTTTTTTTTTTGTACTTTAAATATATAAAATAAATTATAGAATTGGTCTGAAAATTACTGTTTTTAGGGGTATTAGTCTGAGAATAAAATAATTGATTCATCCATTCATTACTCCATAATATATTCAATGCTGACCTTATCGATGGCATTGGATCAGTCTGTAAACTGGGTGAAAGGACGCCATCGGTGAACTATAAGCTATGTTTAGGAACTTGTAATATACAGGAAATTTAATGTTCCAAAAACTTGTACCACATTGATTTGGCAATGTGTCCACAAAATCTCATTTTAACTCAGTTAAATATGCGGATAGGTGAAAAAAAAGTGACTCAAGTCATATTTTTAAACAAAGGTTCAAATATCTTCTCTTATTCCTTTTGTGAGCTATTCTCATTTAGCGTTGAGTTACGAACTGTCGATCTTCGAGTTTATTTCTAATTCTGTTTGCAACGATTTCCCAATACTGTTTTGGTTGATTCAATTATTTTTCCAAACAGCTTTGTTGAATTACCGCAAGGTTGAGGCTGCAACGGCATCGCTGTTTACCAACTCTATCCTCTCCCTTCCGATGTATATTTAAAGAAGACAAATTGTTGATTTCCACTAATGATGGAAGATGGACTCCGGGTTAATGTTGATTGATCAGTCAACAACGACTCGTTGAAAGCCTGTTATACCAATATGCCGGAAGAATGTAATAACATGCTCGGTTCTATTCCTGAATAAGCGACAACAGGCAATCTAGATTTCATAAAAAGATTCCAATTTTAATTGTTTATTTAAAATAAATTTTTAAATTTGCTAAGAATAAAGAACAGAAATATTAAAAATGCTAGTTTCCGACTATATGCACCGTATCTTATCATAACTCGCATTGGCGTAATACTTGGGTCTGCACTGTATCAAGTTTTAAAATAAATGATTTAAACTAAAATTAAATGTAAAATTATAATTTTTCGGACTTCTTTGTAAAATCCTCAATGTGCCTTTCTTTGTCACAAATAATATCATCCATAAAAAGCTTAATGTTTCATATATTTCCGATTTGGCACACTCCAGATACTTATCTTTCCATAATTAACTTTAGAAACCTCTCGTTTTAAACTCCGTTTAATTTTCGATCCCTGATAACACTACGAGGCATCTGAAAAGAAAATGGTCTCGTGATATCTTAATGTAAATATATTTTTAGATTATGTATGAAATATATTTCTCAGAAAGTGTTTTCATATCATTATACTCCTATGTTCATATTTACTGGATGTATTTTTAGTTTTAAAACGGGTGTAAATATCATGAATAAAAAAAAAATCAGTTATATTATACAAGAATATATATATATATATATATATATATATATATATATATATATATATATATATATATATATATATATATATATTGTCGTTGGTAAAACCAATTAAAAAAAACTTTTGAGGTTCTAAACTGATCTAAGTTCTGTTTTAAAAACAATCCAAAATCCTTCGTAAAATCCTCACTGCTCCCTACTTTGTTAAAAATCCATAATGACCTTAATGTTCCTTATGTTTCAGATCTGGCCCGATCCAGATATCTATCCTTCCATAATAAACTTCAGAATCATCCCAACTCTCTCTTTTCTAACCTTGCTTCCTCTTCAATTCATGATAACCCTCCGAGGCGTCTGAAAAGAAGATGGCCCCGTGATCTCCTAATGTTACAATATCATTAGATGGCTACCATTGGGTAGTTTCTCAACAAGTGTTTTCACGTCATTATATCCATATCTTCAAATTTGCTAAATGTATTTCTTTAATACAGTTGTAAATATCATTAAGAAAAAAAAAAAATCATAAATTATATATTTTTTTTTTTTATCATTCTCAATCTATACTATAGATTCCTCAATTTTACAAAAACTTCCTGGTTTAATAATCTTCAAATCCATATAAAATTAAGTTGAGGTTTATTCGGAAAAAACTTCAGATTCACCTTAAGTTATGTAAAAAATTATGTGATTTCATACTCTGTAATCTAAAAGTATCCGTGTTTTCAGCAAAAATGACTACAATAAATTATTTCAAACCTTTAATCTCTTTTTTTTTTCGATGACCAGCGATGTATAATAATAAACATAAATCCATAAACACACTTTTTATTTCTCAAAAAATTATGATTTTCCGTCATCTAAAGTGATAATGAAAATGTGTTCTTTACCATGATCTCTATTATGGAATCAATCCATATTTATAAGTGGCGAAATAAATGTTTCTATTTCTAAAATTTATGTTAAAAATAAAAAAATCTGCTGATTACATAATTAATTTCTTGAAAATAATTAGCCCATTATTTATATAAACTTTCTTGTAGCTCTTGTGATCTATTATGACACCTATAAATAATTCCCCTCTATATACGGGGAGGAACATAAGAACATCCTGTATGCACAACTATACTACACTAACTCTTGATTATTTCAACTTAGTTCAATAAAGCAGTCACGAAGTACAAAAATATAACATTCACAATTTGTGTAATTTTATATAAACAATGTAACAACGGGTGCAATTAGTGTACGGGTATAACACAGAATATGATATAAATTTCTAAAATTGACACGATTCAATATATTGAATCAATCATTGTTAATTGTCAGGCAACGTCCAATTGCCTCAATCTTTCCAAGCAATTACCAATACATGATACCGTAGATGATTTATTACACAATTGATTGTAACTTGAGATAATCAAAACAGGTCTTGCAATATTTGCCCAGTTCTCTAAATAATGAAGCGTTAATAGATAATATATTTTTTGTCTTTGTGAATTGTTTTGTAATTTCATAGTAGTCCTAAATCATTGAAACATTTCATAACTTGAGAAAAATCTGTATTTTAAAATATGGTATCAATATCGTGTTTATTTTTTTGAAATTAAAAAAGGTACACTACAGCTAAACATATTTACATTTTATTTATTTTTTAAATATATAATTCTAATTTTTGAAAATACTTTATCTAAATTTTTTGGTAGAATTCATAGTATATGTGATGTTATGTTCATGTGAATGAAAGAAAGGGAAAAATGATATAATCTGAAATAATAGACATAAAGGAATGTGGAGAATAAAAAAAAATCCACCGGAGAAAAATCCACTTTATGTATATTATTTCATATCATATCCTTTTCTTTCATACTCTCCTGTAGATCTGTAGAAGTATATTCACATTTGCATATATTATATATTACACTAAAACATTTATTACCATCTATTTACTTCAGTTTAGGATCTTGTTACTTAGCTCACTCTGTTTATATTTTAATGTACTTACTTTTTATAATTTTAATAAGCTTATTCACATTGTTTATAATTTTTTGTCTAAACATTATGTAACTTCCACAATCCTCTATATCGTTTTGTATCTTTTCCGTTCTAACCGTGAAGAAGACCTGCAAATTCGGGCCGAAACGTTGCCTTTTAATGAAATAGTTTTGCCACTATTTAGCCTATTTATGACCACCAGCCCGGACCATCTCCTTTCTGTATAAAATAATTTATTGTCTAGGAAATTTGATAGGTAGTGAACATATAGAATGGGAAGTTTTATATTATAAAAGTTTTTCAATTTAATGCGGATTAATAGATTTTTAAAAGGAAATTCTGTTTAGTTTCAAAATAAAATTATAGTCTTTGTGATGTGTCTGTTTATTTGCGTATTTATATTTTTTTATTTTACGAGTTTCCGTTACATGCAGACAAATAAGAGAGACACACGTACCTCAGACAATTTATTTTAAAGAGCAGTTCTGCAGTTAGAAGTTAATAATTATGATATAAAAATAAAACAATAAATTCGTGTATTCTTATTAACTAAACAAAAACAATGAAAAACGTTGCAAATTATTTCACAATGGTTTATTATTTCCAAACAACTATATATTTAAAGTAACATTAACTTCATAGTTACAAAGAAAAATAAATAAAAGGTGCTTCCAATTTACTAAACTTTTTATTTAATCATTAGTAATATGCTTAAAAAAAAAAAAAAGCATTACTTCAGTAACAGATTCTAAATTTAGAACAAAGGATATAACATTTGGAGTAGAACATATAAACAAAAAACTGGAGACTATATCTTTGACCGATTTTAACGATTTCGTTTTTGTTTTTTAGAAAATTTCGTAAACTTTTAAAAAAATATGAGGTTGTTAAGTTTTTCAATATTTTGGCCGATCACAATGGTTGATTATTGAAAATAATATACCAAAAATATTTAAAAATAGCGATATCTCTACCAATAGCGCTTTGATTTCGATGAAATTTCATTCATTTTGTAGGACATTTAAATATCTTTGAAACATCTTATCACAATATCGACAAAAAAGTGTATACTTTTTGAGTTATTTGGAATTAAATTTTACCATCCCTCGTAACTTTTTTCCAGCTTCTTTTCGTTGAAGTATGTTATATAGATAAATTTAAAGGGCGGCAAGAAAATGACTTTAGCGAAGTTTCATTGAAATCGGTACATTCGTTTAGGAGCTACAGTCTATAGCAACGCAGGTTTTTCGGCCACCATTTTGAAAGTAAAAGGCGGATAGTAATTTCGATGAAGGAGGATCATCCTCGGGTGACCTCTGATTTTATATCCAAATTTGAAAAAAATCAGTCCAGTAGTTACGGAGAAAATGCACGGACGGCGGACGGATAAAAAAATTTGTATTTGTTTTTCGAATTCTACGCATCCTGAAAGGTGAAACTTCAAATTTTGAGAGGGTTTTTTGAATTTTTTGGTCGATCACAATTTTTGATTATTGAAAATAATAAACCAAAACGAACTATTTGGTAAATTCTATTTTTATTTTTAAATAACAAAAACTATCTTTCATAATAATAAATATTAATCTTTATTATGTTTTATAAAGTTCGGTAAATTATGGAGTAGGATTACAAATCGATTTCGGAATTGCTGGGGGACCTTTAAGAGCTACTTTAACTATTAGTTTCTCTTAAAAAATAGAAGAAGTCGATTCTAAAAATATCTTCCCCATTGATTCTCGATACATAAGAGAAAAGGCGCCTGGTTCGCGGAAGATCATGGTGAGTTTAAAAATAGTTCATCGAGTGAACGTAGAATTGAATAGTGAATAAACTAAATTATATAAAATATATAGCGTTAAATCTCATGATCTAGTGTTGAACGAATGGACAGAGGAGCAAGAAGTAAACAAATCATGAAGGTAACAAGTTCTTTTTTTTTTTTTGTAAAGATTCGAAAGAAGAAAATATAACCGTTAAAAAAATAAATAAAGCCACTTCAAATTGGCATAACAATATCATCGATTGTATAAAATACAGATAAATAATGCAAACACTGTTAGTATGTCAAAATAGGTAAAACAAATGCAAAATTGTTTTATTTCTCACTGTTAATAAGTCTTGTTAATTATATAGTCCATGTCTTTGTCAATTAAATTATGAACTCAAACACAAGGAAAATTCTTTAAAAAAAAAGAAGGAATAATTAATATTAATTAAAATAATTAGACCCATTAAATGGAATTTATAATTAATTAACAGAACAAAAGTTAATGTATAGACGCTCTCTTGTTGAAAAAAAAAAAAATTTTTTTTCCAGTTGACAAAAGCTGTATATTCTTGGTATTTAAAGCCTGAAATACTGTAACAAGTTGAAAATCCTTTAATGATTTCTCGTAAATTTTTTTTTTTAATGATATTGTATATAGGTATGTATGTGTTCTTTTTATTTATTTATTTTTAGGTTATTTTATTCTTATTTGTTGTATATATATATATTATTTTTCTGTATAATTTATTTTATTTATTGTACATTGAGTGTGAATGTAATCTCTGAACACTATAATAAATGTCCTTGAGACAGATTGTAATATTTTTCAATAAATAAGTTATAAAAGAAAATGAACATTTATGCTCCATCGTCTGAACTAATATGAAATCAAAGACATGTATCATTGATCCACCTTAGAACATTTCTGTGGATATCCTATTTATTTTTGCTTCTTTCCTTTCAATATTATCATGGAGACCCACAAATATAAATAAGGTCTGGCTGTAGTATTTTGTATTTATTTTTTTCTGATGTCAGTATATACGTTGTGATTCTTTTACTTCCTTGGCCAGTCAGCCTTTTCGATCCGCTAAATTGCACATTTGTTGATTCAATCTACCCATCTTGTTTTAGGCCTTCCACGTGGTATTTTGACTTCTATTGAGTCATTCATTGTTACGTTGAGGCCTCCATATGTATTGCTACGAGCTAGAAATGCTTTTTGTTCATATATTTTTATTAATTATTTTATTTATTTTTTTATAATTTCCGAACGTTGGTCATTTATTAAAGTTATTGTGGAGGCACAGGCGGATCTACCGGGGAGGCCCCCCCAACTGATAATATATAACCATGTTTTATGGAAAAAATATTAAAAATTATCTCTTAAAGTATTATTGTTCGTGTTAATAGGACTTCAAGAATCACTTAAACACCATGTCATATAGGTAGTTAGTTTCTTTTTTCTTTCTTATTTTTTTTTCAAATTAAATATTGTTATATATATATGGAAAAAAAACTTTTGGGCTGAAGCCTCCCCAAAATTAAATCCTGGATCCGCTAGTGTGTGGAGGTAATTGAATTTGTCTACTCTCAGGATCGATTTCCATTCTACGCAGATACTGTTGGCGTGGGATTTTCAGCTTATCATACAAGATGTCTCAGTTCTTAAACTTCAAACTTCGGAGGGTGATTCTGCACAAAATTTCTAACAAAAAAGTTCTGTTTATGCATGGACCGATTACAAACAGAAAGGGAGTTAGGACCAATTTTAGGTTGTTTTTTTTTGAGTTGTTCACAATTTTTATTTCATAAGAAGGAATTGCTAAAAAAATGTTCAATATAATTAAATTCTAAGCACATCATCGTAAATTAGACAAAATATATAATATCTACAGTGAAAGAATATTAAAAAAAATAAAAAAAGTAAAACCATTTAAAAAAAACAATAACCATTATTGAAATGAAAGAAAAAACAGAAATCAGGTGAAATAAAAATCAAAATGTTATAAGCACTATGGGTTGATTCTTAAAATTAAAACTCAAAAAATTTCAACAACCATTTATCTAAGTCAAAATTTGATTCATAATATTTATTTCATTTTACCACATCATTTTGGGATATGAGAAGGAATTTGTAGAGATGACATTTGAATGAGGACAAGGAAGAGACATGGCGGATATCAGATGGCAAGGAATTCCAGAAGGCAGTGGATCGGGCAATAAAGGAATATTCAAATGTCTTAGTTCTATGGAAAGGGATATAAAGGTCGAAAACTTGTTTTCTGGGAGTGAATCACAGGTTTGAACTGTAGGAGACTGTAGATGTAGGGAGGGTGTCGGGTGTTGATCGTTTGGAATAGGAAAGATCCAAGGAAATATTATCAGCGGAAAGAAGGGAAGAGCCATTTCAACTCTTCGTAAAGGTGAAACACATGAGACCGCCTCGATGTAC
This sequence comes from Nezara viridula, assembly GCA_928085145.1. Classification (NCBI taxonomy): domain Eukaryota; kingdom Metazoa; phylum Arthropoda; class Insecta; order Hemiptera; family Pentatomidae; genus Nezara; species Nezara viridula. Next base: position 23,346,372 of record OV725083.1, read on the forward strand.
CGAAGACAAATCTTAAGTAGGAGATCATAAATCGCTTCAATCTAACATCGAGTACCATCAGGATGCCTCCACACACCACACAGCCTTAGTCAAAGTGGAGGAAAATAAGAGAGGAAACAAGGAGCTAGCGGGTGGATTGTGGGAGTAGGTGACGGGAGCGATGAATCATGATCATGGCCTTAATAATTTTTGTCTAAAAATTCAACAAAGTTGACTGAAACATTAGTGAACATGCCAAAAAAAATTTTGATTTATGTCAGACAACCTTATAGTAATATTTCACTAAATAATGCTTAGTAAGAAAATATTCAATTAAGCTATGAATCCGTTATTTCAAAGTCAAATATGATTAAATCAACAAGGAATTAATTTACCCTGTGCTAGGGAATTCAAATGCTGTTTAATTAGTAGTAATTCAATAAATAGAATGTGTACTTTTTTTAAGTTTCCATTAACACGAATATGCTATGCAGGAATTGACTGATAATGATGGAGTCTATTAAACAAGTAATTGAGAAATAATCATATCAATTAATAATATATATATATATTATTAATAAAGACACATTAATTAAATGTGATTATTGCAAATAGGTCAACTCTAATTTATAGGTCGTTGTCACGCTATATACCACTTCATCAGTTGGGTCCTTCCATGATATTGTATAAATGTTTCTGTTTTTTTTTAGGTAGTCGTTTTGGGATCCACACATTAAGAAAAAACTTAAGTTGTTAAATAGCCAAAGTAAACTGTTATACTCATTACTCAGACCGCAATTAAAATTAATATTAGGAAAGAAAACTTTCTACCTCGATATACTAAAAAACAATTTGTTTCATAAATTTTCATTTATGCTAAAAAGATGCACATACAAATACTCCAAAGATAATGTAAAAAAGTGAAAACAATCTTTGATTTCTTAGTGCGTACAACCTAAAAAAATCTGGTGCGCGCAACACACAACTTTCACTTAACACTCAACTTTGATGAATAGAGATTATTTTCTGGCCATATTGGGCTATTTTATTTTTTAAGATTATTTTTATTTTCCCCCTTTATTCAATTCTCAAATTCTTACAAATTTAAAAAAATACAATTAACTTGTAAAATTACAAATTAAAAAAAAATTATGTTTAGCATTTTTTCATAACTTTTAATAACGGGAGATAGTTAAATATTTAAAATAAACCATATTAAAGGTACCTTAGAGGAAGTCGTATACGAACGTTGGGCGTTTAAGCCCTGTAAAGTGACATCAATGGGGATAAGAGCTAAATGATATTAAAGACAACTAAATTATACAATGATACACCGAGATTAATGAAAATCGTTAGAAAATTGTAAAAATGTGTTCAGCGTTGATATAAGGTGGCACTAACGGTCACTGGATTTTAAGGAAAAAGTTGCTGTCACATCTAAGGTATATACCTATCTTAAATACGTAATATCAGTTTCGTACGACTTTTCGTTTTTGAGCTTGAATGTTCACATAAGCACAGACCCACAGACCATTCTTAGGGACTTCGTTATTTGTACTCAGGTTATTTGTACAAATACCCCAAAACGTGTATTTCCGTTAAAAACTCTGATTCAAAAATTTTCACGACCGTAATACTTACCCTTACTATATAGTATATATTATATATATATATATATATATATATATATATATATATATATATATACGTAAGTGAAAGTAATAAATGGACGTTTTTCACAGGTCGACTGAGTTTGCCGCGGAAATTGTGATAAGAATATCTCGTGAAAATTGAGGGATGGTTGAATCATAAAATCCTACGATATGCTGATACATATTATTATATTCGAATATAAATATCAATTTAAATAAAAGTAACAGGAATCAATAAAATAGTTACATACGTACTACTAGGCCATAGCCTAGTCAGCTATTTTACTGTTCTTAATCGATTTTAGTTTACACATTTTTTTCATTCATATTGATTATTTATTATTGATTTCAATTTTTTTTTTTACATCAAATTATTGAGTGAGGGCAAAACGATATTCTCGCTCCTACAATATTTTTATTGGAAGGGAGGGAGGATGAACGATGCAGACAGACACGGAACCATATATATTGTTTTATGTATAACTTTAAAATTTTCAAGACTTAAATTCTTTTTTCTAGTGATGGGGCACGCGTTTTCTTGTTTCAGTCCAGTTAATTTCTTGATATTATTCTAGTTTGAGATTTTTTATAAGTGTTCTACAATGCCCCTTTGAAATAACTTTTGAGATGCAAGTCTAGAAAAAGTATTGATACTGTATTTAAGGCTACCAAAGTATTTTATATTTGTAACAATATTATAGTCCGTGAATTATAAGAAATCGAATAATATCAATTCAGTCTTGATGTCCTGAAGAGCATAATACCGTAATATCTAATAATAATCTAGTAATATCAACAGATTTGGAGTTAAAATTATTTATAATTTTATATGCATGTAAAACTTAGGTCTCTAAAATACATCAACATCCAAGACTTTTCTTAACAAGAAGAAAACTATTTGCATCTAGGATAATAAACAATGCTAATGCATCCCTTCCTTACAGTTAAGTATTTCCGCCTTTAGAAATTAAAATTAGGTTGTTTCACAACTTGCCAATACACTAGAAATAGGAAATCACAAAACTTAACGAGTGCCGTTAGGAAAATTAATACAAGACTTGTTTTTTACAACGACTGAAAATATTTGGTTTAAAAAAATAAAAGAGTTCATTGGAATGTATTACTGAGGACATGCTCGATCATCGAATTTTCGGCTCATAAATAGTCTGAGATTCAACTTACAGATATATTTTAAAAATTAATCATAATTATATTATTATACTATAAATTTTTCATAGGAAAGGTATAAAATCGTATAGACTTTGTTCACATCTCGATAAAATTTTGACAGATATAAATTATTAGACGATTATAAAAAGGAGCAAATATTAAAAAATTCTGCCTTTTTTTTTTTTTTTTTTTGAAAATAAATTATTACGGATTCGTGGAATATAAACAGTCTCTTGTTTTTTAACTTAAAAACAAGAAAAGAAACAAAAACATACTTCTCACTACCTTTTTTAATTCATATGCCTATTCAAATCGAAATATCCTGTATATATTCCTATCCGAAAAATCCTAGTATATGCAGATGATATAGATGTCCTCGAAAGCAATCATATACAGGATATTGAGAGTCTCGCTCGGGCTCTGTTAAGAAAAGCAGAGCGAATCGGGCTGCAAGTCAATGAAGATATATGATAGTTTTTCAAAGCAAAATATACGATAGTTAGCCGACGAATCCACCCCACAATAACATGAACTTCGTGGACTCTAAGTATTTCCCGAAAGTAGACAGATTCAAATACATCGGCTCCACAATACCCTCATTAAATGATCAACTAACAGAGAAAGACCAGCGAATAACAAGTGCGAACAGCGCTTTTCTCTCTTTTTCAAAGGTACTGAAATCCAGAAAACGATGGCGTACAACGCCGTGATTAAACCATTTCTGCTGGTTGGCTGTGAGACCTGGGCTCTAACCGTCACACTATAAGCCAGCATTGAAAGATTCGAAAGAAAAGTTCTCCGGGCGATAACGTGACCTATCATGGGATAATAATCTTGACTCGTGGAGGAGAAGGAAGAATAAAGAATTGCTAAGAGAAACTGGTCAGTCACTATCTCATGATATGAAGGCAAGGAGGTTAAGATTAAGGTTAAGGCGGGGCCTGCAGCTCGAAGGAATCCATCATCAGGACGCCTTTACACAACAATGAATGCCTGAGTAGTAAGAGACCAGATAAGAGGCCAGAAAACAGATAGATAGGATAAACAAAGATACGCCTGAGCCTCATGCCACAAAAATAAAAATATATATACAAATACTTGCTTTTTAGTTTCTGAATTTTTTATTTTAATAGTAGAAAATTATACATTCTCTCCTTCAGGCTAAAAAAATAAGTAAACTTAGATTAAAAAAAGAAAACATTATAATGTGTTTATTTGGTGTAACTAATGTACCAAGTCATGTAAATGGGATACATGGAGGTTCAAAATTTATTTTTCATTGAGTAATTTGATGTGAAATTTTAAGGTTTTGAAATATTCCCATAACAAGTCCTGTTCTTGTTTTCTTATGGGAGAGGACCCGCTTCTATTTATTAATTATTTGTTTAAAAAACAGCAAACTAAAGATAGTAAAGATATTTGCAGATCAATGCATAAAATAGTCATTCAGCGTGCGAAATGTTTCCTGTTCCGAATACAAGACTCCCTGTAACAATACAAAGGGCCTCTTCATATTCAAGTCAGGATTGCCGTTATATCAGCGGCCTACTGAATTATTTAGTAGGATTTACAAAAGATACCGAGAAGAAGAGGAAATGTAATGCAAAATATAACAACACCGATATTTTAAAAAATAATACAGACTTTTAATTAGGATTACAGGAACAAATATCAAGACTTGTTAAATATATAAAATGAAGAATATATGAAAGTGTATCATTGTTGTTAATAATAGCCTAATAAGAACTAATAGATGGCATGGGATGATGAAACCTCGATGGAATTAAGTGCCTTTATTTATACATCGAATGAATCACCGATGGCTGAGCCATTCCATCGACTTTTGGGATGGATTGATCCGCTGAATATAACCTAATTATAACCTTACTGTTGCTTATTTTAAATTTCCTTCGAATATTTATGTTCAGTTTACTTTATATCTACATTTATTTCAGTTTTGAAATTCAACAGTGATGGATAGGTTGGACTTTAAATTTAAATAATAAGCTTCCTTGTTGATTTAAAAATACCATTTTTTTTCTAGATTGAAAAACAATATCCTCTATTGACAACTGCATGAACAAAGTTGCCAAAAAAAAAATTTAGAATGCTATTCATTTTTGGTTCTATAGTGCTCTTGAGATCAGTGTGTTTCATACCTTAACTAACCGTTTTTCTAAGGGTAAGTTGAACATTTATGTTATCTTATCTTTAAACGTTAACTTTATAGTTAAATAAAGATTTCAGAATTTTTCTGAGGTATGTCATAACTAGTGCGTTTACCTTAGATGGATATTTCCTTATATATTCTTTTAATTTTTTATGTATAGTGTTCCACTAAACCACCGAATTAATTTCGTATCCAATCCTCACAATCCAAAATAATTCGTAAAATCCTCAATGCTCCCTACTTTGTTACAAATAAAACCATACATAATGATCTTAATGTTTCAGATCTGGCCCAATCCAAATAACCATGGTTCCATAATAAACTTCAGAATCAACCCTCTCGTTTCTAACCTTGCTTCCTCTTCGATTCCTGACAACCCTCCGAGGCATCTGAAAAGAAGAAGGCCCCGTGATCTCCTAATTTAGACATATCATTAGCGTGCTACCATTGGGTAGTTACTTAGCAAGTGTTTTCACGTCATTATATCCATATGTTCAAATTTACTAGATGTATTTCTTTAATACATTGTAAATATTATTTAAAAAAATATATATTTTCATGTATTTGGTAACCTTCGCATGGAATCCAAAAGGTCGTTCCTATACTCAGCACAAATCGCTATTAATCAGAACTTGCTTAAATCGATTGCAGGATTACATCGATGGACTTTGTACTAAATTTCGGTCAATTTTTAGGTTAATATGGTATCTGTTCTAGAAGACATTTTTTTTACTCAAAATAAAAAAAAAAGTTTTAATACACCTAACTTAGGAGATCATATAATATATTGATAGTATCCAGTTGATATGAAAATTTTAGTAAATCCTACTAGACAGAAAGACCAAAGATAGTGAAAGAATTTTCGAAGATACATTTCAAATAGTTTTATTTATTTTATAGGAAAATAATTGTTTTAAATGATGTCGTTTATAACTAAAGAAAGAAAATAAATATTTATCAGACTGAGTATAAAAATCATTAATTATACATCAATAAATAATATTCTTAGGCTGAATATAAAGAATCAATAATCATACATCAATAAATAATATTCTTAGGCTGAGTATGAAAAATCTATAAACACACATCAATAAATAATATTATTTTACCAGTTTATTTAAAAATTTTTTTGTTCAAAAGTGGTTTCAGATTTTTGTACATAAAATTCATAGCATTTAAAAAAATATTTTATTCTATATTTTATGTATTTAGCGTTTCTATAAAATTAATAAGTATATAACTTAAAGTTTAAACGTTGAAGGATTCCAAAAATTATTAAAATAGATAAAATCAACTAAGAAAGACATTTCGTATTTCATGACGTTATATGGTTCATTTTAGTTAGTTAAGACATAAAACAGTTGTCACATGGTGACTTAAAAACAACAACAAACGTTTTGTATACGTTTACAAAGCCACAATCGTCTGCTTACAAACTCTGACGGAAAGAACGGACCGACGTAAATGAAAGGTGACTTGAAGATCCTGAACAGCTGTTAGTTCCGTTTTAATGTGATAGAAAACTGTTAATTTTAATTAGAATAAAAATAAAAGGGTTTAAGTTAATTTTGATGACTGTTAAAAGTTCCAGGATCATTGATTAGTTAGAAAATATATCATAAATAAAATTAAAAAATAAAATAAAATTGCATGGTTTAAAAATCAACTATTTAATACAGAACTAACACTAATTTATAATGTTTATTTTATAAACTATATATATGCAATAGATATTATACAATGTTAGTACTTCATTAAGTTCATTATTATTTTAGTTTTCAAACATTTATTGTCTTTATAATGAAAATTATTTAAATTTTAAAGAATCCTCAAGTATTCTAAATAAAATTATGAAGATTTTTTTGTACCAATAATAAATTGACTGTTATAATATATTGAATTCTGTCTTGTATATATATAAAAAATGTTAATATTTCTTTTTTGATTATTATCATTGATTTATTTAAATAAGTTTAGCATTTTTGTGTTAAAATCTGAAGGATGTTTTCTGACAAATATGAAAATTGTAAAGAAATTAATTCTTAAATAATGAGTTTTAACAATGCTTTATATGTAAATGCATTCAAGTATTGAATGTAATCCTACGAAAAAGAAAACAGTTTAAGTAAAGATTGATGTAAAGAAAGCACCTTGTCCTTTAAAAATATGTATGGAGTTATGGGCTTATAAAATTATGTATGTATGTATGAACTATTTATATAGGACTTGTTTATTCAACTATTTTTTCTTATATGGAGTCAACTCCTGGTACTTCTCGTCGTTGTACAGTACAAATAATACTGATATTTTCAAATGGAATATGATAAAAATAACCAAAAAAAAAATCATTAATTATAGATAGATAAGGAGGTAGATAGAAAAACAACTTTATTCTGGAACAAAGTAGCTTCAGAATAACAAAATTGTACAAAAAGAAATGATTACTTCTGGCCTGAAAATTTAAAAAAATAAATAAGTGAATAAGCTATATACAAAACACTTAAAACTATGAACACTTACAGAAATGAAGAAAGCAAAAGAGACAAAATAAAATAAATTTTTATTATAAAAAAGCTTTAAGTTTTTACTTTTAAAAAAATTAATGTTGCATCTGTCAATATAAACCTAATTATGTAAATGCTATATCATAAGAAGAGTATTATCATGAATTGTGAAAGATAAGTATTGGCATTTAATTTCATATAAGAAAAAATATTGATAACTGAATAAAAAAAAATAGACTTATTGAGTTGCTTCGAAAGTAGGACATACATGTACTATCCCAAACAATGAACAGCATTATCATATGATGATATGGTTGATATAAGATACATATTTGTAAATACATTCATATATTGAATATGATCCTATGAAAAAGAAAAAAGTTTAAATAAAAATTATACTGTAATTATACGAAAAATACCAACGTATATTTATTTTTTTTAAAATTTTGTATTACAACAATCTGTCACATGGGCATTAGTTATAGTGAGGTAGGATAACATTCATGCTATAGGTGCAAAAAATATAAAATTAATAGAAAAATAACAATAAATAATAATAAAAAAATATATACAATAAATAAAATAAAGTCACTTAAAAATAAGAAAATTAAAATTAAGCAAAAAAACACATGCGTACCTATATATATATATATATATATATATATATATATATATATATATATATATATATATATATATATATATATATATATATATATATATATATATATATACTCGTAAATGAAAATTAATAAAAAAAAAAAAAAAAATCCAATGTATTTTCAAAAAGATATTCGATGATAGTTTTTTTTATCTGGAAGAAGGTAGCTTTATATTTAAACCTGACGATAAATTCCTAGATCTGTAGAAAAAATAGACTGGGCAGATATTTTGTGTCGCTTTTAGTTCAAAAGTTTAGGTCAGATATGGATTGTCGCTCAAGACGGTTTTTGTTTCAACGTCTAAATCAATCATTGCAGGATATGATTGAGTAGATACGGAACGCGGATACAGTTTGATATATTTGATAAATGATTCGTGGGAGAAGTTTCTGATTAATTTATTCGGAATAGGCTCGATTGATTTACGTTGACACATTCAATCATCAAACGTCAAAACTACTACATTTTTTTAAGTTTTCTGTTTTTCTAGAAAACTAATTTATTATCAGTCAAAGAAAGGCAGAGACCAGACATAAAATGAGATAAAAAGAGTAAAATCTCACAAAGAGAAAGAAAATTTTAAGTTATAATCTATTGTATATAGGTGTGTATGCGTTCTTTTTATTTATTTAGTTTTAGGTTATTTTATTCTTATTTATTGTATATATATTATTTTTCTGTATAATTTATTTTATTTATTGTACATAGAGTGTGAATGTGATCTGTGAACTCTATTATCTGATGTCCTAGAGACAGATTGTAATATTTTTCAATAAATAAGTTTTAAAAAAAATTATAATTGGAAATGTCTCGTACTTCTAAAATGCAGGTACAGAATGAAATAACCCGTCCACGATTAGCAAATCCAAGCATCATCAAGACAGAAAAGAAAAGAAATATGGAGAGATGAGATCTAGGGCACGTTTTCTTTTCTCTTCTAATGATGACTGGCGATTGGTGAAACGAAGACGGATTTTTTATACTTTACCCGCATTTAATATGAATATATACTAGGAGATTACTTCTGTCCTAACGGCGGATCAACCCCCATTTTAAAAATTATAAAACTGTTCATATAATTGTATTACTCGTTGCACAAATTGTAATTTACTAGTACTCTGTAGTTCAGATAGTATTACTTTTTTCATAAAAAATAAACGGAACGAAATAGTTCGGACAAATTTTTAATTTTTTTAAACATCTATATTATATTTTATAACGCATATAATTATTCTTATTACAAATTAATAACCACAATATTCTGTGGTACATAAACTCTTTTATCAAATTATTAACATCCGCCTGAAACTTCGTAAATAGCTTCATCTCATCCTAACCTAGAAATATTTTATTTACGACAATTCTCTAAATTGGGGTATTTTTCGACCTGGAGGTCGGCAAACTTTTTCCTATTTAATTATGTACTGAAAACTCGAAAATACCCATTTGCTTTCCAATTGGATCATAAGATAATTTGATCACAAAATCAAGAAAAAAGGTGGCCTTAAAAAATATTGGGAATCTTAGTCTATATTTTGACTATTTAGGGGTGTAGGTCAACCCAAACGGCTCAATAATTTTGTAGGCCACCTTTACTTTTACTTTCCTACCTATACTAGGTAAGGAATGCATTGCGATCGGGTCAAATTTCCGATATGCGGTTTTCGACGGATCTATACGTTTCAGAGCCCCTTTTTTTTTAAAGGTAATGAAATTCCCTACAAAACGAAGTTATAGCTATTCAATTTCCAATATAAGATTACGGGTTCATATCCTGGTGTTAGAAAGGGTTAAATGATAGAAAAAATATAACTAAGTGAAAGTAAGAAAATCTGTTGCCCGTATCACAAGTGCTTCACTATTTCTGCTACTTTTAACAGAAATTATTGTTTGACAAAATTAGGCTATAGTAAAAGATTTTTTACCAGAAATATTATAAGGTATTGAAATGCTTACACTGATCTACCTTAAGCCGGTTTACATTGCTTTAGTTTATCAAATAATTCGTACTGAAATCTTTTTTTTTTGTTCAATTTTCAGGAAAATAAATCTAATATTTTATGTAAAGATATAAATACTTTTTTGAAATAGGTAGGAAAGTCGTGTGAGTAGACACACCAGATTTTTTTTTCCACTTCTTGATCGTATTATCTTACGGTCCAAGTGGAAAGCAAATGGTTATAAGTTTTTACTATCTAATTAAATAGACAATTATTTCTTGTCTATTTAAGAAGAAATAAGACAAAGTTTGCCGATCTCCAGATTCAAAACGCCCCAATTCCGAGATTTTTCTTAAATAAAATATTTGTAGGTTACGATCATACGAAATTATTTACAAAGTTTCAGGGGGGTGTTAATAAGTGTACCATGTATATATTATATATCGCGCCTTATTGCCAATTTTTGTTATTATATAATTATAATTATATTTATTGCCAATTTGTAACCATAATAAGGGAAATATAATTCTAGAAATAAGAAGTGTGGTCTTTGTTACGGTCCGTCCTGCTTTGTGTATGTAAAATAAAATCATGATCACAGCCGTATCATGATCTTTCGATTCGAATTAGGCCTGTGTGGTTTGAAATTATACTAATATTGGAAAAATGCCTTTTTCTGAATCTGACTGCTAAGGAACACACAAATCTTTTGAAAATTACATTGAAGATTTGAAAAATATTACAATAATTTCTTTATCTATTTATAGTGGGAAAATAAGAGCAGGTAATTATCTGAGGTATCTTTTGACCGGGAACGATTCGGCAAATTGAATTCTTGAAATTGCTTTCTGTGGTATGTAATTGTTACATAATTAATGTCAAGACATTTTTCTGGCTAATTTAAAAAAAAAAAAAGCTCTTTTATCCTAAAAAAAAGAATAATAGATTCGTATGGTGGACCGAAATGGCCTAATCAACGTTCAAGATAAACGTAAAAGTATGGAAATGCATAATTGTTTTCAGAAAAATATTTCAAAATTGAAGTTTGGAACCGAGCAATATTAGTATGGATATGGCTCAATTAAATAAAAACATAAAATATTATCTAAAATATTTTCTAACCCTACTCATAGACTTGTAGTCAGCAATAAAAAATATTGTTTATCTACAAAAAAAAACTTTTTTGACTCAATTATTTTTTTTGTAATGATAATCATTACAAAAATAATTCTTAATAGCAAATTTTGTGTAATGGAACAAAGTTTAAAGTTAATGTTCAGAATAACAAAAAAACTATTAATATGGTAATATTTCACTATAAGTATAAAGATTTTATCAGGTATTTAGCTTTTGATATATAATTTATTTATTTATTTCCTAAACGCATTCATCTATATTAGAGAAGATTTGAATTTGAATATGATTTTTGTTAAAATTTATTGTGCTTAGTGAATATAGGTATGCATGTATTTTTGCTTAGTTTTAATTTTCTTATTTTAATTTAATTTTATTTATTGTATATACTTTTTGATTATTATTTATTGTTATTTAGCTTCTATTTATTTTATATTTTTTGTAAATACAGTGTGAATGTTATCCTACTTCACTATAACTAATGTCCAAGAGACAGTTGTAATACTCAATAAAAAATAAAAAATAAAAATAGTTATTGTGGTAAACATTTTGTGAATTGTGAATTAATGTTAACTGCCATGTTCAAAGGGAAGACTATATAAAAAAGATTAAATAAATAATAATAAGTCAAATAACATAGTTACAACTCAAACAAGTATACAAAATAGGAAACTTAAATAATGGAGAAATAAGTAAGCAATCAAGACAAAGAAAATTAAAAATATAGATACATCCGTCATTTTTTTTGAAGTATAAAATATACAAAAGCAAACAAATATAAATGTTCAAACCGTTAAAAATTAATCATTATTGATAAATAATGGTAATAAGATGAAGCCTTATTTTTTTTAAACGACTTGTGAATTTAATTACATACATCTCCGGAATATATTAAATAGTATATATGAGAGAAAAAAAAATACGATTATATTTTTAAAACATTTGAAGGACGCACTAGTAAATACTATTTATGAAATTAACCTACAATCATTCATGTTTTATTGGTATCAAAAAAATGACACCAAATGTCATACAATAAAATACTGTAAGAGTCATTCGCTCATCCTAAGAGCCATTAGCTCATCTCACGAGTCATCAGCTCATCCTATCATTGAATATCATAAAATTTAATACTATATGTGTTAGCGCCACATCGTTAATTTATGTTTTTTTTTACAGTTAAAAACGCCACAGCGTTAATTCAATTTATTTTACACTAAACTAGTTTGATTAATTGTTGATTGATACAGTTAATAATATGTATATTTATGTATAAGATATGTATATATTAAGGATTATAGGCCCATAGCTTATATTGTTTATATTAAATAAATCAATAGTCTATACTTGGACTACTTTGTTATGGATTGTAGTAGCACTAGCTATAAACAAGTGCTAGGTTCAAGTCATAAGGCGGACATGAAAATGTTTCATTAATATTGTCACAATTGTTTGTTCAGCTGGTCTTTATTTTATGCTAGAAGTTTGTTATTTTTTTACCTATCTAACAAGTGTAAAATTGATTCATTTTGTTTTTATGTTTTCAATATTAGATTTCGTAAATGTTCCAAAATAAATGTTTGAAGATACAGTCCACTTTATTTCTTTTTTCTTTTATTAAATCACAATTAAATAGTTAGGCTTCATTCGAAGTTTGACATAAACTAAGAGGGAGCTAACAATATGAGTCATGTTAGAAATGTCCATAATACGGCTCCAGAGGTTGCTGGAACTGACACTCCAGATAATTACGACATGAATACTCACCAAGACGACGCTGGATATCCAAGAAGACGCCTGGTCAGCCGACTGGGACGACATGGCAGCACACTGAGCCCCGACAGACGGAGAACGGCTGTGTATTTATAGAGAACTTTTCCAGTCTTCCACAGCCACATCGATCTGAGTGGCTCCTCTCTATCGGGGAGGGATAGTTCCACCCTGCCAGCAAATTGTGCAAGTTGTTGCTCATGCGAGTATCCATGGGGGGGGGGGAGGAGGGGATGTATTCAACAAGTATTCGGTGATATTTTATAGGGGGGCTATTTTAGGACGTATAGATGTTAATAAAGATCATTCGTGTTCAGGCATTTATTAAAAATAATTTTTAATTGAAAAAAGTAATGATTTATTTATAAAAGAATATAAATATTATTTATACAAATTATAATTATATCTGAGGCTAAGAAAAAATATCTGGTGTATCCATTCACACGACTTTCCTATCTATTTCAAAAAAGTTTTTATATCTTTACATATGTTCATGAAGAAACAGAAAAGAATTGAATTGGATTAATTTTTCTGAAAATTGATCAAAGAAAAGATTTGAGTACGATTTATTTGATAAACTAAAGCTTCTATGATTCCTTTTTGTTATATATTTAAGGATCTAAATATCCCCGAATAAAATTTCTTAACATTTCCGAAATATCAAATTTTGTTTTCCACAGGTGAAATTATTGTGAGACAAAAATGAAATATTATTAAAAATTATTTTCTTGAAGAAAATTGCTGGACTAACACTTCTCCCCCCCCCCCCCCTACTTCTGATGATGTAAAGAGAACGACAAACATTCTTGAGATAAGCACCACCACACTTTAAATCTCGTCCTAGAAGCACTTTCGGCTTAGTTGACAAGTGCTTAGTGTAGTAATCATGTTTAGTAACAGGGGATGTTAATGGAGGAAAACCCAAACCATAAAGCATAGAGCCTCTTTTATGCGGGTGAGCACTTAACCTACTAACGTTTTTACAATTCAGGCATAACAAAAAAATAAACACACAAAAAAATGTATCAGTGTTGAAAGAATAAAGATCAAACCTGTATAATGAAGAAAGTAAATGTATTTATAAAAATCTAGTGTGTCCACTCACACGACTTTCCTACCTATTTCAGAAAAGTTTTTATATCTTTACATATGTCCATGAAGAAACAAACAAGAATTGGACTACATTTATTTTCCTGAAAACTGAACAAACAAAAGATTTGAGAAACGATTTATTTGATAAACTGAAGCAATGTAAACCGGCTTAAGGTAGATCAGTGTAAAAATTTCAATACTCCCTAATATTGCTGAACAAAAACTTTTTGCCATAGCTTAGTATTGTCAAACAATAATTTCTGTTAAAAGTAGAGGAAATAGTGAAGGTTGTGTGATGCGGGCAACAGAATTTCTTAATTTCACTTAGTCATCTTTATTCTCTTATTCGCCCCTTTCTGACACCGGGAAACGAACTCGTAATCTTATATTGGAAATTGAATAGCTATTACTTCGTTAATAGTTGTCCAAAATGAACGATTTTTATATGGCTTTGTAGGGAATTTCATTACATTTCAAACGACAGGCTTAACGATTTTTTTTGGATAACACCCATAACATTTTTCTTTTCTTTATAACTTTTTTCCCGATTTTTTTTCGGGAATTTAGTCTATATACGAATATTGAAAGACAATGATTATAACATAATGGGAAAGTATTATCAAAATTGTTGGAGCCTTTTTCGCGCTACAGTTTATAGAAAAACATGTTTTTCATTTATTGCGCGCAAGCTATTGCGCATTGAACACCGAATTTCAGTCACAGGCATCAGTAGTCAAAACCCAACAAAATAAAAAAAAAGAACAGACCAATGGCTAAAAATGTGTTTTTCGGACTCTGAAACGTATAGATCCGTCGGAAACCGCATATCGGAAATTTGAACCGATTGCAATACTTTCCTTACCTAGTATAGGTAGGAAAGTAAAAAATTACGATGTGTGCTGAACTCCACACAATATAATTGAAAATACCAACAATGTGGAATTAATAGTATGAAATACTAGTTGGGCCGTGCGAATAATTCACAGAAAGCTTCGTTTAGCGGAGAAATATAAAAACAATATGGAAATAAGTAGATCCTATGTATTACGTAAAGAAAGAATTAATATTTTTTCCTTGGTCGATTACAATATTCCATTTAACATAATATACCAAAATATTTGTACAAATTGCTTTGCTAGAACCCATGTTTTAAACGCTGACCGGAAAGATAATAAAAGTAATAAAGACAGAATAATGTCCCGATCATTTGATTTTCTAAATTATTAAAAAAATCAAATGTAAGAACAAACAAATACCTTTAAGATATAATAAAGTTAATATATCAGCCAGAAAAAAAGTGTTGTAACCAAGATTAAGAAAGCACAGAAAAAAATAAATAAAAGTCTTCTCTTTTTTGTTTCCTATGACTAACGATTAATTCGTATTTTAGCATGTGCATGTGATCTTACATCTTATATCTCTTGTATCTTGACTATCTTTTCTTGATGTTTAGATGTGGCATGCCATACTATTGTATATAGAATAAGTATATTTTTTCTTATTTTTCTTATCTTTATTACCTTAGGTATGTTCATATTTATCTATAATTGAATATAGTAATTATGTTTAAATTGTCTCTATTTCCTTGTATTTTGTTGCTTTTTATTGTACATAGTATTAATTCTCTAAATGTTTCTTTCTGTAAATAGATCTCTTAACCTTTTTTTTTTGCTGCTTTATAAAAATATCCAACCTAAACCCTTCTCACCTGAGCTAGCATGGTACAATAAATATTTAATGATGTCCAAATAATGGGTAGAAAACCTTATGTTTCCTAGATTTATCTCTTTAGAGATGAAAGGCTGGTAAGCCAGGAGCTCAACAAATAAAAATTCCTATGGAAAATTATATTTATTAAAAATTATTTTATTATCTTTTTATTTATCCTTTTTTTTTGTTGGCCATAGTAGACTATTCTACTCATAAATGCAATACCTTTAAAGAAGAAGACAATTTTAAGTATAACAAAATTAATGGACTGTATCTTTGTTAATAATTTCCCGATTTTTACAATTTTTTTTTGTATTGTAAATAATTTAGTAATCATGTGAAGGAGAAGAATATCTTCAAAATGAGTGGTCAATCATTGGATTTATTCATAATATTCACTTGTGTTCTATATTCAAAAAGCAATAACATTTACAATATATATAATTATGACTGCATACGAATTTTTTTGACGCAAGATATCGCAAAAGTAAAAGATAATTGGAATGAAGAGTGGAAAAGATTACTATTTAGTCACCTCTGCTTCTGCAAAGTTGATAACCATGCTTGGATACCTCCGAAAAATTGAACACCCAAAGAATGCTCTGTGATTAGGAAAAGAAAATACTAAATTGATATTGATACTGTTTTTAGGTCTTCACCAACCAACTTGCAAGCATGTGACAATGTAAACCTCACTGTTTGAAACCTATTTTAATGCAATAAATATCGTAAAGAACGATTTAAACTAAAAATTAAAAACGCCGTCCCATATAAAGAAACTGGAGGAAATGAAAAAAATTATTTACTATATTAAACTAATGAAATTAACGAATCATATCTAAGAAGACGCTCATCGCTAATGACCATGGCAATCGAAGAGAAATAAAAAAACTGCAAATAGAAAAAAACTTGTTCTATGTCCATAAATGAATAGCATTTACAATATATAAAATTATAATTGTGTTTAAATTAATTTGGTAAACTTTTCTCGGACTGATAATAAGTCTGTAACATACCCTAAAAATGAAACAATAGATTTATGATAATTGAAATATGTAATGATTCGATATTCTCATTATTTTAGTATGAAATTCGTGCCTATTGACTTCTCCTAACTTATCCCTCCACCTCAAGTTTATAATTTACAAGAATATTCTAAGACTGGCACTCCTTTATGGAGCACCTCTCCTAACTAATATATTACTGGCAACAGCGAGGAATCTACAACAATTTCAGAACGATGTGCTGAGAAAAATATTAAGACACACGACTTTACAAAAACACGTTCGGACCTACTATATACCACCCTTGGATTGCTGAAGGCGACTTTATTACATGCAGGCATATCAAATTATTTTAAAGCATTAAATACTCGACAAACCCACTTTTTAAAACACTTACTCCATTTACTGACAAACCTAGAAGACCTGGCAGGCTTACATAAAAAAGCTATTACTAGACTGAAAAATTTGACATTTATAGGACACTATTGAGCCCCGTCACTAGACACACCATAACTATGAATAACCACAGTACTCCTAATTCCTCATCCTCCTTTTAAAATGCACCTTGTGCAGTACAAGATGTCGTGTTTAAGCCTCGTCCTACCACTCTCTTCTTCACACATAATCATATGGGGTCAAGATTAAAATAAAAAAAACAACTATATTTTTCCTTTTTTACCTCTCTGGCGTGTGGCTTCACGTCAAGAAGATACAATTTTGAATAATAACCCATCGCACAGAAGATGAAATGTTCAATCAATAATTCTCTCGCTTACATTAGGCAGGTCATATTTTTAATTTCTTAGATATTTTAATCCATATTCAAAAACACTTCAATTAGTCGAATCCAGCCGACTTTACCCGAGCGTTACACATCGGAAATATGACGGCTCAATGTAATTCACTCTCCATAAAACGCGCCTAAAGAAGTTTTCACTTAAAAACTATAGGTTTAGGTTAGGTTTAAGAAATTATGGCATAACTGATACTAGATTAACTTTTGGATCCCTCACCTATCGCTGTCTACACACCTTCCTCCAACGTCCAAACTCAGTCCTTTCAGATCAGCCTTAGCGCTATCTTCCCACCTTCGCTTCGGTCTACTACTCAGACGTTTACCATTCGGAACAGCAAATATTGACCTTTTAGGAATTTCCCTGTTACTTAGTCCAACAATTTTACAAGCCCATTTTATTCGACGCGATGTAATCATCTCAATCATATTAACGGGATACAATTGACACAATTCGGCGTTGTTCAACCGCTGAACTCATCCTTCTTCCGAATAATGTTAAGGTCGATATATGCCTAAAATTTAGGAGTGCTTTCTTATCTTGAATGATAAATTAAATAATATTATTATAATTTTTAAAATATCAATCAATTTATATTAAGATTTTAACTAGACAAAATTATTTACACAACAAATTCATTTTAAGATACTTATTATATTTTTTAATGTTTCTACTTATTTTACTTGCCATGTTTAAATATTAAATAGGTCGAAACGTTGTAGGTTAAAATAAATATTTAAAAAAGTAATATTTGGCATCTAATTCGTTGTTCTTTGCTTGACATACCTTGCATCTTATTTGATTAATGCTAAAAATTAAGTAAGAATGCCAAGAAAAATTAACCACTATAATAATTTATCTTAAATATAATACATTTTACGTAAACTCTTCACGTGTTTTTGTACTGTCATAAATTTAGCACGTCAAGGTGAATGCGTAGGCATATATAAAAATGATTCTTCAATGGAGTTCCTAAAGGATAAACACAAAAACGGAAACATTCAAGTCAAACCTATTCTATCATCTTCATCCATGATTTGTTTTCATAATAAAGAAAACAAACTGATTCAAAACGTGGAGTATATTTCAGAAATAGTATAAAGAAATAACTGAATATTCCTCAGTGATGAACCAATGACGGAAACATCTCGCCACAATAAATAACTCAACAGGGCTGGAACAGAGCCAAGAAAGCAACTAACACGGGAGCTGCCAAACGAAGGTACTTACAGATAAGAACCTCTATAGCTTCGTTAAGTTAAACAGTTTCTTCATAAATTAGTCATATATCACTTCTTCTTCGTAACTCTAAATTATTCATTTTTATATTTAGGTATTCACGTATAGTGGTACGTTATGTAACAGCATAAATATTTAAAATGATTACAAATTTGAAGTTCAGGGCGGTCTATCCACGCCCAGTGAAGAAACTAAGGCCCTAAATTTAAAATAAGCATACAGCATGCAGAGCCCTTTATCTTAAAATGCCTTCGGGCAAAAAAAAAAAAAAAAAAAAAAAAAAAAAATTGTATATATGTCTGTAATTGTATTTATATATTTATTGTCATTTGTATAATAAATAAAATCTTGAGGGGTGGGGAAAAAATTGAAGGTCGGTTCCAAAAATTATTTGATACTAAAATAATAAAATTAAAATATATTGAAACCTCAGAAAAATTACTATTCCATGACTACTTTATTTATAAGTACCGGCATAAAAAGATGGGAACAAAAAAATATATATATATATATAACTATAGTCTCTCAACACTGTCATCCCCACCTATGCCGATGACACGCGTATCCGATCAGTTAATAACGATCCATCAATTGCATCTCAAACTCTTCAACCACACATCACAAGCCTTGAAGAATGGTGTCAAAACTAGAGGATTAAAATAAATTCCAATAAATCCCATCAAATTACCTTTACTCTTCTTCGTAAACCTACGACTCCCTGTCCTACAGTATCCTTTAACAATACCCCACTTATTCTTGTTGAACAAATCAGATATCTAGGACTCCACCTGTTCAACCGACTCACTTGAAATTCTCATTCCATACTGAAACGACAAGAAACCGTTCGATCTTTTCGGCTGTTCCAGCACTTACAAGACAAACGCTCTATGGTTTCAATTACTTACAAAAGATTCATATATATGACTATAATAAGGCCTATTTGTACTTATGGAATCGAGCTTTGGGGCTCTACCAAACCATCAAATTCCTCTCGTACCCAATCCTTACAGTCCGAAATCTTTCGTAAAACCCTCAATACTCCTTATAGTCCGTGGAACAGACCCCTTTTTATAAAATCCACCTGAAACTTTGTAAATGGTTTCATCTCATCGTAACCTACAAATATTTTATTTACCGAATTCTCGGAATTGGGGCGTTTTCAATCTTGAGGTAGGCAAACATTGTCTATTTAATTAAGCAATAAAAACTCATAAATACCCATTTGCTTTCCACTAGGATTGTATTCCACTAGAAAAGTTATCTTACTATTACAGTGGAAAGCAAATGAGTATTTACTTGTTTTAGTACCTAATTAAATAAACCACCTTCCGATTGAAACCTCCCCAATTCCGAATATTTTCGTAAATATAATGTTTGTAGGTTACGATGATATGAAGCTATTTACGAAGTTTCAGACGGAAGTCAATAATTTGATAAAAAAGGGTCTGTACCAAGGACTATTACTTTGTCACAAAGTTATGGATGATTTTATCAAACCGATCTTAATGTACAATATGTTTTAAATTTAGCTCAATCCAGATACCTATTCTTCCATAATGAACTTCTGAACCATCCGAACATTCTTGTTTCTAGCCTTGCTTCCTCTCCTATTCTTGGCAACTCTCCGAGGCTTCTGAAAAGAAGATGGTCTAGAGACCTTCTAATAAAGGACTTGATTTGAAGTTATACCAACGGGTAGTGTCTCTTCATGTTGTACATGTACATGTCATGTTAACAATTTTAATTTACTTTAATATTTTTCATGTAATACAGTTTTAAATTTTAATAAATATTAAAAAAAATCATATTATTTATTGGTCAGGATATCTATTAATAAGAGTAGCACAACGATTCAAAATATGAAGTAATCTCTTAAAAAACAACAACAATTTCTCAAGAGAAGTTAAGTGGATTCGTGTCAACAAAAGACTCTATGATATTATTAACTATGATGGTGTGTCGATTGGAACATCTTACAGTATTAGTGTTTTAGTGTATACTTATAATACTTCCTGGCCAGTGGCAACCTCCGATCAATAGTTTCATAACCAGGCCAATAATATTTTTATTGTTGAAGAGTTTTGATTATTTTGTATTTATTCTTTATTGTAAAAGGTACTCGATAAAAATTCATTCATTCATTAAATAGAAATAGTAACGTAACCTTGAAATAGTTAGGTTTTGCTCCAAAAACCTTCTTCAGGTAACATTCTGAGATTTGCTGATACAGCTCTTGACTTTTCGACGTTCTGCTAACTCAGCTTTTCTTGATTTCCCAACCCTCCCATTACACGAAACTACTCTCCGTGGTGTGATAACAAGAAAGAGTATCCTGTTTATTGACTGTTAAATATAAAAACAGACTATTAAGGACTGTCTTATGCAGTGAATTTCTACCTGTCCTCACGTATAGTTAGGTTACATGTACAGTACTGGTACTAGTAATATTGGGGAGCATTGCAAGGGCCCATCGATCCTATAAAAGATAATAATAAAGAAATTTAATATTCTGGGCGATCTTATAAGTATAGCCCACAGCTTGTAATCGATGGGGGCGGGGTGGCTGAGCGGAGTAACGCGTTGCCCGGCAACCTGATAACCGAAGTTTGATATAATATTACGAGTTCAAAATCCGGTGCCCGGTAATTATTTTTAATACATTTATTTATTGATTGTGTTATAAAATGAACATTCTTTCAACAATTTTCAATATTATCTAATTAGTGATCTTCATAGTTCATTACTGCCAACGATTTTGGAGCTTTCTGTTCTCATTTCAGCTCTTAATAGTTTGATCGAGTTTGGAACCCAGGATTGCTTTATAAACACCATAAATTATTACACCATGCCGCTAGAAATGAGACTTAAGAAACTCATGAACTGTTTCATAACATACATCTTCGGGATCCCCAGGCGTTCACATGTATCATTCTGGTAAACTGAGTTGAAGTGGCTTTATCCAACTTCCCGACGACAATTCCTCCTTGGTGTTTTCCTTTTCCAAGTCCTCAGAATCAAAAACCCTCCTTACATTCTGAAACTCCTTAGTCTACCCTCCTCTATCCACTCTCTTAATATTAGGTCCCAACCTACAGATTTATATATCTCCTTCCATAAAATTACTTCCTTCAGCGAATCCTTCGTTATTCGTGTTACCTCCTTTTGGAACTCTCTCCCTACCTCCAAACGTCAATCCTTGTCCACAGTTTCCTTCAAACAACTCCTGTTCCACCACCTACTCCACATTAAAACTTCTGCTAACATGTAAAATTACTTGTATCTGTTTAATTTCAATCTACTACACAATCGCAATTACAATAAGCATTTAATTAGTTTGAATTTTTTATTATTTTAAGCCAGACTAATACCTACAAATTTGTAGCACTTTTATTATTCTAAGGGGACTGTAGTCTCAGAATAAAATTATTTTTTCATTCATAATTGGTAATTATGTATTTAATTGGTAATTAAGTATTTTTTCATTCATTCATTTCACCATTCCCACTTTCTCATTATCCGTTCTTACATTGCTGACAAATGTGAAAAGATGGCTATTCATCTCTCCTCTATCAGTTTGTTGGTGTTCCTGAAGGTAGCATTCTAGGTAATATCTTTTCTACAGTTTATACAGCTGAGATCACCACGTATGCCGATGATATATGTGTCCTACCCGTTAATAATGACCCAATGAATCACATCCCTAACTCTTCAATTACACATTGAAAACCTTGAAAAACTGTGTCAAACTGGAGGATTAAAATAAATCCCATCAAATCACCTTTACCCTTCGTCGTAAACCTATGATCTCATGTCTTTTAGTATTATAGGATAATATCCCACTTATCTCTGTTGAACAAATATGATACCTAAAACTCCAGAAACCGCTCTGCGTTTTTTTGCTTTTTTTTCGATCTCTGGTGTGGCCTTAACAAATATGGGCTCATGATCTCCTAATCTACATATTGCATTGCTACTAATGATGGATTCTCTTCATGTCTATTCGAGTAACTTATTTTAAGTTGTAAATTTCATGAAGAACTTCCTAATTTTGGTATTAGTACATTTTGATTCTTAAAAATAAATGTTGTTAAAATAAAGTTTTAAGGAACATTTTTGTAACAGTTCCAGGTTTATTGTAAAAGTTAAACTTGTATATATCCAAGTTCTTAAAAAAAGCTCCGTTAAATCAATATAAAACAATAATTGGGCTTAGATTAGAGTTATAATTTGTCTTAAATAAATTACACATGATTCAAATGTGTATTCTGTTTGAGTAGCTATGAATAAAAGTAATTTTTTTAGATTGACTTTTTAGCGAAATGGACAGAACTTTTACATGCAAGTTCTGTAAAAACTTTATCTGAAAAGTTGAAAATCAAAAAAAAAAAAAAAAAAAACTGAAAAACTATCGGCAATAAAAATTCCGATAATAGTGAAACTTTTTAAAAATACATTTTTCCCCCGGTTCAAGCTCTGCTGTTTATTTACAAGTCGACTTTTCTAATCTTGCTTAATCAAACAGATTTTTTTTAATTCATAAAAAAAACATACTAAATTATATGGTCTTGGTCTGCTTCACATTGCGTTTTGCCAATATATTGCTAGATTTATAGATTTCTAAAATAGATATGTTTAAATAAACCTAACGCAAACAAGCTAAATACCAGAGAGATGCAAACATTCGACGGTAATAAAGACAACATAAGCGTCTCTCACTCCCCTCTCTCTCCCCCCCCTCACGATATCGTAGAATGAGGATGA
Organism: Nezara viridula; assembly: GCA_928085145.1. NCBI lineage: Eukaryota > Metazoa > Arthropoda > Insecta > Hemiptera > Pentatomidae > Nezara > Nezara viridula. The sequence goes on from OV725083.1 coordinate 23,369,953, forward strand.
GAGTGAGAGAGAGAAAAGAAGGAGGTTACTATTTACACAAAAGCGAAAGCAAACAAAAAGCCGTGATTCTGTTTATGTAATTGGTGTTTACTTATCATTAATGTTACATCTGCTTACATTAAATGGTCCCTGTGGTGCAATAACATTAACGGAGAAATTATTGTTTGAACAAAAGCACCAATTACATCCATTATCTTGATGTATACTGTTCAAATATAAAAGAATAGTCTTCAGTCTCCTTAAAAAAAATTCATGAATAATTCCAATTCTATTATCATCGGTAGAAGCCTATACGAAGCAAATCTTGTAGTTACCGTTTAAAGTTTGATATTATTTTCTTGATATTTGAGTTATATATATTGATGTTTCGTACTGGTTAAAGTTTGATATTTTTAATTTAGAAATGGTTAAAAAATGAAAATATTTTAAAATTTATGAAATTTTGTTATTATAAATTTAATATTATATTTTTATATAATAACAGGCTCTGAATCGTATAGATCCGTCGAAAAACGCATATCGGAAATTTGAATCTATCGCAATACTTTCCTTACCTAGTATAGGTGGGAAAGTAATAAATTAAAACATGTGTAGAAAATTGAATAAGCTGTTATCTTCGTTAATACTGGTTCAATTCCGATGATAATTTTTTTTATTTTGTTGGTAATTTAATTACCTTTCAAAAGTTTTATTATAAATATTACCGTATAATATACACTTAGCGAGTTAGGCCCCAAAACATTTGTCTTTTCTTTATAACTTTTTTTTTCTGAATTTTCTAGGGAATTTAGTCTATATACAAAAATTGAAAGGACAATTATTAGAACATAACAGGAAAGTTTCATCAAAATCGCTAGAGCCGTTCTCGAGCTACAGTATGAGGAAAACCATGTTATTTATTGCGCGCTGGATATTGCGCATGGAGCACCGAATTTCTGTTACAGGCATGGGTAGTCAAAATTTTACAAAATAAAAAAAGAAGCAACGAAATCGGTTCAGTAGTAGTAGTAGTAGGAGAAAATCTTGGTACAGACAGACAGACCAATGGCTAAAAATATTTTTTTCTGACTCAGGGGGCTCTGAAACTTATAGATCCGTCGAAAATCGCATATCGGAAATTTGACCCGATTGCAATACTTTCCTTACCTAGTATAGTAGGAAAGTAAAAAAGAATGTGGTAGGACCAGTATTGAACCGGGAACCATCACCAATCATAGACTAGGATAGGCCAATATACTTTTTTTTTTTTTTTTTTTTTTTTTTTTTTTTCGAAATATTACATTCTGTCACATCAAGGACATTTATAATAGTGATAAGAGAAAGCACACTCACACTCTATTTACAATAAAAAATAAAATAAATAATACAGAAACTTAATAATAATAAATACAATAAAATAAAATAAAAATAAATACAATAAAATAAAATAAATGTATATAAACAAAAGAACTAACCTAATCATACACACTCGGGCTTGAGTGGAGGATCTGGCCATTGCCAAAACTCCAATAGATGCTTATTTACAAAAGGTCTCTGGGCCACTGCCGCTTCAACCTTCGAGGAGGATTGTAAGGATGGGTGGTGCTGGATAGAGATTGTGCAAGGGGATTTGGATGATAGGTAAGGTTTTGGTGAAATTTGGAGAATTTTTCTGGAATAAGGTCTAGGACAAATGGGATATTAAGGTCATGGTGTAGGATTTTGTTATTTACATAGAACGGAGCATCAACTATTGTTCGAAGGACTTTAGATTGAAAGGATTGAATTCGTTTGATGTTAGAAGCTTTTGCTGTTCCCCACAGTTCAAGTCCGTATGTCCATATAGGTTTCAGTATTGTCTTGTAGATAAGTAATTTGTTTTCAATAGAAAGTTTGGATTTTCTGTTTAGTAGTCTGTATAGCTGGCCGTATCGTCGGTTGAGTTCTTGTCTTTTGAGTCTAGTATGTGGGTTCCACGTTAGTCTTCGGTCTAAATGAAAGCCAAGATACCGGACTGTGTCTGAGTAAGGAAGCTGGATGGAATTAAAGTGTACTGGTGGACAGGAACTGCGTCGGAGTGTAAAGGTAATATGTTGGCATTTAGATTCATTAACTTTAATGCGCCAGTTATTACACCAGTGCTCAATCAAGGTGAGGTGGTTTTGGAGATTTAAGGATGCTATGTTGGGATCAGAGTTGGATGATAAGATTGCGGTGTCGTCAGCGAATGTTGCAAGAAAAGTATCGGGATGAACAGGGATGTCAGCAGTAAAGAGGATGTAAAGCACGGGACCCAAGACGCTGCCTTGGGGAACACCGGCTTTAACGGAGTAGATATTGGAAAATTCTGTTCCACAGCGAACTCGGAAGGAGCGGTCAGAGAGGTAGGATCGGAGGACTAGGTACAAGGACTGAGGTAAATGGATTTTAAGCTTGAAGAGCAGTCCGGAGTGCCATACCGGTCAAATGCCTGTGCAATGTCCAGAAATGCACCCGAACAGTATTCCTTGTTTTCTAGGGCTGAGGAAATATGATCAACAACTCGGAGTCCTTGTTGAACAGTAGAATGTTGGGAGCGAAAACCAAACTGATGGGAAGGAATATTTTGGGATTCTATAATGGGTAGGATTCGTTTCAAAAGGATCTTTTCAAAAATTTTTGAAAGGATTGGGAGTAGGCTGATTGGTCTATAGGATGTTGAGCTATTGAGAGGTTTTCCTGGTTTTGGGAAAAGGATAATAGTGGAGTGTTTCCATAACAGAGGGAAGTGGGTGGTGCGTAGGATACAATTGTAGATATATGTAAGGAATATGACTGCTTTGGATGGAAGTTGTCGAAGGATTTGAGGTGTAAGGAGATCATGTCCAGGAGCTTTACGGGGGATTAGTTTTTTTAATTGAAATTTTACTTCGGAAGGATGAATAGCTTTTGGGGGCAAGGAAAGTGGGATTGGTGATGTAAGGAGTTCTTCTACTGTTACGGTGTGGGCAGGATGGGATTCCGGATGTGAAATAAATGTATTGGATAGGTGAATGGCGAACTCCTCAGCTTTATCTTCGTCAGATGCTGCCCAGGAGCCATCACCTCGTCGGAGAGGATGGGAAATGCGGTGAGGATTTAGGATTTTTGTTGTGGTTTTCCAAAGGGAATTGTCGCGAGAAGAGAGGGAGGATAGGTAGGAGTTGAAGGATTGTGATCTGAAGGTGGCTAATTCCAGTTTTAATTGTTTGCAGTAGTAATTATAGGAGCAGCGGTCGGTAGGATGTCGGGTACGTTGCCATAATAATCTGGCACGGCGTTTGGTGCGGATTAGGTTAAGGAGGTGTTGGGGTAGAATGGTCTTTATAGGAATTCTGGAGGAGTCTTTTGGGAAGGAGGCAGTCCAGGCGGCTTGTTGGATTGTGGTAGTAAAGGAATTTACGGCACTATCAAGGTCATCGGGAGTTTTGAGGGATATGTTGAGATCAATATTATCGGAGATTATTTTGCGGAAAAGGTCCCAGTTTACTGGGCCCCTAATGAATGACGGTGGAGAAGGTTTGGGAACAGGTTCAAGTGAAACATTAAGGATTAGAGGACTATGGTCAGAGGAAAGTTCATTTAGACGTTTAATGGAACAATTGAGGGGACTTAAGCCGCTGTGGATAAAGAAATCAAGAAGATCAGGATTACGGTTGGGATCTGTGGGCCAGTAGGTAGGATAGTTGGGGGAAAGGAGGTGAAAACGTTGGGAATTGAGTGCAGACAGCAGGGTTCGGCCACGAGAATTCGTGGTTCTGGAACCCCATTGTTTTTTTTGGGGGCAAGGAAAGTGGGATTGGTGATGTAAGGAGTTCTTCTACTGTTACGGTGTGGGCAGGATGGGATTCCGGATGTGAAATAAATGTATTGGATAGGTGAATGGCGAACTCCTCAGCTTTATCTTCGTCAGATGCTGCCCAGGAGCCATCACCTCGTCGGAGAGGATGGGAAATGCGGTGAGGATTTAGGATTTTTGTTGTGGTTTTCCAAAGGGAATTGTCGCGAGAAGAGAGGGAGGATAGGTAGGAGTTGAAGGATTGTGATCTGAAGGTGGCTAATTCCAGTTTTAATTGTTTGCAGTAGTAATTATAGGAGCAGCGGTCGGTAGGATGTCGGGTACGTTGCCATAATAATCTGGCACGGCGTTTGGTGCGGATTAGGTTAAGGAGGTGTTGGGGTAGAATGGTCTTTATAGGAATTCTGGAGGAGTCTTTTGGGAAGGAGGCAGTCCAGGCGGCTTGTTGGATTGTGGTAGTAAAGGAATTTACGGCACTATCAAGGTCATCGGGAGTTTTGAGGGATATGTTGAGATCAATATTATCGGAGATTATTTTGCGGAAAAGGTCCCAGTTTACTGGGCCCCTAATGAATGACGGTGGAGAAGGTTTGGGAACAGGTTCAAGTGAAACATTAAGGATTAGAGGACTATGGTCAGAGGAAAGTTCATTTAGACGTTTAATGGAACAATTGAGGGGACTTAAGCCGCTGTGGATAAAGAAATCAAGAAGATCAGGATTACGGTTGGGATCTGTGGGCCAGTAGGTAGGAGAGTTGGGGGAAAGGAGGTGAAAACGTTGGGAATTGAGTGCAGACAGCAGGGTTCGGCCACGAGAATTCGTGGTTCTGGAACCCCATTGTTGGTGCTTGGCATTTAGGTCTGCACCCAAGATGAAGTGATGTCCTAAGGAGTCGAGGAGAGAACTGAATTGGGCATTGGATATGGATCGGTTAGGAGGGCAATACGCTGATGCAAGAGTGACCGGAAAGCAGAAGGTTTTTATCACGATAGCGGTGGACTGTAGGAAATCATGTATTGGTAATGGGAGTACGTGATGGGAGAGGGATTGGTGTACAATTACAGCAGTACCGGCATGTGCTTTTCCGTCAGGGTGGTCAGTACGATATGTCAGGTATTGTGGTATATTGAAGTGCTGTTTAGTGGTTAGTCGAGTTTCAGTAATTAGTGCCACATCAATGTTCTTGTCAAGTAGTAAAGTAGATAGTTCGTCTGTATGATTTCTAACACCATTCGCATTCCAAAGGAGAATGGATATGGGTTTAGGGATGTGAGTCATTTAAGGATTTTTCAAAGGAGGGATGAGGTGAGATACGAGATTCGTGAGGAGTGATATGAGTGGAGTAACAAGGGATTTGAAATCGGTGAGGAAAGATGCTAACAAACTTGTGAGATCTGTTGCATTTGAAGGAGGAGGAATATGAGGAATTTGTTGTTGGTGGTTAGGTATATTAGGATGAAGAGGATTTTGAGGTTGGGTTTGAGGTTGTTGTGGCAGGGCTTGACATTTATCGGTTAAAGTCTTACCTCTAAGTAGTTGGGAGAATGATACATCATTGTTTACAATTCTGGAAGGCTCTCTCTCTCTTCTTGTTCTTAGTGCTTCATCTTGAATCCGGTTTTTCTGGTGTCTGGTTTTGAGATTCTTGTAAATTTGGCAGCCTTTGTAGTTGGCCGGGTGTCCCTCCAAGCATAGGGCACATACTGCTGGATCTTGTATAGGTTTGGTGCACTCTACAGATTTGTGCTGTTCACCGCACTTCACGCAACGCGGCAGATGGTGGCAATATGTCTTCGTGTGGCCATAGGTCTGACAATTATGGCACTGCACGATGTCTCTCTTGGGATATGGCTTCTCAACTTTCACCATTGTGTAGTATATTCTTGTGATATCATATATTTTTTCGATACCTGGTGATGGCTCCAAGTCCACGAAAAACAATGGTAGTGGGATCCTATTTCGTAATCCTGGCTGCTCCCTGTCCTACTTCAAAACGTTTGTTACCTGGCGTACATTGAAACCAAGCGTCGTTAGTTCTTCTTTAATAACTTCAGTGGGGGTTGAGGAATGTAAATTTCTTATCACTACTCGTAAAGCTCTTTCCTGCCTCAGCTGGTAAGTGTGAAAATTCGCATTTGTTTCTGATAAGTACTTCACTATTTTTCGGTAGGCTTCTGCAGAATCAGGTGTTATTTTGGTGTCATTGGTCCTGTTAAGGCATGAATAACTGCCAGAGCAGATTTTGTTTAGTTGGGTGCAGAACATCTGGAAATTTTTTATATTTTTCACAAATATCGGAGGAGGCTTTGGTTCTCTGGGTATTGCTGCAGACTCCATTACTTCTCTGTCATTTTGGAGCACTTGGTAGGGGTTTGGAGTAAAGAAAGGTGATTCTTCAATCGTTTCTTGTGCAGACGTACCTGGTTGGGGCTGAGGTTCTGGTTCTGAAGGGTTCATTTTGGTCACTGGAGGTATTTCTCGTAGGCAGCGACGAGTCCTTTGTTTGGCTGGTGAGCTAACTCCGTCTGACCGAGACCTCTTGGGCACCTTACTGGCCATCACTTGCTGATCATACCGCATATCATAAGAGAAAAATAAATAAAAATAAAAAAAAAAAATTTTTTTTTTTTTTTTTTTCTTAAAATAACAAAAAAAAAGATGCCAACAGTAAATATCAACTGCTCTGATATACACTTAACTGTATCACGTGAATAATCAGAGAGATTCCGCTATAAAATTGGTAAAAACTGAGAGAGGAGTTGAGGAGACAACCTTCTCATCAGCTGATCCACTGCCGGCCAATATACTAAAGAGTTCACTTGTAAAATTCAGCATCAAGCAGTGTACAAGTCATGTTTCTTCAATGTGAGATGTTTTAAGTTATGAAAACAATGTTTTTTATTCCTAGTTATTAAAACTGCAGACCAGTAAGGTCGTTAAATGTCTTTCAAAGTAACGCCACTCACTAGTGTGGCCCAAATGCGGGACCGATACGAGTCTTGGTCTTGCAAACTCAATCATGGTCATGGTCTTGGTCTCGCAAAAGTCTTGCAGTTATTTATTAGCTTATTACTGAAGAGATATTACTGTATTTTTTTAGATAGGAAAAACCTAACTAATCCCTAATGAAAAATTACAGGAGTTAAATACAAAACTATATTGATTACACCAATTATTAACATATAGTAACTAAGATTGACAAGTATTAGTAACTATTAAGCCTTCATTTTTATTTAAAAAATCGATTTTTTTTGGATCGACGAGAGGCGGAGATTCCCGGAAGTGACCGAAAACATCGTCGCTGGGACGTCTCGGATGCAAAATATTTAATGTTGTATAAATGCATACAAATAAAAGGTTTACCATCTAAAAAAATATATAAAAAAATTAAATTAAATAAATAATCTAGGTGACATTTTAAACAAAATAAAATTAACCTCCCATATTATGATATGTTGACAGAAATAAATAAAATTATTCATGTTGCCCGCAACACGATAGAAACATCATATGTCAAAACCTCAAGAGTCAAAAATTCAAGAATGATTTGTACTAATAACGACAATCTCTTTATCTATTGATAAGTTATGTGGTAGCTATGATATTACAGATTCAAATAATTAAAGTGGATATTTTCTCTTAAATCTTATCAGTAGGTCTAATTTCATTAAAAAACACTCTTAATTTACAATTAGGATATAATATACAGGATATTAAGGGTTATGTGGCCAAATTAAAAATAATGAACTAAGGACCTTTAAAACAAGAAAAAATTTCCTCTGAAAGTATGTCCCCAAACGCTTTGTTTAGAAAATATTCACATATAAAGATTTTCGTTGTTATGAATTATTTACGTTATATGGAATAAATGACACTTATTTATTTGTTCTAACTACTTTATTAATTAAATGTAAACATTAACATTCCTATTAAATGTTGTTCAAAGTGATTTACTTGAGCATGAAGACAATCCGCATTTCTTGCTGCTTTGCCTCAATGCGGGCACATTTCTGGAATTTCTTAATAATGATTACTATGATTTAGTTCGACAAATTCCACCACAACTGAGAAGGGACATGTGGTTTCAATTAGATGGTTGTCCTACACATAACGGAAGAGGTCCACGACAAAGGCTAAATGTTAATTTTTTCAATTAAATGATTGGCCACGCAGGACCAGTGGTCTGATATCAAAATGGTGCGATAAGTGTGATAATAACACATATCCAGTGGCGTTCTGCCACTGCTGCTGTTGAAGAAAGATACCGAGCCTGTCTTAATTCTCAAGGAAATCACTTTGAACAGCATTTATTACGGATGTTAATGTTTACATTTAATTAATAAAGTAGTTAGAATAAATAAATAAGTTTTATTTATTTCATATAACGTAAATAATTCATAACAACGAAAATCTTCAGGTGTTAATATCTGCTAAACAAAGCGTTTGCGGACATACCTTCAGAGGAAATGTTTTTCAAGTTTTGAGGTCCTTAGTTCATATTTTCAGTTCAAACACCCTGTATATTATATATATATATATATATATATATATATATATATATATATATATATATATATATATATATATATGCCTTAAAATTTTCGATGATCTGGACAAACGTCCTCATACAAGACTGAAACGATAAGAAACCACTCTGGCTACTTCAGCACTAACCAGACAAACGTTCTAAGCTACCAATTAAATACAAAAGACTCATGTTTCGTTGTTGTCGCTTAACTTCAGGAAAAAGGTTAGTTGTCTAATAAGAGCGTTCTAACTAACGTATACTAGTAATTAATCTATACAATTTATTTTAAGACAAACTAATCTGAGTTTAACTAAACTCAGATCAGATGAGACTTAGGAGGAAGCTGAACGAGTTTGCCCTGGACTGGCCACAACAGGGGTTGTCTAAACTTGGACAAGAGGCGATATTGCCTGTCAACGAACTACCTATAGGTCGCCTTAATACCAGAATCTAGTCTCGCGGGTTGGATATCCAAATTGAAATCGCATCTGTTATCATATAGTCTCCTGTAAATATTAACTTGAATTAGAAACAATCTGAAGTGAATATATAGTGATGAAATGGAACTCGGAACCATCCCTGTTGATTACGAGATTATCGTATAATTAATTACAGATGGCATTGAATATTTAATCAACAAATGGATAACTTCGATGATATAGAGCATATCACATAATGAAACCTATTATATGTCGATTAATTAGCTAATTTAATAAAAAAAGGTTCATAAATCCATACCAATAACAATATTAATTGTCTAATCACTCAATGGACCCCTACGAAGATCTAAAATCATAAAATAAAGTTTAACAAGATATTTCCATATACTTCTAAGAAGGTTATCCACAGGTAACATATTTAATCAATTTCGATTACAGCATTTTAATTTCAGGAATATCTCTGTTTCCAAAATAAGATGAACCAACCTATTTTACAGAGGGAAGGTTGCAGTTCATTCTGTGGTTCTGCCCTGGAATGAATTTCAATCCACTCAGGGTGGATTCGTAGTTTCGAAATTGTTAAGGTGAAGCCGTAGCATTCACGCCCATCGGTATTATTATAATTCAATAAAAAGTAATAACAATTAAAAAAAAATTGTCCACTTTGATTGTCTGAACTACGTAGATTCACCAGTTATTCCCACAAGTACGTTAACTAATTTTCAAATTCGGCAAGAAGATTGTTGCACATTGTATTATTTGTCAGTAAGTTAAAAGAAAATATATTATAATATAATTAAATAAATAAAATTTTGATTCCATTTCTGTGTGGTAACGAAATTGGAAGATGTTTGAGAAGAAAATAATTAAAATAAAACTTTAAAATTAATTAATTCGATTTGGTGGTAATTATATGCCCGTAGTAAGCTATGGCTTTAAAATTTAAAATGACATATTATCGAAATAATTTTATTAAATTTTTATTATTAATGACATATACAACTGTCAAATAAATATATATTCAGTCAATAAGTTACAGAGAAATGCATGACATGACAAGAATCTACCCATTGGTAGCACTATGATATAAAATACAATCAAGTCAACTAATTTTTAAAAGTGGCAGCGATCAGAAGGAATTAATGCTAAAGCCCATTTTGAACTTTTCTATTTTATTCTTGCATATAAACATGATTACATTTTGATATTAATTTTTAAGTTTTAATTGAAAATTTTAAAGCCAAAGTATTCTACGAGTATATACTTAATTTAAAGTTAAATACCAAACCGATTTAAAAAAATTGTTAGTTTTTTAAATTTTTTTTCCCAAAAAAATCTTCAAATTTTTTACTAACCCAAAATACAATTATCAAATTTTATTTATTTATTCTTTAAATTTGTTTACTGATAAATATTACAATATATCTCAAAAAAAAAAAAAAAAAAAAAAAGTTTCGTTGTAACAGTAGTCAATATAACACAAAAATATAAGAACACAGAATAGCATCTACAATTATATTTAAAATAGTATATATTTCTTTAGCGAGAAATTCAGAAACATTTTTGATTAATAACGAATACATCTACATAGATCTATCTATCTAGATACATTAATATCTAGTATGACAGATGAGAGAACAAGATTTATTTAACTTGTCTATATAAAGGTTACTAGACGGATCTAACAATCATTTAATTATTTTCCGATACTTCTCGCTCATATCAGATGAATCAAAAGTCTTTAATTATTATCAAGATCCTTTTTGAAACTTTGTAAATCTGTAAAGCCATTCTCAAAGGCGTTCAAACGAGTCTAACCTTTCAGTCGCTTCAGTTTCCGCTTCAGATCTTTGAAGAATTGAGTACAAAAGGCTTGATGTTTTATTCAGGGTGAGAGATTCGGAATTAAAATGGAAATACGTTTTAACTTTGTGTTGGGTGTGACTTGTAAATATGTAAAGTTTTTTCTCATGGAGAACTACTCATAAATGTTTAAAGGTTAACATGCTAGGATTTGATATTATCTTATAATTTGCAATATAAGATACATAACAGCGTTGTATTGATCCTTGGAGTATCCCTGAACAGTTGTGTAAAACGGATGACGTAAGAGTCCTGCTACGCAAATAAGGAAGATACTAAGTTTACAAATCCGACAAATATTATACTCCTTAATATTCTCAAGTGACATATCAAATTGAATATTGAATATTTCAACTCCACAGATTGTTGAGGCCATTAAAAAAGGACTTCTGAGCTACTAAACTTAGCTAAGTTCCGTTAAAAAAATCATAAATTATTTTATTAATATTTTTATTGAAGAAACATAATACAATCTACCATAATCTAGGGCATTGAGCAGTATGGCTGCATGTTTACGTATAATACATAAATTGAAAAAATAAAATGAGAAGAAAACAAGTAAGTATTAAACATATGACAATTGTGAAACAGATTTTGACTGAGGTGAATGGTTCTTTGAAATTGTTTGAGTTATAATTTTAAAAATCAACCCATGCTTATATTACTTTGTTATTTATTTTTTACCTGATATCTGTTTTTTTTTTCAAAATGGTGTTATTTTTTATTTGTCTTAATATATTTTCACTGAAGATACGGTATATATTCTTCAACGTTGATTAATGTAATTTTTGATAGACGTAGTTTTTATTTTTTTGTTCATAACTGTTATTTATAAGGGACCTCGTCCCAGAATAAAGTTTATTTTTTATCTGTCTATCTATACACAATAGAATAAAAAACAAACTTGTAAAAAGGAAAAAGAAAGTACATTGAAAGAATAGCAAAGAAGGAAAAAAAAAAAATGTATCATTCATTCCTCTGTACAATATTTACATTCAACCTAGAAAACTCTGAACCATGCCTTGCCGCTCTCGTGTGAAAGGAAAGGCAGGGCTCAAAGAGATCCCAGCGCTTCTTTCCCAGCCGCATCACTGTTTAAAGCCAGTGGAGTCTGAGCACGAGCGCTAAATCCATATACGCTCAGGACTTAAGTGGAGAAGGCACTGCCAGAACTCCAATAGAATATTTATTATAGATCTCAGGGCCATAGCCGTTTCAACCTTCGTGGGGGATTATATGGATGGTTGGAGCTGGAAAGCGATCGTGCTAAGGGATTATGGATAAGTTTTTGATGGAAGTTTGAGAATTTGGATAGGATTAAGTCGAGGAGAAAGAGGATGTTGAGATCATGATGTAAGGTTTTGTTTGTGACGTAGTGCGGAGAATTAACTATTGTTCGAAGGACTTTGGATTGAAAGGATTGGATACGTTTGATGTTCGAAGATTTAGTTGTCCCCCACAGTTGAAATCCATGCATCCAGTTAGGTTTTAGTGATCTTATGGTCTTATAGACTAGTAGTTTGTTTTCAATGGAGAAATGTGAGTTTCTGTTCAGTAGTCTATATAATTGTCCAAATCGTCGGTTTAGCTCATGTCTTTTGAGTCTGGTATGAGGGTTCCATGTCTAGTCAAGAAGGAAGCCCAAGTACCGGACTGTGACAGTAACTACAAGTGTGTAAGTAACTACAATAAGATAAAGCTTTGACAGTATAAAACGGCCGATAGACATTGAAAACGGTTTGTTCATGTACGCAATGTGCACTCATGATTATAGAAAATATTAAATATTATAACAATATTGTAATGCATTAAATCAAGTATGAAATCATGACGATGACGGACAAAATAAGCTATTTATGGAAAAATATTTATTGTTTAATCTGAAATTATCTTTTCGGTTCAGTGGCGCATAATGATAATATATGTCTGCCTAACAAATCAACTATAATAAATCTATAATTTACGCTCAGATTAATAATGATGTTGCCTCATATATCTTTTTTCTGTGTGTCGGAGTCGGAGAGGCTTACAAATATAAAAATAATCTAATTAATAATTTTAATAAATAAATGTGCTTATGAATAACATTTTTTAACGATAAACAGAACTTAAATTAGAAAAAAAATGAATAAATTTAGTCCTACCAATTATTTATATTGTTTCGAAGATGTTTTTTCTTACCTGTAAAAAAATAAAAAGTGAAGTTAGTATATTATAATTGAATACAATAATATAATCTATTGAATGTTATTAATAAACAATATAAGAAAATCTTCTCTGACGAAAATTAAGATAGAACTTACAAAATAAAAGCTATAATTTAAATTTTATAGTTTGATTTGTCGATGTTACAGGTTCACATTATATTTTATAATATCCATGAATTTTTATTTATATTCTCAATTTGAAAAATGAAAAGTGAGTTCTTGAAAAAGAATCGAGTAGTTTTCTAGTAGACGCATAAATAGGGACGTTTAAAACAACTTATGTATTATCCATTTAAGCAGATTTTTTGGCGCTAGTGCTTATATAAAATATAATCTTTTATTTATTATAAAATACTTGTAAATTGTATAATTATATAATATAATTATAATTATATAATGAAGGTAACAAAGCGTCTAGAAGGTAACTTTTTTCGGGTTTTAGCTTATATCAGGAAAACTATCCATCTCATCAACAAAGATGTTATATACAAAATTAAAGCTGATAAAACTTGTAATATATCTTTTTTCGCTATCTCACTTAGTTTCCATTTGTAGAGATATCCATCCTCAACTATTGCTAATGTGCAAAAAAAAAAAAAAATGTTTACCTCATGTTTCTTACTGTATTAGAATAGCTAACGCTTGATTGCTTTGTAATACGATTAAGTCATGGGAAAGAAAGTTTTTAGTAGTTAAATGTTCTTCATGAATACCAAAGCTATATATTGTTATACTAGTTTATGGTGTTGCCCAAAATCGGTCTTAGTCTTACACTTCGCAAGACCAAAACCAAGATCGTCTGACAACTACAATACCAAGACCAGAATGGTAAAAAAAAAAATCGTTTTTGAGAATAAAAATTAAGAGAAAATAGTTACTAATAATTGACAATTTTAGTTACTATATGTAAAGTATTGGTATAACCATATACACTTCCATTTAACGCTTCCAATTTTTCATTCGGGCTTAGTTAGGATTCCCCTATCTGAAAAATTACAGTAATGTCTCTATGATAATAGGCTAATAGGTAACTGCAAGACCAAGACTGGGTGCACAAGACCAAGACTCGTCACTTCGTCGTCGGAACACTACTAGTTCATTTTCAACGGTTCAAAAGCTAAATAAATCATAACTGTATATGTCAATTCCGATAATTTGAAAAAAAAAATAATTTTTATAATATTCGTTATTGTATCTGTATATATTATAATGTTTTCTTCTTCTGCAAATTAACGTTATTGTTATTAATTAGAATTGTCGTTTAAATTTATAATTTATCTAACTTTTGAATCGTTGAAGATAAACTAATAAAATTATATATATTCTTTAAGATCATTTAATTGCTAAAAACTTTCTTTCCCATGACTTAATCGTAGAACGAAGTAATCAAGCTTTAGCTAGTCATATACTTGTAAGCAACATGAGATAAACATTTCTTTTTTGCACATTCGCGATAGTTTAGGATGGATATCTCGTAAACTAAGTGAGATAACGAAAAAATATTTACAATTAATCATATAACAAATCTTATCAGCTTTAATTTTGTACATCTTTGTCCTGATAAAAGTGAAAACCCGAAAAACGTTACCTTCTAGACGCATCCCCCTCACATCTGGCTCACCACCTAGGAGTGGGGACTTTTAGTATGTTTACTTCATAACTACTCCAAACAATGTCCCAAAGTCAAAAATTATGTCCCCGCCATTTCCTTCTATAATCATTCATTGATCGGATTAAAAGATCTTCGGCTACATTTTGATAAAAAATATATGTTGAATATTTTAATTACAGAATCGTGAAAATTGTATTCAATACTTAGCCAAAGAACATCGATAATCAAACCATATTTTTGAATACATTGAAATCGCTGCTTTTGTAATTTTGAAAGGCAATTCATGTCTAATACTTTACCAATGTATGCAACAAAGCTCAGGATTAAAGATCACAATTTTTCATATTCAACTGTTTTGCATTTGTATCGAAAATATATTTTAAAAACTTTTTACCGCATAAAAATATATTCGTTATAATTCCAAAATGGAAGACTGAATAAAAATAAATTCTACAAAATTACCTGGTAATGGACCAGATCCTTGGTCATCCTCCGAACCTTCAAGAAGGGACTAGTCCAACGGATGGCCAGAAGATGGCAGCACCGACTCCCCGATATTGGAGGACATAAATCCAGCGAGACCGCTTCTACTAACTATCCTTATAAAACTTCTTTCCCTCGTCTAATTCTTTGCCTTAACAGAATTATTACTTAGGCTGTTTTTCAAATCCGTTCATTAGGAAAAGTAATTTGGGAAATAGCTTTCCCGAGTTCTACAATTAATTAGAGTGCTTCTGAAAACGAACGAACGTTGAATCGATTCGTCCTTCTTTAAAGAGGCGTTTTATCAACAATTATTTTTTTTAATGTGTTTATTACATAAAGTATAGTGAGCTTAACAGCAAGTATATCTAAAATTAGTCTAATATCACAAACTAAGACGCTCGGATTTCTGGCTTTGTGTATCCATCTGAATTATTTGTTTCACTCATCTTTATTTGATGTTCTATTCCTTTATTTTCATAAACCTTAGGATGTTGTTGTTGAGATCGCGTTAAATGATAGGTAAAAACGAACAAGACATTTTCTGGAAAAAATTCGAACACTCCCATGCTTAGAATAGAAATATGAATGCTATTCAATCATTACTTCGAACAAGTTTAGTTTTATAGTAGTTTACACTTCTGTCTACTTCTGGAACAAGAGGTATTATCAGTATCCCAGTAGTAGACAGTTTGTTTCTGTGCTCAAACAAAACTTTTTTTTTTTTAAATTTTATTGAAATTTACAACTGTATTACATTAAAAATACAACAGATAAATGTGACATTGGTAACATGACATGTAAAATATGAAGAGAAACTACCCATTGGTAGAACTCAAATTAAAGTTCTATATTAGAAGGTCCTGAGGCCATATTCTTTTCAGACGCCTCGGAGGGTTATCAGGGATAGAGAAGGAAGCAACAAGAGGGTTTGGATGGTTCTGCAGTTTGTAATGGAAGGATAGGTATCTTGATTGGGCGAAATCGGAAACATATGGAACATTAAGGTCTTTATGGATGATTTTGTTTGTGACAAAGTAAGGAGCGTTGAGGATTTTACGAAGGATTTTGGATTGTAAGGATTGGATACGAGAGGAATTGGATGGCTTAGTGGAGCTCCAGAGCTCAATTCCGTAGGTCCAAATAGGTCTTATTATTGTCATATATATGAGTCGTTTGTAATTGAGTGAAAGCTTAGAGCGTTTGTCTAGTAAGTGTTGGAGTGGTCGGAAACGTCGAGCAGTTTCTTGTCGTTTCAGTCTTGTATGAGGATTCCATGTGAGTCGTTTGTCGAGGTGGATTCCTAGGTAACGAATTTGTTCAACTGAGAATTGTTAAAGAATACTGTAGGACAGGAGGTCATAGGTTTGCGACGCAGGGTAAAGGTAATTTGATGGGATTTATTGGAGTTTATTTCAAACAAAACTAACACACAAAAACACATTACCTAATGAGTTCGTTGTCTACACTATCATTTAGAGAAAAAAAATTGTGAAAGCCTTGGAACGATTAATGAATAATTGATGAAAATCAAACTTCCCTCCTTAGCTGATTTGGTATTTTTTTGTGAGGAAGACACATTAAGTTTTCAATTTTAAGAGAACATTTAAATCAGGAAATAACGAAAAAAAAAAAAAAGGCACTCTGAGGTTTGCCTATATATAAAAAAATATCCAAGGGCGCCGCAAACTTGAAAGAGCGGTAAATATGACTTTATTTTAAGTACTCAACACAAACGGAGCATTGTCTTCCGTATTTCCAGTTCCAGCATTAATTTAAAGGGTGCCGCTTGTTTGAAATAACGATATGCTGTATCTTTATTGTGTGTATATAATAAATACAACCAATGTCTTTGGCTATAGGACAGGGAAAAGAGTTTAAATAAAAAGTAGCAAAAAAAAATTTGTGAAATATTATCATCAGTGACAGGTCGTTTCAACATTTTAAAAGAAACTAATTAGGAAATAATGACTAATTTATGCATCATAAAATTTATTGCAATCCCTATTTTAAAATTATATACCCCATTTTGACAACGCTCTCGCAATTATTTCTGATGAAATTCTCATTGAAAGGAAAAAATATTTTAAAAATAATAATGAATTCCTGGCATGGGCTTGGCAGAGAAGCGTAGGGGAGAGCCGCAGCAAACTTCAAAAATATTACTGATTTTACTTGTTGATTATAATTGGCAAATGAATTGTCTTTAATATTCTCGAGAAACAAACCAATATTTTATCTACTATCTTTTAAACTAACATTGATATTACATCTCTAATAGATACATATTAATTATATAAGTGAGGGGGAGGGAGCACTAGCGGATCCAGGATTTAATTTTGGGGGGGGCTTCAGCCCCGAAGATTTTTTTTCAAATATATAATTAATTTGAAAAAAAAAGAGAAAGAAATGAACTACCTATATGAAATGGTGTTTAAGTTATTCTTGAAGTCCTATTAAATGCAATTACACGAACAATAATACTTTATGAGATGGTTTTTAATATTTTTTTCTATAAAACATGGTTTTATTTTACACTTTTGGAGGAGGGGGAGGACTTCAGCCCGAAAGCCTCCCCGTGAATCCGCCTGAGGAGGGGGGCAATAATATCTTTTGGGGGGTTCATGCGCCATCGGTCTTGGGGGGGGGGGGGACGGTTATCCCTGAGCTGCTCTAACCTTTATTTAAGTTAAAGTTTCATATGTCTACAACTGGCCTGATGTCGTGGGCGGGGTAGACGAATGGGCTAAAGCTTGTGCACTGCACCGCCGTTGCCTGACAACCTGACATATGAATACAAAGATATAAAAATAGTCACGAGTTCGCGTCCCGGTGCCGGGGGAGTCTTTTAAATCCCCGCCCACACTCCCTGGCCCGGGAAAATCCCGTATAGCCTTAACGGCGAGGAAGGGAAGGACCCAAAAAAAAAAAAAAAAAAAAAAAAAAACTGGCCTGATGTCTATTACTGGTGCCTTTGCTCTAGTTCTATAAGATGAAATCCAATTACGATAACATCAATATTCAAGTTTTTACACGTAAAAGTTCAAATAAATTCCCTTATGCATGTCGACTACTGGTGCATTTACCCTAGATAAAATTATCTATTTAATATCATATACTTGAAGAATGGTGTCAAAACTGGAGAATAAAAATAAATTCCAATAAATCCCATCAATTCACCTTTACCCTTCGTCGTAAATCTATGTCCTCTTGTCCTACAGTATCCTTTAACAATACCCAACTTATCCCTGTTGAACAAATTTGATACCTTGGACTTAAACGTCTAACTTGGAATCCTCATACCAGACTGAAACGACAAGAAACAGCTCGACATTTCCGACTACTCCAGCACTTACTAGACAAACGCTCTAACCTCCCAGTCAATTACAAAAGACTCATATACATGACTACAATAAGACCTATTTGGACTTACGGAGTTGAGCTCTGGGGCTCCACTAAGCCATCGAATTTCTCTCGTATCCAATCCTTACAATCCAAAATCCTTCGTAAAATCCTCACTGCTCCTTAATTTGTCACAAAAAAAATTATCCATAACGACCTTAAAGTTTCTTGTGTTTCTGACCTGGCCCAATCCAGATACCTATCCTTCCATAACAAACTTGAGAACCATCCAAACCCATTCGTTTTTAACCTTGCTTCCTCTTCGATCCCTGACAACCCTCAGAGGCGTCTGAAAAGAAGATGGCCTCGAGATCTCCTTTTGTAAATACATTTTTAGAGTGCTACCAATGGGTAGTTTCTCAACATGTGATTTCATGCTATTTTATTCCTTTGTTCACATTTACTGAATGTATTTCTACTTGTAATACAGTTGTAAATATCATCAATAAAAAAAAAAAAAAAATCATATACTATAAATGGACCGTAGGCGATCTGCTAGAAGATCCTTATTAGATTGAGATAATAGTCATCATATTACTCGCTATAACATGAACGATCCGTATGAT
Source organism: Nezara viridula (assembly GCA_928085145.1). Classification (NCBI taxonomy): domain Eukaryota; kingdom Metazoa; phylum Arthropoda; class Insecta; order Hemiptera; family Pentatomidae; genus Nezara; species Nezara viridula. Next base: position 23,388,851 of record OV725083.1, read on the forward strand.
TTAGTGCAGCCTTTAAGGAAAAGCCTGCTCTCTAATAGCCAACCCAACTTCATTACGTCCATAAGTGATGGATACCCCTACCCGAGCACTCCTAGCCTAAATTTATTACCACCCCTTCTTCTATATAGGCCAAGTTTTTCTTTATGGGCTCTTCGTCCGGGAAAAGGGAAAGTTCAGAATGAGTCTTAGCTATTTATCAAAAAAATAAACTTGAGAAGCAACTGCACTGATGCATAACATTATTCTTTTCAAGTTCAACTCCTAAAGAGGGAAACTATTCCACCAAGAATCGAGCTATGGGCGCTACGGGAAATTAAGGAAGAAGTTGCATCATACAATGGAACTCAAAAGTAAATTAGAATTTTACTAACAATAGGTGTATTCATGCATCCAGTGCTAACTCTAGTAAAACTCTTAAATTATTAACATCCGCCTAAAACTTCGTGAATGGCTTGCAACTTCATCTTATCGTAACCCACAACTTTGTCATTGATGAAAATTCTTATATATAATAATAATAATGAAGCGAAATGAAAATATTTTTTTTTATAATCCTGGGACTGTTGTCCCTATAGGGCAAATTATAGTTACAGAATAAATGCCTGTGTGGCCATTCATAAAATTAATTATTTACGATTCTAATTAAAATTAAGATTTTGGAAAAAGAATAAAACTAAAATAAAACTATTACACTAAAAACATACTGATATGTATAATACAAACGTGGCAAATAGCATAAGTAAAGAAAATCATTTCTAGAGGAACTTTAAAACTTCTCTTATCTACATTTCATGATCAATCGGGTTGGGAAAGGAGTACGTGGTTAAAAAGGAGAGATTTAAATGAGGAAACGGATAATACATGTCGGATATAGGGAGGGATGGTATTCCAGAAGGAGACGGCTTGAATTATAAAAGATTTGTCAAACGCTGCAGTTCGGTGGGGAGGTGGATAAAGGTCGGAGGTACGAGATCTAGTGAGACGGGACTGGATAATAATGATTTATTTATTCTAGGACGAGTTCCTCTAAAGTAATACAGAAAGACAAAAAGGTGGGCTAAGTTTGATTAAATAGTCAAAATAAAAAAAAATAATGAAAGAAATTATAAGTTACTTTCTAATTTAAATCAGTTAATAATAACAAATTAAGAATAAACATGAAGTAAAAATAATGAAGAACGATCTAATAATTTATATATTATATATAATAATATTTACAGTAGTAACTATTTACAATTTTATGAGGACTGACAGTCGGGATTTAAAGGTAGGATTTTGGATTGACGGATGTGGGAAGGGATGGAGTTCCATAGGGATGATGATCTAATAATAAAAGATTTATCGAAAGCAGCGGTTCGGTGGGCCATTATATATAAATCTGAAGACCGGGAACGAGTATTGCGGGAGTGAACAGAGGATTTAAATTGAAGGACCCGGATATGTATGAAGGACGGGGGGAGTGAATTACTTGGAAGAGGAAGGATGCCAGGATACTTGCGGTGGTAGGTAGGAAGGATAAAGCCACTTCAACTCTTCATAGAAACAGGAAACAGGGGCATCTCTTTTGATCCCGAAGATGAATCGTAATGATAATGTAATTAATGATACTGATAACAATGATAATGTAAATAGTATTGTAAACTATATACAAAAATGTAGATTGAGATAGTTAGATTTTGCAATTCAAGAAAAAAAGACGAGATTTACATGGCTTAGCAGAGCTTTTACAATATTAGTCTGCCAGCTTTTCCCGGTTAGTTCCAGGTATCAAAGCGTATTTCAGAGGTTTCTAGAGATTTTTCGAGAAATGCTTTGAAAGAGAGAAGAAAGCTCTATTTGCGCTTTTTATACTCTGGTATATTTGTGATCGTAGCCTTTCTAGTTTCGGGAGTGGTCACAATAGATGAAAATAATCTTCTGCATAAAATACCAAAAGAGATAAAAAAATACAAAAGGAATTTTCCACTTGCATTATAATGAATGGAGAAATCTGGAACACTTTCTAAGTTTAATATTATGTTTTTCCTTTATTTATTTAATATACATTCATTCATTTACCTTTTTTTAATACGTTTAAGAAACAGTAAATATTATGATATTATACAGTTTGGTCAAGAGCTCTAAATTTTTCTAGTTTAAAATTTTAAAACTTTAAATGGGAAGATTGGCTTAGTTATAAGGATTATTTTAAAAAAAGAGGTTTTATGCTTTTGTCAGCTAAAGGTGGAATAGTTCCATCAACTCCAATATGAAACTTCTTTCAAAGTGTAATAAAAAAATATATATTTCAGAAGAAATAGAGGAGCAATACGTTTTATTTCCTCAGGTTAAACTTTGATACTAGTTCGAGAATAAAGTTTTTCCTAAAAGAGTTCTCTATTCAGAATATTACTTTTCACAACAATGGGGGGGGGGCGGGCTTAAACGTTTCTACCTTTCTTGGAACTCCGTTGGCTTTCAAATGCGTTATGAAACTTAAAAACACACAGTTTAGAATTCTCGGAAGTTTAATTTTGTTCATACATTTATTTCACACAAGAATTCCTCACCACCATGCGAGGAAGGGGAACTTTGTTTTAATTGCTTGGCGAAATAAATTGGAATGTTGGTTTTTCGCTAGTTGATGTTGCTTCATAATTAACAAGTATTCAAATATAAATTACAATGATGGTTTTAATTTTCAATTAGTTTATACATTTGGATTTTATTTAATGTAGTTCTTAACTGGCATGGCTGTCATTGGGACTGTAAACGAATATTATCAAAATAAATGGGAGTTTTTGTACTTCTATCATATTTTCTACGTGACGTGAGCATTAGGTCTTTGGTATTTATAAATGCTACGAATAAATAAAGTAATGTCCTCTGTAAAATATAACAATTAAAGAAAAAAAATTGTTTAAGCGATTTAACAAAAAGCGTCATTATTTTCAATTATATATAATTTATGATATATAAATTTTTATCGCGCTAGCATTGGGTAGTTCCTCAACAAGTGTTTTCATGTCATTATATCCATATGTTCAAATTTACTAAATGTATTTCTTTAATACAGTTGAAAATATCATTAAGAAATAATAATTAAAAAAATATTATTGTAAGTTTTAATTTTATTTTATAAACTCCTAAAAATTCGATCAGTTAAGAGTAATTTATGGTTTAAATAAATCGTGACAAAATTTAAACCGCTGTTATCCTTAGCGGTTTGAGTTTTTTTTTATATTATATTTTTTGAGTAAATTTATGTAATACCGTTAATTGTTAATTATTATTATTATATATCTATTAGATATTATATTAGAGTATTAGATAGTACATAGTATTAAAAAAATATTGTTTTTTTTTTTTAATTCAAAGCCCGATATTCCTGAAACTATAAGAAATTTTAAATCATATAAATAAAAAAAAAATGATCTATATAAAATCCTTATGTTATACAAAAAAAAATATTTAGCCTATCCTAGTATATTTTATGCTGATAAAATTAAATGTACAAGGATTTTATAAATATTTTTTTAAAATATTAATGTATGTTTTTCTTTTATTTTGTTATAAACTCGTGAAAATGCGATCAGTTAACTGTAATTTATAGTCTAAATAAATCGTAATAAAAAAATTAAATCACTCTAATCCAAAGCGGTTTGAGTTTTTTTTAATTTTTATGTATCATATTTTTTGAGTAAATTTATGTAAAATATTTAATTGTTAATTTTTATCACTATATCTAATGATATAGATAAATTAGATATCTATTAGATAGTATATCAGAGTACTAGATATTACATAGTGTTGAAAAAAAGTTTTGTTTTTTAAATAAAAAGTTTGATATTACTGAAAATATGAGAAATTTGAAATAATATAAATTAAAAAAAAAATCTATATAAAATTTTTGTGTTATACCAACAGAAACTATTTAGTCTATCCTAGTATAGTTTTTGCTGATAACATTAAATGTATAATGATTTTAAAAATATATTTTTAAAATATTAATGTAAGGCTTATTATTTCTTTTTATAAACTAGTGAAAATTCGATCAGTTAACCGTAATTTATAGTTTAAATAAACCGCAAAAAAAAATTTAAACCACTCTAATCCAAAGCAGTTTGAGTTTTTTTTATATTATATTTTAGGAGTAAATTTATGTAAAATAGTTAGTTGTTAATTGATGTTATTATTATTATTAGACATCTATGAGATAGTATATTATAGTAATAGGTAGTATATAGTATTTAAACGCATTTTTTTATTGAAATGAAAATCTTTATATACCTGAAACTATAATAAATTTTAATCGTAAAAATTAAAAAAAAAAAATCTATATAAAATCCTTGTCTTATACCAACAAAAACTCATAGATCCTGCTTTTGACAGAAATACGAACGTCCTTAGTAACTCTTTTGAAAAGGAAAAGATCATTAGTGGAAGCTGCCATGTTTGAGAGGTGGGGGTAAGGAGGCTTTTATAGCAACGGCCTCCAGTGAGCACCACCGTCTGGATTAGGATCTGCCAGTGCCTTCTTAATGAAGGCGTAGCTATTATATTGCCCGTGGCAAATAAACTATTTTAATATTAACATAGAAAATTATCTATAATAACATAACTGTTGTTATTATATTATTTCTCAAAGATGTTTTTTTTTTTTTTTTTCAATACGCCATGATCTACATTACATCATACGATTGAGGAACAATTTCAAAGATGATCTTTTCTAAAAAAGGTAATACTGTGGTATGCAGCACTTCTCCGAGTCTCAGGGACAATGGATTTTGACAACTATGCCATAAAAAATAAGGATATTTCATAAAAAAAATGACGAATTTCATTTTTAATCCTTAAATTGACAACAAAAATTTTAAAAAGCCTGAGCAGCAAAACTCCGTGATTGAGGTCCTATTTTCCTCTTATTTTGTATTTGAAAAAAAATATTTAAATTGTTTCATTGATGATAAATAGAGATATAAAATCTTTGAAAATTATTACATAATGGTTTATTATTTTCAAAAAGTTAGAAATTCAATATGTATAGCGTTTCTTCACAAAAGACTTTCTCTACCAAATAGGGAAACATTTGTTCGCATTTTAAATAAAAAATACTTATTATATATATTTATTTTTTCATAAGCTGTGTAAATATAATTTTAAAAAATTCAATCAAGAAATAGAAATCTACACTATAGCTTCATTAAATCTGCATCAAGTCCATTAATTAAGGTATTATTTTAAAAATAATCTTCTTTCTCATGTGGTAAAATTAGTACATTAGTACCCCCCAAATTTCAGGAAAAAAAGTCATGAAGTAAATGAAACTTTATTTGAATTGTCAATACTGCAATAATACACTTACAGTCAGCCACGTGTTATAGGAATGTTCTTTTTACACATAAAGTCTAAATAGTCTAGGACTCACACCTCCTATATCAAACATTTTAAGTGATGACAAAGACGCTATAAAGTTAGTTTAGATTTCTTAAAGTCAAACAATTTGTTAAATAAAATTGTTTAAAAATTTAATCCAAAGATAAACAAGATTAATTTGCAGGCTTTGATGACCTGGATGTTTTACGCCTTGAAACTCCAAAAAAACAACAAACAAACTTTATTTGCATGTAACTAAAAAAATATACAATTTATGGTTGATTATATTTATATTATTGTTATTTTTATTATTACAATAACAAAGGCGTTTGGCAATTTCCTTGAAACAATCCATCTAAAAATCCTAGGATTCGTACAGAAGGCAGAAACTACAGAAGGGCTAAAATTAATAGTGAGCTCTTAGACGAGAAGATAGTATGGGTTTATTAGGGCTGAGGTCATGGGCAGAGGTTGAAGATACATCAGGAGTCTAATATATCATCCCCATCACCTAGATCTAGGACATCAATCAAACCTCTTCCTCTAGGATGCGATATGATAGAGTCGTTATTTCCGTCTTTATTTATTTATATTTATATTAATTTATTGCGATAGCTACAGAAGTTAGAATAAAAAATCTGGTGCGCGCATTACACGATTTTCACATACCACTCTCTTCTAAGCAGAAATAAGTACTTTCAGACAAAGGGGAAGTGAAAGTAAACATTATACACCCTATATTTATTTTAATTTAATTGTAGTTATTTTTTTTTGTTTGTTTAATTACCTTTATATACAGGGTGTTTCAGGGTTAGTGACCTCAATATAATTTTTTTTTTTTTTTTTTTTTTTTTTAATTGAGTATTACAACAATCTCTCTCTTGGACATTGGTTATAGTGAGGTAGGATGACATTTACGCTATATGTACAAAAAAAAAATAAAATAAATAGAAACAAAATAATAATCAAAAGTATATACAATAGATAATAAAATAAAATAACCTAAAAAATAAGAAAATTAAAACTGAGCAAAAAACACATGCATAACTATATACGATCAGGCAAGGGAACGCCAGGAGAAGCCTGCGCTACTCTCTTAACCGCGTCACTGGTATTAAAGCCAGCGGAGATTCTCAATATATAAATTAAGGACCTCAAAAGAATACAAAAAATTAGAAGATATTAGCAACTAAAGATTTTCATTTTTATGAATTATTTACGTTATATTAAGTAAATAAAACTTATTTATTTGTTTCAACTAATTTATTATAAAAACGTTAACATTAAATTCATACTAAATGTTGTTCAAAGTGATTTCTTTGAGCATTAAGACTGACTCGGCATCTTTCTTCGACATCAGCAGTGGCATAATAAGATATGTGTTATTGTGTCACAAGATTCAATTATCCTTCTTCGTAGGGAATGAAGGTCATTGACCGGTCTTGCATAGACATTTTGTTTAATGTCAGGCCCCCCCCCCCGCCAAAAAAAAAAATCCAGTGGTGTAAGGTCTGGAGAGCGTACAGGCCAAGCCACTGGTCCTGCTCGGCCAATCCATTGGTTGGGATAATTAATATTTAGCCATTACCGTGGACCTCTTCTGTAATGTAAAGGACAACTATGTAATTGAAGCCACATGTCTCTTCTCATTTGTAATTGAATATATTCAACTAAATCATAGTAATCATTATTAAGAAATTCCAGAAATGTGCCCGCATTGAGTCGGACGGGAAGAAATGCGGGCTTATTAAAATATTGTATATTACCACAAATCATACATTGCACTGAAACTGGTGCTGAAAATGATGCTCACGAATTACATGGGGATTTCCCTGCGACCAGAGATGATTATTTTTCTGATTGAAGATATCTCTTCTAGTAAAGGTAGCTTCATCTGTCCATAGAATTTTTCCCGAAAATTGTGGATTATGCACAATTTGATTTAAGTAATCCAAAAAATTTCATCCGAAAATTGTGGATTATGCACAATTTGATTTAAGTAATCCAAAAAATTTCATCCGAAAATTGTGGATTATGCACAATTTGATTTAAGTAATCCAAAAAATTTCATCCGAAAATTGTGGATTATGCACAATTTGATTTAAGTAATCCAAAAATTTTCATCCGAAAGTTGTGGATTATGCACAATTTGATTTAAGTAATCCAAAAAATTTCATCAGAAAATTGTGGATTATGCACAATTTGATTTAAGTAATCCGAAAAATTTCTTCTTTGTCGAAAATCTGGCTGTAATAAATTTTTTACCCGTTGATAATGATATGGGTGAAGTCCATCTGCAATGAGAGTTCTCCATACTGTGGTTGGCGTAATATTTAATACTGCTCCAGCTCTTCGTAAACTGCCAGATGGATTGTCATCAAAATATTCTAATATAGTAGCACTCATTTCTTCATTTCGTAATGGGGAAAAATACCATTAGCACTTGCTATTATAGCATATGTACCATGTTTGGTAATCTTCTATTAGGGAATCGCCTGGCATATTAACGATGGGCAGCATTAGCGTTGCCATTGCAAAAACCGTATATAAACAATATATCGGCATATTCACCATTAGTATAAATGGAAGGCATAATGATGAGTACTTTGCCGAAGCCTCTTACAAACTGATAAATGTTATTGATAGTTCTCAGTGCTAATTCAAAATAGTATAAATCCTTATTTTGAATATTAAGTATTAATCCTTATATTTAGTTTTATACAGTTAGGGATAAAATGCTATATTAGAATTCTATGTAATCCATCTCCTATACAAAGCGTTTGTGGACATACCTTAACTTTGAACAACATTTAATAAAAATGATGGAGTAAATAGATGCTAACAATTGTTGTAGTGTAATATATAATAAATATAAATGTGAATAAACATCTACAAATTTACAGGAGAGATTGAAAGAAAAGGAAAAAGGATATAATATGAAATAATAGACATAAACCGTTGTACTTACTGTTTATAATTTTAAGAAGTTTATTCACATTTTTTAAATGATGTCTAATGTCTATTATTTCATATTATATCCTATATCCTTCTTTTTTTTCTTTCAATCTCTCCTGTAAATATGTAGAAGTTTATTCACATTTTCATTTATTATATATCACTAGCGGATCCAGGATTAAATTTTGGGGAGGAGGGCTTCAGCCCGAAAGCTTTTTTTTCATAAAAATAACGATAATTACTTTGGAAAATAAGAAAGAAACTATCTGTCTATATGAACTGGTGTTTAAGTGATTCCTAAAGCCCTTTTAAATGTAATTACACGAACAATTATACTTTAAAAGACAATTTCTTAATATTTTTTTCGATAAAACATGGTTATATTTTACCATTTTGGAGGGGGGAGGGGAGGGGCCTTCAGCCCGAAAGACCCCCCTCTCTCCCGTAGATCCGCCCGTGTTATATATTACACTACAACAATTGTTAGCATCTATTTACTTCAGTTTAGGATCTTGTTACTCATCTTACTTTTTTTCATATTTTATTGTACCTACTGTTTATAATTTTAATAAGCTTATTCACATTTTTTATAAATTATGTTTAAATATTATGTTACTGCCACAATTCTCTATCTTTTTGTATCTTGTCCGTTCTAGCCCTGAAGAAGACCTGCAAAGTCGGGTCGAAACGTTGGCTTTTAATAAAATAGTTTTATCACTATTTAGCCTATTTATGACCGCAACCCCGGACCATCTCCTTCCTTTATAACGCAACGGTTACTATTAAATATTCAATTTAATAAAAATTTTAATGTTACATTTAATTATTAAAGTAGTTACAACAAATAAATAGATTTTGTTTATTTCATATAAGATAAATAATTCATAACAACGAAAATCTTTAGGTGTGAATATCTTCTAAACAAAGCGTCAGCGGACATACATTCAGAGGTAATTTTTTCCTTGTTTTAAGGTCCTTAGTTCATTTTTGCAGTTTAGCCATTTAACCATGAAACAACCTGTATATAAATTTTAATTTTTATATCGTTGTAATCTATTCAAATAAATGTTAAATAATACGAATGATAGCATTTATGAAAACCGCATATGTATATGTATATGTAATATTATTGGAGTCCGTGTCATATTAAATTCATGTTACGTGTGAAAGCCTGTTCTAATCTTTCCTCGTATTCCTTTGGTTCCTTCATTACAACTATTCTCTGTTACGTTCTCTTATTTCTCCTAGAGTTAATAATCAAATTCTTTCATATTTCATATTTAAATTTTTGTCGTATCAAAGATTAACATTTGATGTTGAAATTGAAATTTTCACGATGCAATACTTTTCTTTAACACATATATTTAATAGAAATAGAAAAATCATCTTTATTCTGGGACTAGGTCCCTTTAAAATAACAGTATTGTTCATATAAATTAACCATAAATCTGGCCAAAAGACTATTTATAATGACTAATAACAAAATACTAGTAATAAATTAAGTATTAATTAAGGTCTTAGGATAAATTAACGAAAACAGTTTGGTAATAGGGGTTCAGTACTACAATATTGGAGCTAAAACAATAGCATAATAATCACTGAAAGACATTAGAAAGGAACGCAAAATCAATTTTATAGGCAAAGCATTGTAGTGATGAAATATAAAAATTGTAAAGGAAAGAAATTGTAAAAGCAAAAAAAAAAAAAAAAAAGAAAGAAAATGATATACATATGTTACCCTAAGAAAAAATAAAATAAATTATACATATATATATATATATATATATATATATATATATATATATATAATATATATATATATATATATATATATATATATATATATACACATTGCGAGGAGTGTGTTGAAGATAATTAGAAAATAAAATATATTTCAAAGAAATACAATTTCGTGAATAAAAAATTAGAAATTAAGAAAAACAAATTTTATCTACTCGGAATGTTTAGTGAGTGGTGATGAAAATTCACGTTCAACACAGAATAAAACAATAAAAAATAAGAGAAAAAAATAATGTCTAAAGAAAATTAAAGCCTTATAACATAGTATGGATTTAACCAGCGTCTGATTGGATTGTGAAGAGGAATTGGAATATGAGGGTTTTAAAGGTGGATAAGGATGATGCATGGCGGATTTTTAGTGGGATGGAATTTCAGAATGCAGTGGAACGGACAACGAAGGAATGTTTAAATGATGCAGATCTGTGGAAAGGGGTGTAAAGGTCAGAAGAACGAGATCTTGTGTGGATAGATGATTTGAATTGTAGGAGATTGTATGCGTAGGACGGACGATGACCTAGGAAATATTTTCTTCGGAACGTAGGAAAGGATCATATATAGGTAAGTGAAAGTAAAAAATCTACATTAAACTTAAATAATATGGTAGGTAAGATTCCTTTTCCGGCTCTCAGAAATGGTGGTTTGTGTAGAATGAGATATAAAACAAAAGGGAAATTCCATGAAGAAGTGACAAATTTCAATTTAGATCTTAGACGAGATCAAATTTAACCCACTGGTTTATATCCGCGATAACTGAATTCCTCAGCAACCAAGAAGAGATGCAGTAGACTGCTCCCTCCTAGCGACTATCCTTGACTATTTGCGGAGTCGTCACCACAAGATGATGAACTAAAGTGTAAATTATATTATCAAGGAAGAATGGATGCAGACCAGATAGGCACATGTCCTCCTTAGACAGTTATTATAAAAAAAACATTTGAAAATGAATATTTGAAAATATCTAACTTACACCTAGAAGCAAGGTGTTGGATGGTCACATGGCCAAAGACTTCGGCATAGGAAAAAAAAAAAAGAAAAAAAAATACTTATCTTGCTTGTTTCATAAGTAGTGTAGTTGAGGAGAATATCTGGATAATCTCGATTACTGATGGCCTTTCATTCCTAAGTAAAATAGAGCGCATTGGACCTTTCTCAATCAGTAAACTCAATTTGCCCAAATTTGATAGTTAGTCTTCTCAAACCAAGACCACGAATTGTCAAAGAAATCTATGTATGATGCAAATAAATTAATATTTCGCTGAATCTAAATTAATATTGGTGATTGAATCACAGCCAACCAACTCTGATTTTTACCAAAACTGAGATAAGTTACTACAAATTGATCTGTAACTTGTGATGAGTTCACTAAGAGGAAAAACTCAAAGTTATAGAGCATCAAATTCTGCGTCTAGTGAGTACCATCTACTTTAATGTAGATTACTAATTTCGAACAGAATAGGTAATGAAGGTAAACGTGATTTTCAATATTTCAACAATATGGGTGTCAATTCTACTGAGTTGTTTTTGTTTAGAATCTGTTACATGCAGTATAAGCCTCTTTTCCGCCTCTCAACAGCAAAAGATTTTGGTAAACAATGTGCCGAAACATACTGAATTTTATAAAGGAATAACGAATCCCGATTCGAGATATATAATTGGCCTACAATAAAAATGTCAGTACTCAGTGGACGCAAAATTTGATGCTCTACAACTTTGATTCTATGGATTTTTCCTCTCGAGGAACTCATTTCCAAGTTACAGGGCCATTTATGGTAATTCGTCTCAGTTTTTGACAAATTTGGTAAAAATCAGCGTTGTTTGACCGTAGTTTTGTACCTTACCACGTAACCAAATAATAAAGTTTATTTACTCGTTCGACGCACCATTTAACGTTCTTTAATTTATTAAAGAGTACATTTTTAGCGTTGATGCATCGTTTAGGAGTTACAAGTGAAAAAACAAAAAAAAAATATACAAAAAATCGGACTTTTTTTGCTGTGAAAAGTTTTCTCTTTGTTGGTGGTTTAGCGATTTTCTTTTTTACATGTCTAAACCCATATATAAAAGTTAAAAAATAAATACTTTTCTCACATTTTTCGTAATGGATTTCCCGTTTCGATTTTCAAACTACTGGCCTAATATTCTTTAAATATTCGCTTTCTTAAATTTCAATCAAATCTTCGCCTGAGATGAGGTTGTTTTTGGGCCGTGGCTTCAGAGCTATGAATGGAAGGTTTAAATGGTTGAATGGGAACTTCTTAAAAAAAAAGAAAAAAATACTAAGGACGGTAGAAGAATTTATATTTCCATTAATTAAGTTAAAAAGGAAACTAACATATTTTTGGATTATTTTTTTTTTCGCCTGTGAGACAGAGAATCAATATTTATATATATTACATACTTCAAAAATGTTTATGATATCGCTGAAAACATCGACTATCGATGTTTCAAGTCCGATATTTGGTGATATCGCTAGTTTTTTTTTGTTTTTTTTAGCTTATTTATTGAAAAATATTACATTCTGCCTCAAGGACATTTATAATAGTGTTCACAGATCCCATTCACACTCTATGTACAATAAATAAAATAAATTATACAGAAAAATAATATATATTTACAATAAATAAGAATAAAATAACCTAAAAATAAATGAATAAAATGAACACATACATACCTATATATAATGCTAGTTATATGCCAATATTAATATCAATATTGGGCCTTTCATATCCCAACTCTATCTCACTAAATAAAATATTTTTAACTAAAAAAATAAAAATAATAAATGTAAGGTAAAGTTCATAATATGAGTAATATTATTTAATCTTAAACTTAATTATTTTAAAAAATAGATTTTTTGTAAATCCATATTTTTAAGCCAGAGTTTAGACTCCTTTAATTTGGTCCTGTCTGGGCTTTGTGAGACCTGGAATTGTCTCTTTGAAAGGCATGTCAAAGGGATTTTCTTTTGTTAAGGATTTAATGAACTTTGACAGTGGAAAGATCAGAGTTCATACCTTAATTAACTAACTTCAATTTTTTTGTTAAAGACATAAAAATTCCTCTGGTTTAAGTATCAGCAACGGAATGAACCTCTTTTGGACTGGGCGAAATGATAATTAATTAGATAAAATAGTACCGAAATGTTTTATTTATAATTAAATATTAAATTAAACCGGTAACGATGAAAGCTTGAATCTATCTGTACCATACAACAGTGATCTCAGCGCTTAGTTTTGGAACTTGCCTGATGATATCATATTTGGTTGAAACGTCGTATAACCTTATGAAATAAAACTGATGGTAAAAATTACTGTAGTCTTAATATATTAAATAATTAATATTTCAAATTGAACGATATTATTTATAATTATAAAAAATCTCTGTTAATTGAATCAAATTTCAGTAAGTCGAACAATAAGTCTTTGCCATCTAAAAGGACCCGAAGTTTATAATTATAAGAAAAGGTTTCATAAAGCAATGGGAGAAGAAGGGGGGAGGGGGGGAGGGGCTTTGCGGAAACCTTGTTTAATAAAACTTAAATGTGGTGTTCATTGAGATATTCTCAGAATTCAGTTTAAATTGATCTTTCTTATTATGAACATGGCAACTAAACGAATCTCAAGATTACAGAAAATTTCGAAATATTAAAAATGTAAAAAGCGGGTTTATGAATAAAGATATAGAAAATACGTCTCTTATAATTTTTTGTTTTAGTTAGGAAATTTCATGTTTATATATAATAGAGTAGATGGTGATTTGATTATGGGGAGAATATTTATCAAAACGTTAAATAGGATATAAATAGAAAATTCCAAAAAATGAATTCTTGGGTCTCATGCAGATGAAACAGTTTACCTGTCAACGTTTCATCAATCGAGACATCACTGCTGAAGCAAAAAAAAAGATCTTATAAATGCAAAAAGAACAAAATGAGTGAAATAAAAAAAAATACATTCGCAGAGACATCTCACAAGCCATTCAAACACACTGAAGAAAAAGGAAGATTGGGGTCGACTAAATGAAGCGTTTTTATTTATTTATTTTATTAAAATACCTCAGAAACGAAAATTCGGACCTGTATGTTGTTGGCAGCATATTCAATGTCTATGTAATGAATTATTATTCAAAATCGTATCTTAACGCGACACCGTGTTATAGAGACGAAAACGAAAAAAATACAGTCAAAAATCTAAATTATAACGAATTTTACTGAAGATATGGATTAACTGTAGCAGAAAAAAAAAAAGATCATATAAATGCAAAAAGAACAAAATGAGTGAAATAAAAAATACACTTACAGAGACATCTCACAAGCCATTCAAACCACGGGCGGATCTACGGGGGAGGGGGGGGGGCTTTCGGGCTGAAGCCCCCCCCAAAATGGTAAAATGTAACCATATTTTACAGAAAAAAATACTTTATACTATCTCTTAAAGTATTCTTGTTGGTGTAATTACGTTTAATAGGACTTCAAGAACCACTTAAACACCATTTCATATAGATAATTAATTAATTTCTTTTTTTTCAAATTAATTATCGTTATATATATATATATATATGAAAAAAAAAACTGTCGGGCTGAAGCCCCCCCAAAACTAAATCCTGGATCCGCTAGTGATTCAAACACACACTGAAGAAAAACGGAGGTTGCATAAACGCAGTAGAGGAAGGTTATATTAAACAGCTGATAAGAATTAATGAGAGAAAAAAAATTACTCATACAGATAAACTCTTAAAATATTATAATATAAAATAAATTTAATAGTTAGATAAATTACATAAAATAAATAATAAAAAAGCAAATACATTTAAAAGAAAATATTTCAACGTATGTAATATATTTATTCTATGAATATTTTTTCTTTCTTTCTGCGATATATTTGGATGGCTTTGTTATAGATCTACGGTAAATGTTTTTTTTTACTTTCACTTACATACATATGTAATATATATTTTCTTTATTTTTACATTTACAAATCACTTAGTGGTTTGAAAAAGTCTCTAAATAATCCCTTTTTTTAAATATAAATTATGAAATATAAAAGTGTTTTTATTATGCAAGCATTGGGGATGTAATATATATATATTTAAATTTGAATTATTTCCAATTAACAATAAGCCAAGGAATCAACTAATTGTGTTATTTTTTATTCTCTGAACAATACTACCTCATTGTTTAAATTTCTCTGCTTTGTTATGCAATCCAGTTTGTATTATTTATTGTTAACGTCAAGAACCTTTGTATAAACTCCTGAAAGCTGAGTGTGAATTTAATTTAATATGCCATATTTTATAATTTCATTTTGTTTTCCATTTAATGTTATTTTGTTTTTCAAAAAGTGACGGAATATTATATTTTTTACCAACATCATCATTTATCATATTTATAAAAATTTGATTTGTTTAAAGACTTCACACCACATTACGTGATCTTGTTTTTTCCTCCTGGAGATGCCTGAATAAGCGAAAAATTGGCAGATTAACTGCCTGTATGTTATATTTCACTTGTATGACTCGAGCCTTTATGGTTCGGATTTTTTAAATTTATATTCTAAATATTTTATGTCTCTTTTAGAGGAGTATATTAATTTATAGTTAAATAATATGTAATAGCAAAATAACTATATTTTAAAGAAAGTTTAATTGATAATTCTTTTCCTTCCCCACTTAAAAAAATGTAAATAAAATAACATAGTATCCTTAGTTATTACATCTGTAACTTAATCGTGATTTGGTTTGAAAGTTTTGTAGAAGCTTCAAAACAATTTAATCTGATAAAATCAATGAAGCACAATTGAAATGAGATTTATATAATTTCGTTTTATTATTCTTGTTTTCATAAAAAAATAATTGTAGTAATTTTCACAATAATATCGTAATAAATATTGCATGTGATAAATATATCTATGTGTATAGAATTTTAATTAAAGGAACATATGCGTTAGGTACATTCAGGATTTTTTTGTACTATTTTTGAAAATTAAATTTTAAAAATATTTTTCCGTTGATTTTTTGGAACTAGTTTATTTATTTAATCAGTTTATGATTTTTATTGAATAGTTATGTATTATTTAACCAATGAGGAATATAAACTGCGAATAACTGCTGGAGTTGAACTAGTCGATATCTGGCTGACAGCGTGTTCTATTCGCTACGATATCGACAGCTCCTGCCTTAACCCCTCTTGGCATTTTGCAGTGTATCATATCACGAATATACACAATTTACAAATGTTTGTTGCAATATATAAAATCAGTATATACATGTTAAGGATATTACTATTATTTTAAAAATATATGAAAAAAATGGTGCGGTGTGCGCATGAGTCAACCTTTCACTTACCACCATAATTAGAGTAGGTGTTAAAGCAAGTATTTATATTTCAATATATAGGTAGAGTAAAAATAAATATTTAAGTTGGTTCAATATATTAATTTAAAATAATTTAATAATGATAAATAATCGATGATCTTTTTTTTTGTCGGTACGCCATAACTTCGCCAATTCATCAAATCTAATGATTGACCACTCATTTTGAAGATATTCTTCTCCTTCGAAGTTGAAAAACAGTCCTATTCTCACTAAATGTTTGGAAAAAAAAGTTATGAAGAAAAAGAAACTTTATTCGTGAATAACTCAATAAGTATGCATTTTTTTCTTGTCAGTACCTATGATAATTAGAAAGAACTATATTACCAATAAAACAAAAAAAATCGGACTATTATTAACAATGATACAGTCCATTAGTGTCGGTATACTTAATAATGTCTTCCTGTTCAAAGATATTGCATTTAGGAGTAGAATAGTCTACTACAATTTTTTTCCTGGCTGATATATTAACTTTATTATTTCTTAAAGCTGTTTTTTTGTTCTTACATTTTATTTTTTTAATAATTTAGAAAACCCCATGGGCGGGGCATTATTTGGTTTTATTACTTTTATTATCTCTGTCAGCGTTTAAAAATAGGTTATAGCAAAGCAATTTGTACAAATATTTTGGTCTATTATGTTAAATTGAATACTGTAATCGACCAAGGAAAAAATATTAATTCCTTCCTCACATAATATCTACTTATTTCCATATTGTTTTTCTATTTGTTCATAACACAAAATTTTCTGCAAATTATTCGCACAAGCCAACTAGCAATAATAAATTATCGATGATTTTTTTTTTTTTTAACATTATCGTTCATAGGTTTTTTTTTTTATCACTCTACATCATTTTCTACTCTACGAATTTAAGTCGAATATATGTTTTTTCTCTTTGCGTATGTATCCCCACTTATCATGGTATTGACAATCAGCAGATGTGTTGTAATAAAATAAATTATATCCATGAGGAAGGATAGTACCCAGCAGCACCTCTTCCTGGTCATTATTTACTTCCTTGATTTATGTGAGGTCCCTCATCCAGCTCCTTTTTAGTCTCCTCCTGATGGGCATGCCAGTTGTGGCCATGTATAAATTTTTATTATGAGTAGTTTATATATTTAAAACCATTTAAACAACACATATTTTACATTAATCAAATAAAGCAGAGCTGTTTTTCGAGGAAACTATTAGCAAGTGAAAATTTTATGTTAAAAAAGCGGTACTTTCAATAAATTACCAAAAAAAGTTATGACAACATCCCAGTCATGTACCAAAATATAACATTTTGGTATCGAATGGATTATCGTATTTTACCTAGGATGTACATAACATACACACAGACCATTTTAAGATACTTATTTATTTGGATTCGAGAAAAAAAAAATTATTTCCGTTGAAAAGTCATGATAAAAATACTTCACTTTCCTGTATGTTTATATGTAATAATATTAACTTAATATATTATTAATATCAAATCCTATAGTTCAATTTACATAGAATCCTTTGTGAGGTAAATTTTATTTTTATTTATTGTTTGTTATTTATTGTTACATTCCGCATCTACCCGAGCGGGTCATTAGCGGCTTTAGATGGAATCTAATTAAGTTGTCAAAATTAAGGTCTTTTATAAATTCAAATACTTTTTGTATCTTTTCTTCGTTATCTGAAAGTGCGTCAGATATGTTGGAAGGTATATTATGTTTTGTTCTGTTGTCAGAGTATAGTCTGCAAGTTGTTACAATGTGTTTCATGTTTTACAAAATGGTGGTTCCACCTCTCTCATTAGGTAGCCATGGGTGAAGGCTGTATGTCCAATTCTAAGCCGAGTTAAAATTATTTCCTCTGTTACGTTCTTTCTGATAATTGGTATTATATACCCAGGAATAGTAGAGGGGTGAAGAGAAGTCGGAAGAGGACTCCAAAGGAAGTTATCGATGGTTAATACTCTTAGGATGAGGTCTGTGAGAAAGAGACCTTTTGCTGAAATCTGTTATTGTTCCATAAGTCTTGATAATGTGTCTTGTTGTGTCCAGTCGGTACATTCTAGATAAATATTTCAAAGCTATCAGAGATATCTTACCCTAGCTATCTAGGGATAGCTAAGTATTTTTATCCTTTGAGTTATGAGAATTGTCAATACAATATATGATTCACCAATGGGCATATTTAACAAACTCAATTATTGAAATAAAAGTTAAATTAATATTATTATTATTTCTTACAGATTAAGTCTATTACGTAACTATACGAAACGAAAGAATGACCCACTTATAGTATAATTTTAAATAATTTATTCTCATACTAGACTGAAACGACAAGAAACAGCTTTCCGATTACTTCAGCACTTACAAACGCTCTAAACTTCCCATGAATTACAAAAGACTCATATACTTGACGATAATAAGACCTATTTGGACTTACGGAGTTTAGCTATGGGGCTAGTTGAGCTATGGGGCTAGTTGAGCACTAAACCATCGAATTCCTCTGGCATCCAATCCTTACAATCCAATATCCATCGTAAAATCCTCAATGCTCCTTACTTTGTCACTAATAAAATTATCCATAAAGATCTTAATGTTCCTTATGTTTCAGATCTGGCCCAATCCAGATAGATACCTATCCTTCCATAATAAACTTCAGAATCATCCCAACCCTCTCGTTTCTAACCTTGCTTCCTCTTCAATTCCTAATAACCCTCCGAGGCGTCTGAAAAGAAGATGGCCCCGTGATTTCCTAATGTAGTCATATTATTAGAGTTCTACCATTGGGTAGTTACTCAGCAAGTGTATTCATGTCATTATATGTATTCTGTCCAAATTTACTAGATGTATTTATGTAATCAAGTTGTAAATGTCATTAAGAAATAAAAAAAAATAATTTATTTACTTAAAAACGTTGACGATTGATGAAACAAAAAAAAAATTGAAAAGGTAAAATCACATATTGCTGGAGTATATAGAATCCTCTTATCGAAATGATGGACGCTGATAAGACGTGGCGTTATTATGACGTGCCGTTTCGACACACAATGAAATCAGCACGAAGTATAATAGCAGAAATATCGATTGAGCCTAGTCATTGTGAATCATTCGATTTCTCGATAGCAAAGCCCCTCTCTTCCCCCCTTCTCCCCCACCTGCCTAACGACGATGAAAACTTGATGACTAAACACAACTATCTCTGGGCAATACGAATAAATTTATAATTAAATTGAATAGATTTATAATTAACACGAATCGATTCTCATTGCGTACGTTACCTTTCGTCAATTTATACAGAAAAAGATAAACAAGCGGTCTTAACCTCATGATGGAACGAAGAGTGGATGCTAACGAAAATAATTCAAATTTTTATTCTTTAACTGAATATATTATGAACTAAAATTATAGTATACCTTAATTTACTATAATATACTAAAGTTATAGTATACCATAAAATTATAGTATATAGGTGGCATTGAAACTTGATATTTTTATCGATGATTTACACAAAAAGGTGAATAATTTAAGTTCAAAGATAAAAAAAGAATAATTTTTTTTTTTCATCAGCCTAATCTGAAAAATCTCTTCATACTCTGTAAAAAGAGAACGTAATTAAATATCAGGCATTTTTTCTATAATTCTTTTTTTTAATTATTATTTATATGATATTTAGAACTGTATAAAAAAAAAAAATGCATAAAGTAAATTCGTACATGGATATAATGACATGAAACACATGTTGAGAAACTACCCATTGGTAACACTCTAATAATATGTCTGTATTAGGAGATCACGTGGCCATCTTCTTTTCAGACGCCTCGGAGAGTTATCAGGAATTGAAGAGGAAGCAAGGTTGGAAACGAGAGGGTTGGGATGGTTCTGAAGGTTCTTTATAATTCACACACACTTTTTCGAAAATGATTATTTTTGCATCATATACAAGCTACAAAGAGGAACCAAAGAGATTCATTAGATAAGTTTGTCCTGCCGAGAGCTGTGATTTTTCGAAACAGTAGGACATCAAATGTACTCTTTTTGAAATGAAAAATTCTTTAGATACGTTTTGTAATTAATCGTGAAGAGTGAATTAGATTGCGCCGTCACATTTTACATTTTCGATGTAAATCCGGCTGGAGTAAACTAAATGAAGCGTTTTTGCATATAGATTAAAATATCTCAAAAACTAAAATTCGGAACTGCATATTGTTGGTAAAGAAAATGTTCAGCATTTCAATTTCTTTGCAATTAAGTATTATTCAAAATAGTATCTTAACGCGAATAGAGGGAAAAATAGTGTCAAAAAACAAATTATAACGAGTTTGATTGAATATATGGATTAAAATATCTCAGAAACTAAAAAATCGGACCTGTATACTGTAAGTGAGGGAAATGTTCAGTTTCATCCTCTTTATAATGAGCTATTTTTTTTTGTTTCATATTATTAATCTCGCTTTGTTGAAGGTTTTACTTCTATCGTGTAGTCTAAATCACATACTTTTTTTTTTTGTAAATGACCTATGCAACTTTCATATATAAAAATATTTTAATAAATTATATAAAATAAACTTATTTTCCCACCATCTTTTTAAATATCCATAGATTCATTTTTGAATAAAAAATTGCACCATCGATAGGAATAATAAATAGGAATCAATACTTATCACGATTTTAAAAATATATTAGGATTCGCTTTGGAAATAAGCGACTAGGTTCTTGATTCATTCATAATTTAAAAAGTTATTTAAAAAATATATGGAGTCCTTAATTCCTTTACTTTTCACTCTCTCACCTATTCTATTGGACGAAAAATGAAAATAATTTAAAAAAAATTATAGATAATATTCGTAGCGACATAATAGCGGTTATTTACTATTCTATATACAATGGATCACTCTGAATAATTTTAAGTAAAAATTTCAAGAGCATTAAAATGCCCTTTAATAAATATATTTGTATTCAAAATAACAGGTTATAAGGTCAGGAGTAAGCTAAAATAATTCGATAGTAATCAATCTGATGTAACTGTAACATCCTAAAATAAATAACGAGTTAAATATTAAATATGGAACGATATAACGGCGCAGTTGATTAACACAAGGGTCACGTATGTATGGAGATGTATTCATTAGCTGTGCATACATTTGCACGAGTATTAGGAAAGTGCTTAGGTCAGGTGGGTCGAGCGAGGTCAAATATTCAACATCAATTAACAAAATTACGATTAAGATGGTCATCGAATGAATATTTTCTGAAACGATCAATCCTTTTGGGGGCATTTATTTTTACCACTCTTGTTTATATTTAATATTCTTTTTTATATTTACTATTCTTACCTTAGGCGCAGAATTTACATTTTGATAAGGGAGGCGAAAGAGGAAAAAAAAAAAAAAAAAGAAAAAAGAAAATGCGTAAAAACTTAACATAACTATTGTGAATCGAACAAGGGACAACCCTCATAACATTTCCGGCTAACAATAAATAATGTTAAAAACTAAATAATATTTTTGATTTTTTAGTTTCCACAACGTTAAAATAAAAAATACAATATTTTCACAGTTATTTTGTGTAAAAATGTCTATAAAATCCTTATCTACAAAAAATATTTATACTTATTTCCATTTTCTATTTATACTCTTTTTATACTTGTTTCCAATTTCATCGCGGAAAATTTATAAGAAAATCACGTAAAAATTGATGTGTTACTTATTTGTTATCAACTTATTTTTTACTTCAAATTATTGGGGGGCGATCATCCTCCGTGCCCTCCCCACCCTGTAGTCTTCTTCTACGATTCTTATTTATATTTACTATTTACCAATCGTTGTTAAGTTAAAAAAAAAAAAAACTATAAGCTCCAAAAAAAAAAAAAAAAAATTGAAATGCTATTTTTTCCCTCCACTGTCAAAACCGAGATATAATGACTTACTAAAGCAGGAATTCGACACATGAAAACGCTGGGTAGAGACAATTTAAAGTTCATAAATAAAAATCAATACACTTCAATATCCACGATTTTTAGAACAATGTCCACGATTTTTAGAACAATTTGCTGTATCTGCAAGTTATTCTAAGTTGTACATGTTTCATAATTATCCGAAATGACTTAAATTAATTATTAATCAACCTCATAAAAGCATATCACTAAGTGAACATATATAAATATTTTTTGTTAAAATGTGCTAATTTGTTAAAAAAAGTTGAAATCATTGATGTTCATATAATAAATGTTCTAAAATTGGAGAAAATATTTTCCGAAACCTCAAGATAAAATGTTATAATGTATAAATGAACAATTTAAAAGGCGTTGAAATTACTTAATTGTCTAACAACAACAAAAATTTTTAGTAATTATTAGAACTAAAACGAATGTGAAAAAAATGTAGAATATCCAAATTTTTTTGTTGTTGCAATTTTTAATAAATAAATATTAGAATAGCATTTCAATGAGAAATGCTCGGTATAAAACAGAGGATAAACAGCGAAAGATTAAAAAAAAATAATAATTTAGCTAATTCCAATTTATTATTAAAATTTTAATAAAACATATCAAATTTCAAAAGATCCGCGGTATACCATAATAGTTTTAAGATTTTTCCACATCGAGTTTCATTTTGCCAACTATTTGAAACGTAAATTTATCTTTTTAAATATATATATATATATATATGTAGTTTTAAATAAATATTCTAACGGAAAATGAATCCATTGGTGTACATAAATCCATTGAATGGTCGACTTTGTCAAGTTCACCTTTTATCAAAGTTCACTTGGTGAGGAAGGAGGAAGCGGAAAAGCAATAAACTTAGTAACGATTCTTGTTTCGTTTAAGCAGTGAACTTGAAGAACACACTTCGACAACTTGAACTTCATACTAAGCATAACTGTTTCCAAATATACATACACATAAAGAGGGAGTTAGAGAGAAACTTGTAAAGATCAAATATTATTTTACGGATAAAATAATGAGATCTATTTAAAATTTTGATGTTTTGTTACTAATACAATAACGCCTGTTTAAGCCAATATAAAGCAGTTATTTTTAAGGTATTTATTGCAAGTATATAATGTGTAGAGGTGGTGTTTTTTTAGAATCCTGTGGAACTCCCAATAATATTCTCAAGGTAATTAAACTAAATTATGAGACCGAAAAAAAATACAAATATAACAGTTAAAATATTATTGGCATGCTAAAAAGCAAACTATCAACTCTCATAAATGCTATTAAATTATTAACCAACCTACTTCCACTAATTTCAGGAAAAAATTATCAGGAAAAAAACATCATAAATAAATTAATTAAATCTAAATGCAGATAAAACTAAGGCAATTCTCATCGGGTCCAGACATCTCATTAGATCCCTTCCTTACTCTACTTTACCTCAATAACCGTCAAATCCATTTTATCCCTATAGTCGAAAACCTATGGAGTAACCTTTAACCAGAACCTCTCCTGGAATAGCCATATCTCCCAGATTACCCGAAAACCCATAATTGTTCTTAAACAACTCCTATGATTCCGTGATTGTATTCCTTTAAAAACCAGACAGCTCCTTGTAACCTCCCTTATATTTCTTCATTTCGACTACGGATGTTTGTTGTATGAAGAGCTATCTGCCATACTAGATATGAGACTGAAGAAACTCATGAACTGTTTCATAAGATACATCTTTTGGATCCCCAGGCGTTCACATGTTTCACTCTGGTACACCGAGTTGAAGTGGCTTTATCCTACTTCCCGATGACAATTCCTCCTTGGTTTTTCCTTTTCCAAGTCTTCAGAACCAAAAACCCTCCCTACATCCTGGAACTCCTTATTCTACGCTCTTCTATCCAGTCTCTTAATACTAGGTCTCAACCTATATATTTATATATATAGGTTGAGGAAGTATATTTTATTAGGTAGGAGGTTATATTTATCCTCCTATATATTATATATCATTGACCGCACAATTGCAATACCAATAAGCAGATAATTAGTTTGTATTTTTTATTATTTTAAGCCAGACTAATATCCATAAATTTCTAACACTGTTATTATTCTTAGGGGACTGTAGTCCCAGAATAAAATTATTTTTCCTTTCTTTCTTCTTCTTTCAAATTTAACACTCCAAAGATAAACCCAATTATATTTTTATTAATTTTTGTAGGCTGTATATTTAAGATATGATCGAAATGAGATAAGTAACTTCATTCCATAATTTCATTTGTTTATTTATGGATGTCTTTTATTTCAATTTTAAAGGTACATAGCTTTCTAATTAATTATTTCTTGTATGTCATTTGGCGTCATATAAATTTAAATGTAGCTTCTATGATTCCTTTTTGTTATTTTTAAGGACCTCAATATCTCAGAATAAAATTTCCTAATATTTCCGAAATACCCAATTTTGGATACCAAATAATTTTCATAAGTGAAATTATTATGAGATAAAAATGAAATATTATTAAAAATTATTTTCTTGAAGAAAATTGCTGGACCAACACTCACCTCTCCCCCACTTCTGATGATGTAAAGAGAACGGCAAACATTCTTGAGCCAAGCACCATCGCACTTTAAATCTCGCCCTAGTGCGGCTTTCGGCTTTGTTAACAAGTGCTTGGTGTAGTGATCATGTTTAGTAACAGGGGATGTAAATGAAAAAAAAAACCAAACCATAAAGCATAGAGTCTCTTATATACGGGTGAGCAGTTAACCAACTAACGTTTTTCCAATTCAGTCATAAACAAAAAAAAAACAAACAAAAAAAAAACAAGATCACATAAATGCAGAAAGAAAAAAAAAATACAAGCGATATCTTACTTAGCCATCCAACTACATACTAAAGGAAACGGAAGATTGCATAAAAGCAGTAGTGGGAAGGTAATATCAAACAGCTGATTAAAAGGGACGAGGAGGAAAAAATCGTACACAAAAAATCGATAATTATAGTAATATAAAAGTGTATTAATTAAATAAAATAAAAACAAAAGAAAATGTTTCAATGTGTATATAGCAAAATGCATTGGATACACGGCGACTACAAAAGTAATATTTATTAATATAAACATAAAAATAAAAATACTAAGAGTAAATGTCTAATGGTCCGAATAAAATAATCAAATAAGTATTTCTAGGGATAATAAAATGTTTTTAACAATGTTTTATAAAGAAATTATTATATTTATTTATAAAATATTGTTTTTAAACGTTAAGTATTTTTAGTTGATAATTACTGGATTCATGACTTAACCTAAAAAATATATATTTATTGTAATATTTTAGATAGCTGAATATGGGAACGAAGATTCCCTGAAACGTTCAATAAATTTTAATCATAAACTCAATTGATTACTTTTTTTTTCTGGGAAGTTGTATGTTATTCTTTGTTTTTAACACATTACTAACAGTAAAAATACAAAATACATAAACACAACAGCTTTAGCACATCACAGCATAAAATTTCAGCATAAACTGAACATCAATAAACCACAGATATTACACACAGAATTAAAAAACAACAATAGAAAATTAGAAAACAGTCATATCCAAAGGCAAATTGTATTCACCATGACAGACAACCAATAATTGGTCTAAAAGAATGATGATGCTCTGGATATTATTCACTTTAATTAATTATAACATGAATTTAGAACCTGACAATGGAGCACATTAAATTTAAGGTAATTACAAAATTTATGTAACAACCTAATTCTGACATGTATTGTAACATGCATTATGTTTTGACTCAATTTTTAGCCACGAATCAACATAAAACATTGGGACTGTAGTTCTGAAGATGGGATTAAATATACCGAAACGTTAACATGTAAACATGTAATTTGGAAATACAACGAATAAACCAATTCACAATATTTCTCCAATTCTTCTTCGGTGCATACTATTTATTTTCAAGTTTATTTATTATCAGTAATTTTACACCAATTTTCAAAATTTTGTAAACTTAATGACTACACATCTAATTACGACGTTTCGGCTCGTTAAGCCATTCTCAAGTTTAATAAAATGTTTCCAATTTATAATCATATTTAAAACATTACATACTTCAACATATAGAGACTCTTTTTATATACCTAAATCATGTAAATATATAAAGTCATGTAATTTTCGTGTTCACTTATGCAAATTGCATGCGTCTACTCATACTAAAAAAATTTATTTTTGTCATGTTTACCTTTAATTATTTTATAACATTATTATTACTCAATTATTTATTTATTATTAAATGATTCAAATAAGTTAAAATTACCTTATCCTGTGTTTTTTTAGACTTGAAAATGGCTCAACGAGCCGAAACGTCGTAATTAGATGTGTAGTCATTAAGTTGACAAAGTTTTGAAAATTGGTGATAATAAATAAACTTGAAAATCAATCAATCGTTGTTTAATTGGAAGTCATTTGATTACTTTATTCTGACCATTAGACAAATGTATCAGTGTGAAAAGAATAAACGTAAACCTGTATAATGAAGAAAGTAAATGTATATATAAAAAAGAAAAAAAAAACTAATAAAAATAACAACTTAAATACATACATCTTTTTTACAATATTTACAAAATTCTTTCACTCAGGCGAACACCTAGCCACGCCTTTTCCCCCACTCGTGGAAGAAAAGGCAGGAATCTAGGAGATCCCAGCGCCCAGTGCAGAAAATTCAGCTGTATCACTAGTGTATTAATATTAATTTTTTTTTTGCGTTATTCTTTTTTTCTTTCTGCACATGAGTGATCTTATTTTTTGGCATCTGTTCCGATGCCTGATAAATTAGCGTTGGCAGATTAGCTGTTCATCTACATGTTAGAGTATCAATGCTTTATAGTTTGGATTCTCCATTTGTATCCTAATGACTTCATGTCTCTTTTTGAGGTATATGTTCGTTTACAGTAATTTAGTAACAGATTTAAATCCACTTAAACCAAAACTGTACAAAGCACTTAGGGATGGGAATAAATGTGACATTTTATTATTAGCCACCATTTTTACATCATAGCTTAAAGCTTTCAATTACTGTACTGTTAAGTAAGTATTACTGCCAGACAATCCCACTCCATTGAACAAAAACAACGATAAACCTCCGAGCAAAAAGCAAAGGCTTGAATCGAACCCACGCCGTTGTTGATCCCTCTGAAAAACATTAGTTTAATTAAAGGTGAGCGGATCCCGAGTTGCTTTTTATTGTTCCTTTCTTAATGAGAAGACCTCGCCCCAGAAAAAAAAAATCCATTGGATTGGAGAATACATTTCTATTAGCCATAATCTCTATAGTGTCTAAACTTAGCAAGAGTGGGTCAAACTATCGAAAAGGATACCGTTTTATAACGCTATTATAGAAATATATAGTACACTAATATATAGTAAATAATAGTATTCACTCTTAACCATAAACCTTCACCTGAAATATATTTTAATAACATTAAAATTCCAACAACAGACGTAATTAGGTATTTAGGTTTTTACCTAGACAAAAGACTTACTTGGAGGACTCACATCAGCCAAAAACGTATAGAATTAAACAGACGATACAGTCTTTTATCCAGATTACTTGACAGACGTTGAAAGTTACCATTAACTAACAAACTGACCCTTTATAAAGTTTTACTTAAACCTATTTGGACATACGGCATAGAACTGCGGGGTTCTGCTAAAACTTCTAACATTAAAAAGTTCAACCCTTTCAGTCAAAAGTGTTGCGAAGGATAGTTGACCCATATATGCACCGTTTTATGTCGCAAATGATACACTAGGATTCTTGTTTTCTGTGGGTGGACTACTGGTTTGAATTGTAGGAGACTGTAGATTTAGGAAGGATGTGGAGAGTTTATTGCAAATATAGTTAAGGTCTAAGGAAGCACTGTTAGTGGAAAAAAGAGAAAATCCACTTTAATTCTGTATAAGATGGCCGCGTAATCTCCTTTCGTAGAGATAATATTAGAGTGTTACCAGTGGGTAGTTTCTCAACAAGCATTTTCACGTGATTGTATTTCTGTATACACATTTATTTGATGTATTATATTAATACAGTTGTATATATAAAAAAATAAAATAAAAAAAAAAACAGTACCTCTTGACACTACCAGTAAAAAACCAGTCGTTTGATACCTCATTCAAACATCGCTCATGAGAGCTACACAAATAATAAATAATACTGTATTATATTGAGTGTAGATTATTTAATTGATAAAATTAAATAATTAATAAATAAAATGTTCGTCATAGAGCACCGATAACCTAGATGTACTATAAGTTAGATATTCTGCTGAGGATCAAGTTTCGGTTTTAATAATTTAGATCTCAGTAAATGGGTTCGGGAAGTTGGAAATGGAATTTTAAATTAAGAGAACTTTCTCAACTTCTAATTTCTTGCTCCTTTTTTCCCATGTTCTTTACGATGTGATGCTTTTTTCTCTATCCAAGCAAGTTAGACAATTTATACAGAGATGTGAGAATTATTTAATGAATAAACAATTATTCCTGGAAATGTATATTCTTTTTCTGTTGAGTTAGGTGGCTATACTTTTGGAGCCGGTTTTCTAAAAAGTAGATTTTTCCTGATTTTTAGACTATCAACAATTTTTTTAAGCTAACCCAGTACAAACAAAGAAGACATAAAAACATTACCCAACTTAAATTTTCATTTTTTTTGATTCCATAAATTTAGTATGCGTTGAATAAGAAACTTATCTACAACAAAATAAATATTTTTTTCTCGATGGAAATTTATAATCAAACGAAAACTAAACTAAACTTCTCAGAATCATTAAAATTTTGACCTAAACGAATAAAATTAACATATAGTTTAAAACTTGAGAACTAAAACTTACAAAACAACTTCAATGAAATAATTAATGCAGCAATAATATTTAAATAATATGCCTGGAATAAAGCTTAGAACGAATGAAATTCCAACTCACCTAAAATAAAAATAAATATTAATTCAAATAAATAGTTTTTTTTTAAATAATAAATGTATCTCATTGACTCATTTTTCAACGCACTGATTTTTTTTTTTCCAAATCAGAAAATTGTTTCAAGAACTGATTGGTAAATAATGGTTAAACAATGATAAAGTTGTTAATATTTGACTATAAATATTTTTATCAAGTTATATTATTAATAAAAATAATATATAAATTAATAAATAATAATATATAGACAGTAGTTGCGATATTGGTTGAGTCAGTAATCTTGTCAAAATAAATAGTTTATTTCGTCTTCTTAATAAAAAAAAATAAATATGAAATGCTAAATGAATACTTTGTGTATTTTTTATCGCATAGATGTAATAATTTTTCCATTTGAATTTCTCAAAATATTATTAACTCTATCATCCCTGAAGTTTAGTTATAAGACTCATTAGAAATAAATTACTGAGATTTCACTAAAATTTTTTCATAGTTTCATCTAGATATCTAGATAGTTTCAAGAGTTCAGTATGTATAAATGGGCTATGTCAATAAGAAATAAATACATACATGATTTTTTTTAAATTTAAATTGTTTCTATTTATTTTTATGTTATAATGTTGTTATATATATTAATATTTTCCTGATTTCTCCTATTTATTGAGGTAATCTAATTTCCCACATTAAAAAAAAAATAAATTGATAAATTAGAAACCAACAATCCATCCAGAACAAAGGCAGAAAATAGTTGAATAAAATAATGTTAAAAATTATATACGATTTTTTTTCTAGGCTTATAGGACGGGCACGTTGCTAAGAACACTCGGGTACGTGCCATTTTTCGACCTTGTATCACCAGAGAAAATTTAATTGAAATCCGGTAAGTCTCTCCTCTAAGCCATAATAATAATGACTAGATCATAGCTGAAGGATATCAATGACAAAGGAGCTAAATCAAGCGGGTTTGGCTGGCTTTGGGCCAACCACCTTCAATCTATTATTTACCGAACACTCTTATCTCAATCACTGATAGCAAATGGGATCTTAACAATTTAATCATTTATGTACATTTATATACAGGGTGTACCATAAGTAAAATAGAGAAATATATAAAAGGATTATAAGCACACCTCAAGACTTAGAAAAAGTTTATATAAATAATGGTTCCAATTTCGGCAGAAAAGGAATAAATGTATGTTTTCTATTATTTTAGTCAAATCACGTTTAATATAGAATAGAAAATTAACTTCATTCTTGGACGAGGTTCCTTATGAATAGCAATTATGAATAAAAAATTAAAACCACATCTGGCCAAAAATTACATTAATCAAAATTAAAGAATATGTACAATATCTTCAGTGAAAGTATATAAAAAAAAAAGAAAGTAATACTATTTTGAAATAAAAACAAACATTAGTTAAATGAAAAGAAAAACAGAAATCGCGTAAAATAAAAAACAAAATATAATGAGCACTATGTCTAATTTTTAAAATTTGATTCATAATATTTATTTAAACGTACAACGTCATTTTTGTATGTGAGAAGGAATTGGTAGAGATGGCATTTGAATGAGGGCAAGAAAGAAGCATGGGGATATCAAGTGGCAAGGAATTCCAGAAGGCAGTGGATTAGGCAATAAAGGAATATTCAAATGTCTTAGTTCTATAGGAAGGGATATAAAGATCGGAAACAAGGGACTTATTTTCTGGGAGTGGACCACGGGTTTGAAGTGTAGGAGACTGTAGATGTAGATAGATAGATAGATAGATAGAAAAATAATTTTATTCTGGGACACAGTCCCTTGAGAATAACAAAATAGAACAAAATTAAAAGATCACATCTGGCCAAAATAAAATCAATCGAAAAAAAGAAATAATGTAAAAAAAATATAAGGTAAACATTCTATATAAAAAAAAAAACGAAACTATATACAAAACAATTAATACTATAACAAGGCACTTAAAGCTATACACTAGTATACACTTTTAAGAAAATAATAAAGAATTAAAAAATAAAAATGTATCAATGAATCAATCAATGAATTTTTATGTATCAAATTCTCTATTAAAATCAGCTCGAATGGTTAGCAACTATCTGACTGTTCTTGGGATAGGAATTGGAATAGGAGGATTTTGAATTTGGATATGGATGGGGAATGTCGAATTTTGATAGGGAGGGAATTCCAGAAATTGACAGAGCGAACAACAAAGGAATTTTGGAATGAGGCATATCTGTGAGAAGGCATGTAAAGATTAGAAGGTCGAGATCTTGTGGACAGGGAATGGACTGAGGATTTGAACTGGAGAAGATTTTAGGCGTAAGAAGGACGATGATTGTTGATGATTTGGTAGAGGAACGTACCTAGGAAATATTGTCTTCGGAAGGAGAGGAAAAGCCACTTTAACTCAGCATAGTGGTGAGAAACATGGGAGTATCTTGGGGCCCCGATCACAAATCTTACACAGCTGTTCATTAGTCTTTTCAGTCTATCACGGAGCTCCACAGAGAGCCCATCATACACCACACAGCTATAGTCAAAGTGGGGGAAAATGAGAGAGGAAACTAGGAGTCTACTGATCAATCCAATGAGAAATCAATCCCCAGGATGTAGGGAGGGTGTCGGGTGTTTGGATCGTTTGGAATAGGAAAGATGCAAGGAAATATTGTCTGCGGGAAGAAGGTAAGAGCCACTTTAACTCGTCGTAAAGGTGGGGAACATGAGACCGCCTCGAAGTACCGAAGACAAATCTTAAGCAGGAATTGTTGAATGGCTTCAATCTATCCTCGAGTACCATGGAGATGCCTCCGTACACCAAAGAGCCGTAGTCAAAGTGGGGGAAAAAGAGAGAGGATACAAAAAGCTTGCGGATGGGTTGTGGGAGTAGGGGGGAGCGATGAAATAGCTTAAGGGTACCTATTGACTTATGGGAGATGAGGGCGATATGGGGTTTCCAGGAGAGGTTTTCATCAATGGTGATTCTAAGGTTTTTAACGGAGGAGCTGAATGTGACAGGATGGTCGTTGATGACTAAAGGAGGAAGGAAGGAGATGAATTTAAAAAGAGAACTGGAACCAATAATAATGGCCTGAGTTTTCATTGCGTTTAGCTTTAAATTATTCTTGCCCAAGCACTGAATATATCATATCATTGAAATCCTTGCATAGAAATGACAGAAAACAATAATATAAAAAAAAGAAAATTTATAACATAGGTGCTTTACGAAAATCATAGGATCGGTTTAATAATCGATGTACAGATTAGTAGTTTCAAGTAGCATTTCAACCTAAATTTATCTAAGTGTAGGTAAGTTTGGACTTCGATAGTGTACTTTAAACCTTCAGTTAGAACGCAAGCCATCCCTTCCCTAGGGAATTACAATATCCCTTACCTTAATACCTTCTGCCAGCTCAGCGCAGATCGTTTGGGGAGACGACCCCCTGGACATTAAGGTAGGCACGATCTGTTCTAGAAACCTTTGGCCCAAAAGCAATAGTCCCATTCATTCAGGTCACGTACTGTTCTCGGACTGCTTCCTGTGTTCGGCCAACTATACTTCCTTATATATTTTACTTGCAAGGCATTTTCATACACATTTCATAGAGAGAATACAAGTAGCTTGCGGATGGGTTCCACATATATTTATTAATTATAATAAATATATTTATTAAAACTAATTTGGTCTTACGCTTCTCAAACTATGTGTCAATAAGACACAAATAAATTTATTCAATTTATCTTACAGTAAAAACAGTAATTTATTGTAATAAATAAAGACCCTAGTAAAAACTTGTTCTTATGTTTTGTAATGTTTATGTTCTTTTCTTATGTTATGTTTCTTGGTGTGGGGGATGTATGGCGGCTTCTACAGAATAGGAAATATTCTTTTTATAGTGGAAGTATTAATTATTTCTAGTAGTTATTAACTTATTTACATTGACATTTTGAGAAGAAATTTGGTAAATCAGAAAACAGGAAAATTTCTCTTCAAAAAGTGGATTAATCTGCATCCAGAATTTAACAAAATGTGGTCGACTCCAACTGAAAGGAGTGGTAGAAAATAGGGGCTGGCCTACAAGGTGTTGAACTAAATTAAATAGTATTTAAAAGTTATAGGAAGTGACGAGTATCATTTTAACTGCTAGATAAAATAATCCAGTTTTTTTTTTAAATAACACAGCTGAATATTATTGAGTTTGTACATATTTAAAATGAGATTATAAAGAAATATCTTTAATAGTTTCTGGTTGTAACCATTCAAGTATTATTCTACACAGTATATCAATTTCACTGTGAGCCACAGTATATATATATTTCCAGCCGTCAATTTAAAAGCTATGAATTTGTATTTAAAAGGTTTATTTGCTGAAGAAGTTCTCATACTCCACTTGGTTTACATATTTTTATCAATGAAAATGAAAATAACGATATGCAATTTGATAGGTTGTTATACGTGATGGTAGTGAAGCTAGAACTTAGAAAATGTTGTGAAAGTCTTTCGAGATATCGATTCTACGGACTTCAGTTCGGTAGAAGCAGTAATCGATGTATCTCCATTATTCACACTCGTGTCAATGTCCTTTTTTTTTTTTGTTTCCTGGACGCAGTTTCAGGGAGACAACAATTTTTTCTCTGGTCGGGTTTCGAAATATTCTTGTCCATAACTTAAGGGTCGACAAAAACCGGGACTACTACCACACAGAACGTCTGGTTTAACATCAGTACAGAAGTTTTTAGAGAAGACAAAAAAAAAAAAAAAAAAAAAGATCGCACAGTAAACAGCTGTGATATTATAAATTCAGAAAGGCTGCTTTAAATTCACCAGGCTATCCCTTATACAAAACGAATTTACAAAATGAACAAACAGTGAATGTTTACTTTACTTTATTTGGTTGGAGTCATAATTAAACCTCTTTTTTTTGGAAAATAAAATAATTTTTATAATTTATTACAATTTATAATTGCATTAAAAAAGAAATTTGTTCCCTAATTACTTTAATAAATATTCTATTAATTATTAATGAATTATTGAATTATTAATGAACAGGATAAGAAACAAGGTTCTGTTTTGGAATATGTCAATAATTTTTTTGTTCCCGTTAAAATGTATAATTATTTTTAAAGATGAGTATATAGTTGACTGTTGAAATTGTAAGGGTGAATGGGAAATGGTCAGGACGTGAAGTCCAAAATTGATTTTTAAGAACTCGAATTTTTTTCCAGCCTTCAAACGGTGATTATGCCGACTTTCGAGTTTGATTAGGAGGAGGAGAGGGTGGTATGGAACAACAAAAAAAAAAAAAAAGAAAAAAAGGCGAGTTTTTATTACGTGTAAAATTATTGTGTAACGAATCAATAATATATTTATTATTTAAAATTGATTTGTTTTTATATTTGTAAGGATTTAATCTTTTTTTTTTTTTTTTACTCAATACATGTATTCTTAAAAATATCTAAAAAAAAAAATTGAATATATAATATATTTGTGTAGATTAAACGAAGAGCAGAGGAGAGACTGCCTTCATACATAACATTTCTACATTTCTAGAAATTTTTCATCTAAAAATGAATAATGTAAGAAAGTAAAAAATATTTCTTTAAAAATAAAAATACATTTTTCACAGTCCGAATAGTGATTGAATAATAAAATCCGAGGCTATTTTCATATGTATTATTATTTTTCAATGTAAACGATAATGTAAATTACGTTAACATTTAAGTATTAATAAAATAGTTACATACCTTCAACTAGCCTAGCCAGCTACTTGACTTTTATTTTTCGGTTTAATTTACACATTTTATTCATTCATGTAGCTTCGAGAATAAATTACCTCATAAATTACCCCACCCTCCGCTATATTGATAAATTAAATTCGATAACAAATTTATAAAATACTTTAAAACAAAACATGAGTGAGAAATGCAGGGGTTCAATTAGTTTGAAATTTTATTCGATTTCATAAAGTACGCATCAAGGAAACAAATCCATTCACAACTGTTATTGGAGTTGAAATGATTTTTTTCCCCCCTTTCTTATTAATTTAGACTCTTGAATATTTCATGGTTATTGTTTAACAGGCTGGAAAATTCAATTACAAATTGATTTAATCTATTATTAAAAGTATTTCAATAACATGTTCAGAATATAGAAGCAACAAGCTCGTCTGTCTGCCTGCTCGTTTATTTTCCTGCTCATTGCAAACGCAACGATTGGTTTGAAAAGCACCTTGAGTAAATTATTTGTTTCGTTTTTTATACATGAGATTTATAATCGCTTGTTGATGACTCGTTAATATAGAAGTTTCCTTAAACGTCCGTAAGACATTTCTGAATGAAATAACCTATGCTTAGAACCAATGGTAACTGTTATTAATTGATTGAATTTTCGAAAAGCTTGGTCCCAAGGTTTGTGGTTTGGGGCCATGGGGAGGATATAAGGAGGACCACTAATTTTAAAATATAGTCCTCAACTCCCGAAGAATCATTCACCACCACGTGCATGGCTAGCCCGAGAGTTTTAATTTATAAATGAACTTATATAT
This sequence comes from Nezara viridula, assembly GCA_928085145.1. NCBI lineage: Eukaryota > Metazoa > Arthropoda > Insecta > Hemiptera > Pentatomidae > Nezara > Nezara viridula. Next base: position 23,424,754 of record OV725083.1, read on the forward strand.
AAATATACAGAAGTATTAGTTAATATTAGTAATATATATATATATATATATATATATATATATATATATATATATATATATTACTAATATTAACTAATAAACTAATACTTCTGTATATTTATATATAAGTTCATTTATTGTCCTAAGGATAGAAGAGCATGCTGGGTATATATCAACCCAATATAATTGGGCAGCAATCTTTTATATTTTATGAAAATAAAGTGTTTATCTCTTTACTTCCCGACATAGCGATTTAGAGAGAAGAACGAAGAAGAAAAAGAAGATATGTAAAAAATTGGTATAAAAAATATTCATTTGCTTTTAACACTTTAACCAATATTTCATTCAGGCTTAGTTAGGTTACCCCTATCTGAAAAATTATAATAATATAAATTAGGCAGATTTTAATTGAAATAAGCTAATAGATAACGGCAAGACTATACGAGACTCTTGCGTCCCGCATTGGGACAACACTGACCACGTAATAGAATGAAGGCTTTATCCCGTCTACTTTAATCGGGAATAGCTTTTTCCAAGATTTCAGAAACTACTCAGTGGTTCGGTCTATGAAAGGACAGGTAGAAGTAAATAGGAATATTCCCTTGTATTATCTTTTTTTATTTTTCAATTATAATGTTATATAACTTACTTATGGATTATAAACCTGTAAAAGTGAAATATATAACCCGTTTTTAAAAATATATTTTTCTATTTTATTTCGTCATTGTAACCATCTGCAATCATCCTGTATAGTTACGCGTACAAGTATGTTACATGATAAAAATGGGGATTGAAGTCATTGAGGTAAATATTTTATATTGAATTTATTAAAGTATATTATGTATTGTTCTATGAATTTACATAAAGACTGAACCATATCCATGTACAGATCAGCATAAATTTTTTTTTTATCCATAGTTATCATATCTGCTGCATTTCAGCATAATTTGAAATTTTTCTTCGAGTAGTTATCACAACTTAACCATTAATTAAAACAAAAATGGTATTCGAAGGCTCTCTGAGTAATATTACTGAAGACATGCGATCCATTTATAATGTGTCAACATCTTTCAAGAGTTTTGCCAGCTCATAACTCCTCCAGCCTGGAATTATGTTCGACTAGAGGCCAGAAATATGCCAAGCCAATTATCCCGATATACGAGAAGACCACTTACGAAAGTGCCAGAGTGGGTTCACGACTCGCTAACAGATTAAATACTTCAAAGACTTTGACGCCTTCGAAATTCAAACAATATTTATCCTATTTCAATAGTTTTGCTATTGTATTATTTTAATGCTTTAGGATCGAACAATATACATATTATAGTCCGTGGTACAGACCTCTTTTTGTTAAGTTATTAACATCCGGCTGAAACTTCAAAAACAGCTTCATCTCATCGTGAACTATAAATATTTTATTTACGAAAATTCATGGAATTGGGTCGCTTTCAATCTGAAGTTGGTCGAACTTTGTCTATTTAATTTGGTACTAAAAACTCGTAAATACATATTTGATTTCTACTTGAGACGTAAGATAATTTGATCACAAAAAGGTGGCCTTTAAAAATATTGAGCTGTTCAGCGTGGCCTACATACATTTTTTTCTCAATTTTGTAATCAAATTATCTTACGATCCCAAGGGTAAGAAAATAAGTATTTACGAGTTTCTAGTACTTAATTAAATAGACAAAGTTTGCCGACCTTCAGATTGAAAACGCTACAATTCCAAGAGTTTTCGTAAATAAAATATTTGTAGGTTACGATGAGATGAAGCTATCTACGAAGTTCCAGGCGGATATTAATTATTTGATAAAAAGTCTGTACCATAGAATATTATACATACAACAAAAAAATCAATATAGATATTTTTTTTTAATTATTAGTAAAAATAAAAAAATAATCATTTTTATTCGATTTTCTGTAAAAGTTTTCTTTTTTTAAAAACACCAATATTATTCAATATAAAATCAACTTTATCATACGTGTTATCTTTTTTTGGAATTCGCTATCTCATATTCCTTAAATTCATTTAAACAACATTTATTCTTCCACCTGCTTAGCAATTAATCTTCCGAATACATATTAAAGAGTTGACACTCTCATTTGACTGTTATATTACTGTTATAACATATCTTCAATATTGTTAATCAGAACAAATATGGGAACTCACTCATTTATATTTATGTACAAATCAATATGTTTAATCGTACTTAATTTATTTTAATTATATGATTAGATTATCATGGTATGTCAGCTAAATTGTTTTCTTATTTTTTTATAATGCCAGACAATTTTCATCTTTTTGTTCATTATAATTATTCTAAGGGGACTAAATGTTCCAGAATAAAATTCATTTCTCTTTCTCTGAATATTGCATAATTATCTTATTCTAATTCACGAATTATATTCGTTAAGCGTGGACCTTCATAAAAATGGCCTAATCCTTTTAAACCATACATATTTAATATTATACCATTCATATTTAATAGATCCAGGCGTTCGTAGCTTTTATAGGACGACCTAAACACATAATCCTCATTTCGTCTCGCTCAGTTCGGTAAAGGTTAGTGTTTTTTTGTAAAAAAAAAAAAAAAAATTTAAATCGGCAAACATCTGACAAAAACGATTTTCTAATTAAAGTATTCTCAATATATAATAAATAAATAAATATTTTGTTTTCGGACGAACTCATACAAATGGAGTTGAGTTTTATACACGTACATTTATAAGAATATACATAAATATGATAGCTAATTAACTACATTAATACTGGAAACCATATATAATATAATATATATTAAATATAATTATAAACAAAACGATTTTTTTTTTTTTAACAAAACAAAATATAAGGCTTAGTTCTAATATTATATTTACATATAACCTTAACCTTAATTAGCATTAAGAAAAGACGAAACTATTTATTCTTGAACAAACAAAAAGAGGTTTCTTAATTTTGAACAGCTTTCTATATACCAGCACAAATCATTGAATTTATATTTGTGTTCTATATCTAATAATTGCACTATTTGATCTTTATCGTCACAATTACCATAAATATATTCATTTATATACTTACGTCCAAAAGCTATGTATGTAGGGCAATGCAACAGAAAATGGTATAAATCTTTGGGTTCAGATGTATTACAAATGGGACATTCAGCACTTCAATCTAGAAAACTATTTTGAAAGCCGTAAGAAGTAACCTTTAAGTTCTCCGGCTGGTAAGGTCTTAATTGGCTAATCATTCTATGCTTTTTTATTGACCGTTTAAGTTTTAGATAATATTCACCCTTAGTCAAGCTAGTAATTTTTCTAAAGTTTTTATTAAATTTTGAGTTCAATATGAATATCGAGAGAAAATTTATTATATTTTAAATTTTAATAGTATTCTCTCTATATATTTTTTTTAATATAATTACTTTCGAACTTTAATTAAAGCTAGAAAGCCCGTGCGAAAAATTCGCACAGCATATTATTATCAAATGCCAAATTAATAAGAAAATAAAATAATGCAGCGTATCAAAATATAAAGAAATCAATTGTTCCTTTATCGATAAACGTAATCGACAAAGGAAACATAAATTAATTTAAATCTTCATCTTTATTTGGAACCGACATGTTTACAAACTTCAGTAAGCAGTATCTTTGCTTAAAATTGTCCGGTTTAGATTTTTTTTCATTTTGTTGAGAACTTAGTAATCTTTTATAAAACCATGGGTATAACCAAGGAAAATGTGTGTGATTTTTCAGTTATTCGTAAATAAAGTTTGTTTTCTTTCATAACTTGTTTACCTGAATTTTCGAGGTGATTGGACTATTTTGCCCGCCTGAAGGAGAAGGAAGCCTTCGAAACTGGTGGCTCAATCTTGAGATTTGGTGAAAAATTATTGATGATATGGCTTGCCGATCAAAAACAGCATCGATAAATGATATAAACTCCTCCTCTCTCGATAATAGAGGCCTCAAGTCGACGAAATGAGACATGTATTCAATGACAGTACTACGATTAACGTAAGACTGTATGGATGGGAACTCTATGCCTTGCGTTACCTCGAAAATAGTACGTTTTTGGGCTTAAAACGCAGGCTCCGATAGTTTCGGATAATAATAATGTGGGGATATTTTCAATTTTCTAAAAGCTTTATATTACTTTTATTATCATAAAAAAGGACGTATTTTTTTCTTCTTCCAATTGTGCTCGAATCTAAATAATAAAGTTGAATCAAATCCAATAACCCGCTGAATCGAAAATTTAAAAACCCGATAGTAAAATGGAACGTCATTATGATAGCAATAAAGAGAGGGCCTTTTATGAGTTCATAAAGAGAGCTTTAGAATTCAAATAGTAATTTAATGCTGGTAATAAAGCCTATATTACACAAATAATAATTATCTGTTGTTTATTTAGACACCTATGCCCTTGATGTGTAAACAACAATGATTACACATGTATTTATTATTTTTTGGTGGTTAAACCACAACGTTTATTCTGTTTTTAATTATTTAAAAAAAATATTTATCGTGTCCTTCATTAATAATATGTAAAGAATAAATGTTATTAATATTGATATGGGAGGGAACTAAAATAATAATATTGCACGGCTGTTCAACTGTGTTGAGTGGCTCAAAAACAGCATACTCATCTATCAACCGATAATATTGAAAAATATTAAAAGACTAGTTGGTCCGTGAGAATAATTCGCAGACAATTTTAGTGAAGAATTATCAAAACAATGTGGAAATAAGTAGATTCTGTGTATTATGTAAGGAAGGAATTAATATTTTTTCATTGGCCGATTACAATATTCCATTTACCATAATAGATTAAAATATTTGTACAAATTTCGTTGCTAAGACCAATTTTAAAACGCAGACTGGAAAGATAATAAAGGCAATAAAGTCTCAATCATCGGATTTTCTAAATTATTAAAAAAATAAAATATAAGAACAAACAAATGTATTTAAGAAATAATGAAGTTAATATATCAGCCAGGAAAAAAAGTGTAGTAAAATAGTAAATGCAATATCTTTAAAGAGGAAGAAATTATTAAGTACACCAAATCTAATGGACTGTATCTTTGTTAATAATTGTCCGATTTTTTTTTTTTTTTGTTTTGTATGAAATTTAGTAATCTTTCTTATTATCATGGGTACAATCAAGAAAAAAAATGTATACTTTTTGTGTTATTCGCAAATAAAGTTTCTTCATAACTTTTTTTCCAGAACTTCGGAGGGGGGGGGGAAATTAAAGGATTATTAAGATAAATGTTTATAAAGTTCGATGGAAATTCTTGTTTAAGTTGTTCGTTCTTAGTTTTTTTTTTGTCATCCCGAATAACAGGAAAAAGATGAATTTTCTAAAAAAAAAAAAGTAGGTCACAAAAAAAAACAATGAAACATAATGTTTTATGTCTACAATTTTTAATAATTTATAATTATAGCACTTTTATATAATTAGAAAAATGTTTTTAATTAGATTGTTCATGTTAAATGGTTTTACTAACATGACATTATTTTTTTCCAAACAACCTCACATTCACTAGTTGTTATTAACAATATGAAAGGTGTGAATAAAAAAAAAAATAAAAAAAAAATGTTAAATGGTTTTATTATTTTCAAAAAATAATATCAATATTTTTATTTATTTCAAATGTGGAGAACGATAATTTTTTACCCTAAATTAAAATAAACATGAATTTTTATTTATAAATTCTGATGAAACAAATTATGTTCCTAAAAAATAATCATTCGCTTTTACCATTATTTGTTCCAACGTCTTCTTTAAGATTATAACTAGGACTCCATCTGGACAAACGTCTAACTCGGAATCCTCATACCAGACTGAAACGACAAGAAACAGCTTGACGTTTCCGACTAATTCACCACTTACTAGACAAACGCTCTAACCTTCCAATTAATTACAAAATATTCATTTTCATGACTATAAAAAGGCCTATTTGGACTTACGGAGTTGAGCTAGGAGGCTCCACCAAACCTTCAAATTCCTCTCGTATCCTTACAATCCAAAATCCTTCGTAAAATCCTCAATGTTTCTTACTTTGTTACAAATAAAATCATCCATAATGACCTTAATGTTTCTTATGTTTCAGATTTGGCCCAATCCAGATATCTATCCTTCCATAATAAACTTCATAACCATCCCAACCCTATTGTTTCTAACCTTGCTTCCTATTCAATTCCTGGTAACCCTCCGAGGCGTCAGAAAAGAAGATGGCTCCTAATGTAGACATATCATTAGAGCGCTACCATTGGGTAGTTTCTCAACAAGTTTTTTCACACGTCAATATATCCACATGTTCAAATTTACTAAATGTATTTCTTTAATACAGTTGTAAATATCATATAAATAAAAAAAAAGATTATAACAATGATGATGATGGCCACGTGGTCTCCTAATATAGACATATTATTAGAGTGCTACCAATGTGTAGTTTCTAAACATGTGTTTCATGTCATTATATCCATTTGCGAATTGACTAGATGTATTTTTTTTTATGTAGTTGTAAATATCATATAAATAAAAAAAAAAGATTATAACTATGATGATGATGGCCACGTGATCTCCTAATATAGACATGTTATTAGAGTGCTGCCAATGGGTAGTTTCTAAACATGTGTTTCATGTCATTATATCCATTTGCGAATTTACTAGATGTATTTTTTTTTATGTAGTTGTAAATATCATATAAATAAAAAAAAAGATTATAACAATGATGATGATGACCACGTGATCTCCTAATATAGACATATTATTAGAGTGCTACCAATGGGTAGGTTCTAAACATGTGTTTCATGTCATTATATCCATTTGCGAATTTACTAGATGTATTTTTTTTTATGTAGTTGTAAATATCATATAAATAAAAAAAAAGATTATAACAATGATGATGATGACCACGTGATCTCCTAATATAGACATATTATTAGAGTGCTACCAATGGGTAGTTTCTCAATATGTGTTTCATGTCATTATATCCATTTGCGAATTTACTTTTTTTTTTATACAGTTGTTAATATCATATAAATAAAAACAAGGTAATAACAATGATTATCAAAACATTTTTAAAAATGAATAACTTTATTAAATTTTCTTTTACTTAGCATTTTATAAAGGAGGTAACCTTACATTTCCTAAGGTAAATTCAAATTCTTCAGAAGATGTTCGTTTTAATAACCGCATGTTTCCACAGTTATAAATTCTTGTAAAATTATATTGGGCCACGGAGGCTAATGGAATTTTCTTCATGGGCGATCACGAGGGTGCCCTAGGGAAAGGCAGCTTGCTTTTTCATCCTTTCTAAAATAACAGAGGCCTATGCATTCATTTGTTCTTATGAATTTCATGAATAAATAATGTTTTTTTCGAACCTAAAGCCCTTTAAAATTAAAAAAAATCACACATTAATAATAATAAAGAAGCATAGTTCATTCATTTTTTTGGCTTTAATCCGTAACGGTCAAAGAGATGTGAAAATTAACAGATTCGATATTGTTGATAATAATGAAATGAAACGAAACGAAAAATAATTTTATTCTGATAATAAAGTCATCTTCAAATAACAGCAGAACTTCAAAAACTATATATATATATATATATATATATATATATATATTATATATATATATATATATATATATATATATATATATATATATATATATATATATGTATATATATATATATATATATATCAGCCTGGCATGTAGTTATAATATAAATACATACAAAAGAATCCTAATAAAAATACAAAAAGTAAAATAGCTGTTATCAATTAACTGTTAGCAAGCAATTATAATTACATAACCTAAAAATTCTTACAAACTTGCGGAATTTTGAATGTGTAGTTGGTGGAGGAATAGGAGTTGGTTGAAGGAATTCGTGGTTAGGTGTTCCAAAAGCAGTTAGCACGAATGACGAAGGATTTGCTGAAGAGAGTGGTTTTATGGGAGAGGATATGTAAATCTATAGGTTGAGATCTTTCCCAGTCCGCTGGTGTTCCTCAAGGTAGTATCCTAGGCCCTATCATATATACAGTTTATACAGCTGACTACCCTACCTGTCCCAAAACTGTCATCACCACATATGCTGATGACACATGTATCCTATCAGTAAACAATGACCCAGCAATTGCATCCCAAAAGCTTCAATCACACATCATAAATCTAGAAGAATGGTGTCAAAACTGGAGAATTAAAATATACTCCAATAAATTCCACCAAATTACCTTTACCCTTCGTCGTAAACCAACGACTTCCTGTCCTACCGTTTCCTTTAAGAATACTCCACTTATCCCTGTTGAGCAAATCCGCTACCTAGGACTCCACCTGGACAAGCGAGTAACTTGGAATCTTCATACTAGACTGAAACGACAAGAAACCGCTCGACGTTCCCGATTACTTCAGCACTTACTAGACAAACGCTCTTAACTTTCCATTAATTATAAAAGACTAATATACTTGACTATAATAAGACCTATTTGTACTTACGGAGTTGAGTTATGGGGCTCCACTAAACCATCGAATTCCTCTCACACCCAATCCTTACAATCCAAAATCCTTCGTAAAATCCTTAATGCTCCTTACTTTGTCACTAATAAAATTATCCATAAAGATCTTAATGTTCCTTATGTTTCAGATCTGGCCCAATTCAGATAGATACCTATCCTTCCATAATAAACTTCAGAATCATCCCAACCCTCTCGTTTCTAACCTTGCTTCCTTTTCAATTCCTGATAACCCTCCGAGGTGTCTGAAAAGAAGATGGCCCTGTGATCTCCTAATGTAGTCATATCATTAGAGTGCTACCATTGGGTAGTAACTCAGCAAGTGTATTCATGTCATTATATCTATTATGTCCAAATTTACTTGATGTATTTATGTAATACAGTTGTAAATGTCATTAAGAAATAAAAAAAAAGGTTGAGATCTGGTAATAAGAGGGTGGATAGAGGAGTGTAGAGTAAGGAGTTCTAGCATGTAGGGAGGATTTTCGGTTCTGAGGACTTGGAAAAGGAAATTACCAAGGAGGAGTTATCGTCGGGAAGTAGGATAAAGCCACTTCAACTCGGTGTATAAGCAGGAAACATGCGAACGCCTAAAGATCCCGAAGATGTATCTTATGAAACAGTTCATGAGTTTCTTCAGTATAATTTCTAGCCTCGCAGATAGACCTGCATACAGCCCTAGTCGAAGTGGGGTAATATAAGAGAGGTTACAAGGAGCTGTCTGGTTTTTAGAGGAATACGGTCGCGGAATCTTCGGAGTTGTTTAAGAACAGTTATGGGTTTTCGGGTAATCTGAGTTATTACGGGGAGATATGGTTATTCCAGAAGAGGTTCTTGTCAGAGGTTAGTCCATAGTTTTTTGACTTTAGATGAAAAATGGATGGAAAGGTTATTGAGGTAAAGTAGAGTCAGGTAAGTAAAGTAGAAATCAAATGAGATGTTTGGACCCGATGAGAATTGCCTTACTTATATCTGCATTTAGATTTAGTTCATTTATTTTTGTTGTTTTTTTCTTGTTTTTTGGGGATCCCAAAGATAAATCTTATGAAACAATTCACGATTCTTTTCAGTTTCTCCTCCAGTCTTGATGACAGACCTCCTTACACCATGCAACCGTAAAAACAAGGGATGTTACTAGAAGCCTGGTGTTGTTTGGAATAGATTCACGGAATCGTAGGAATGGTTTAAGTACAGTTATGGATTTTCGGGTAATCTAGGAAATATGGTAATTCCAAGAGAGTTTCTGATCAAAGGTTACTCCGAGATTTTTAACTATTGGAAAGAAATGGATGGAACGGTTATTGAGGTAAAGCAATGTTGTTAAAGGCATTCTGATAGTACTCAGCACCATCCCTTCCTGATCTCTGTTTGCTTTCTTAAATCAGAAAAGGGGATCTTTCAGTCGCTTTCAGGTGACATGCCAGTAGTGACCATGTCGTTTATAAGTTTCTTGTGTACGTATAGTTTAATATGAAATCAGGAGTAAAGAGTATGAATATATTGGTCGATAGTTGGTTGTCGTTAAGTTGGTGTTTAAAGTTTTGTTTTTTATGTACAAGGGGGTCGCTTTTATTAGTCTTAAAATTTTTAGCTGAAAATATTGTAATTTTTGTAAGTTGGTCGTTTTTGCTGAACCATATGTGAGGTATATGTCTATATGGGTTTACCTAGGTAGGTAGCTCTATGTATTTAATTTGTGTCTGATTTTCAATTTGGACTTAGGAAAATGAGATATTGTATTTTCTGTTTCTTGTTCACAACATTTTTTGTTCATTTTGACGTGTGGCATGTGTATACTTAAACAACTAAGTGTATACTTTTTGAGTTAGGGGAAAAAAAAAGGTTTTGAATATTTGATAGTTGACCGTTGCATTATAAAAGAAGGGGTGGCGGTCATAAATAGGCTAAATAGTGGCATAACTATTTTATTAAAAGCCAACGCTTCGACCCGACTTTGCAGGTCTTCTTCAGAGCTAGAACAGACAAGATACAAACGGATATAGAGAATTGTGGAAGTTCTCTATATCTCTCTATATCTTTTTTTATCTTGTTCGTTCTAGCCCTGAAAAGTCGGGTCGAAACGTTGGCTTTTAATAAAATAGTTTTACCATTATTTAGCCTATTTATGACCGCCACCCCGGACCATCTCCTTCTTTTAAAAAAAAAATTCTCTTTTTTCCTAACTATTCCAAATTTGTTTTTCGCCGACATAAACTGGTTGGCACGTGTTTCGCTAAAGTGTTAATTCTATTTGTTGTGTTTCGTCATAATTTAATCTTATTTTCCAGACTTTTTATGCTTCCTCACTACCGAAGATAAGTTAAAAAAAAATGTGCTCAAAATTGAAAATTTCTATTCCTGTTTTAGGTTTCAGACATCAAGGGTCAAATTTGATTCGGTGTCTGTCTGTCTGTAATTGAACCTACTACTATCGTTTATCCCATTTTTAGGTATTTTGCGGATTGGTGCCTCGATGGTCCCACATCAATTTTATTGAATTCCCTCTAACACTTCCGCTTGCGCACGCGTAAACGTGTTTTCATAAATATGCCAATATTTTAGAAACGGCTCGTTCGAGTCGGCTCAAAGTTGAAAGAAAGATGAGTTTTGGTAAAATAAAGTTATTAGCATAAAAATGAAATTGTCAAGTTTCTAACTGGTACGTACTTTATATAAAATATATTATTCCTTTGAAGCAATTGAATTGGTTGTTTCGTGTTATGGATATTGTTTATATATTGTACTAAAATCCTATACAATAAACATTACAATTTATAATTATAACTGATATCAGATTATTACATTTCTAGTAAGGAAACTATAAGGTTAGTATGGAAATTATTTTACGTAATTGCTCCTTTGTAATAATATCTAGGTAATGGTTACGGTTTCGTGAAATAATTTCTGTTCTTTGTCTTTTAGACGCCGTAGGGAAAACTTTATTTTTTTTTTCAAAAGAAAGGGACTTAAAGTAAGCGCCGCTATAAATAACGAAGTTTCTCTTGTTATAAGCCCCTTTTCTCCGTTAATATTTCCTCGACCTCATATCTAGGAGCTTGTTTTAAAATCTGCAGCACTTCAACTTGTAATTAAACGAGGAATGGAGCTAAAAGTGGAATTTTAAATTAAATCCGTTCATTTAAAAGTGTAAATTTGATGTGATTTAATGGCTGTTATACAGCCATTTAATTAATCTAATAAATATTTATGATTGGTAATGTAGTAACAAGTTATTAGAATACTTTTTTAATATTTTAATATTTTAAAACTATACTTTTTTTTTATATTATATGAAGTTTTATTGAACATAAACTTTTCCATTATTATTTTTAAATACAAGTTCACTACAAACTGTTAATATGAAACTTACTCATACAAAGTTTTTGATATACTTTTTATGTATTTTACACAATGAAAAAAAAAATAAAGTAATTTCATAAATGTCAAAATGTAAAGATTCATTTAGTAATTTCCTATTATAACCACTTTTATAATCCCAACCAAGAACGAAAAAATTGTTATAAAACTCACACGCTTATTTTAGTTCTTCAAAAAGTTTGGGTGAACCTTGATCTTTTTAAAGAAAAATTTTTATCAGTAAGTTTCCTGAATAATTTAAAATCAAATTTACTTTATTATGAACTCGTATGTGTAAATTTATTTTAAAAAGTTTATGATTCTTATATGTTTATTTATGTTATAACCCTAGTTCATATATGTTTATTTTTATTGTATTATTATTTTGAAGATGACCAAGTAATCATAGACCAGGATAGAGAGTACTTCGATTATATGTCCAGAAAGGTTGTCGAGACTTATAAAAATTGGAGATTGTCTATTCACTTCATGAAAAAAGAGCACCTTGGCATTTCATCTGATGTCACGCCAATTGAAAGAGGTATAAAACCAGTAGAGAAATTTAAATACCTAGGGTTAATATTTAACAGAGAAGGCGTATCCACCATTGATATCGACAGAAGAATTAGTGATGGAAAGAATACATTGAGACATGGGCCATCAAGACACCGAAAAAGAATGTCAGCAGTAGAGATGGACTTTTGGAGAAGGAAAGCAAGAAAATCCACAAGGGAAAAATAAAAAATGAAAGAATTCTGGAAATGATGTAGGTGGAAACAAATATTAAAAAGAAAAGTTTATGTTGTTTCAGGCATATCTGTCTAACAAAATCAGAACCAGAATCAGAACTCAGTGACCTCCTATATTTTTCACAAACTACAATTCAAATATTCCATTCAATCCCGTCTCACTAGATCTCGTACCTCCGACCTCTATCTACCTCCCCACCAAACTGCAGCGTTTGACGAATCCTTTATAATTAAAGCCGTCTCCTTCTGGAATACCACCCCTTTCGATATCCGACATATACAATCAGTTTCCTCATTAATCTCTCCTTTTTAACCACCTACTCTTTTCCCAACCCGATTGATCATGAAATGAAGATAAGAGAACGTTTAAAGTTCCCCCAGAAATTATTTTCTTTACTTATGCTATTTTATTTTATTATATAGTTTGTATTATACATATCAGAATGTTTTTAGTGTAATAGTTATATTTTTTGGTTTATTATTTTTTCAAAATCTTAATCTTAATAATAAATGTAAATAATTAATTTTATGTATGGCCACACAGGCATTTATTCTGTATCTGTAATTTGTCCTAAAGGGACAACAGTCCCAGGATAATAAAAAAATATTTTCATTTCATTTCATTTCAAATGTAAAACGCGATGCAAGAAAGTCTGACAGAGCATGGCATCAGAGAACAAGAAGCTTTAGATATAGAAGGATGGATGAATATCATTTAGGATATTTAGGTTAAGCATAACCACATCAGTGAAATAGTCCTTAATATATATATATATATATATATATATATATATATATATATATATATATATATATATATATATATATATATATATATATATATATATATATATATATATATCTGTTCTTCTATTTAATTTATTTTTATTTAATGGACATACGGTGTGAATGAACTCCTATTTCACTATGTACTAATGTCTTTAGTGAAATAATGCGATATTATTCAATAAACAAATGTTTAAGATTAAAAACACAAAACAGAAAAAAAGTGAGCTTCCCTTCATCTCTCTAACGAATAGACAAGAAAAGTATGATTGGATGCCAAAGGCAATCTATCATCAAAGCTCTATTATTTGTCCATGCTACGGCAAAAATAAATCCAGTTTATCTCACATTCTCTTTTATATAAGAAACATAGAAGAGAAAGCAATTGAATTTAATATAAAAATATACTGCAAATGGCTAATGAAATTGCATCGTATACTAATAAGAAAAGGGAATACTATAAAAATAACTATAACGTAAAAGTTGATACTACGATAATTGAATATTGAATTGGATTCGATATCAACTCAGATAGTCAATATTAAATAATAAAGTATGTAGGTTATTAAGTCAGTATTATAAAGTTTTCTAGTTGAATTGTCTTTTATTTTTATTATACTAATAACAATAAAAATATATGTATTGAAAAACAATTTAAAGAAAAACCTTTTGGGGTGGGGGGAAGGGAGAGGGGAGTATAATCCTAGAGGTTTGCTAAAAGAAGGGGGGGCACTTTCCCTTCAACATAACTTTAGAGAGCAGGCCTATGGAATCTTGATTTTTTTATATATTTAGTTTTTAAATCGTGGGCTCTAATCCGTAACTAGTTATTTCAATAAATTAAAAAATATATCTGATAAATTGTTATTTCATTTGTTTGTTGAAAATGTTTTTGAAGTGAAAACTTCTGTAAGTGCGTGTTTTGCACTTTTCTGTGGAGAGTGAATTAGATAGAAACGTCAGATTTCCGATATTTAATACTCGAGTAAACTCGGCTAGAGTCGACTAATTGAAATGTTTTTCACATGGATTAAAATATCTCAAAAACTATAATTCGGAGCTGCATACTGTTAAGAAAATGTTCGATGAGAATAATGATCATTTCATCCTCTTTGTACTGAGTTGTTATTCATAACTTTATTTTAATGCGGCGCAGAGTTAGACAGGCGAAAATAGAAAAAATAGGGTCGAAACCAAATTGATAACTAATTGTATTGAAGATATGGTTTAAAATATCGGCAACTAAAAATTAGACCTGCATACTGTAAGAGAGAGAATTGTTGAGTACTTCAGGCTCTCTATAATGGGCAATTATTTATAGTTTATATTTCATATTATTCATCTCGCCATTAGATGTTACCACTTCTATTGTTTGGTCTAAAAAACGCACCTTATTATTATTTTTAAAAAATGAAATTTACATCTTTATTAGCTAAAAATACAAAAAGAAAATGTGACTTGATATAGCATCAACTGACTTTCATGATAAACTACACATTGAAGAATTTCAAATTTCTATATTAATTCAAACGAATCCCAACAAATTACTTTTACCCTCCCCCCTCTGGAACAGACCCGTTACCTAGGACTCCTTCTTGACAAACGTCTTACTTGGAATCAGCAAAGGGAAAGTCGACGATTATGTTATTAACAGCATTAGGAAGGCCAATAGTATTTATCTTCAAACTTGCAACTCAATCATGGGTAAGGGGAAAGTTGGAATAAATTTAAATTAAGGATATACAAAGCAGTGTAACTTCTAACTCAACCGTAGTGAAAGCTGGGTAACACTAGACAGACATGAAAAAAGTGAGGGGCGGGGTAGCCGAGCGGGCTAACGCCTGTTCACAGCAGCCCCGGGAAAAAACTCGCATAGCCTAAAAGGCGAGGAAGGGTGAAAAAAAGACATAAAAAGCTAAAATGAGGTATCTTCGAAGTGTGAATGAATACAAATAATTTTATTATTCTGAAACTAATGTCCCTCTAGAACAAATTATAAATACAGAATATAAATTAACATGTTGGTGTGCCCATAAAATACAATTAAATATTGGTAATAAAGTAATAGTACAGATAATAAAAAGGTATAAAAACGTACAAATATATAAAACAAACAGAGAAAGATAGAATAAATAAACAAAATAGTAACTGGGATACTTTGTGAGTCTTATGACTTAGACTTTTAAGTGCTTTTCATGATCAATCTAATTGGAAATGGAATAGGTGCTTGAAGAGGAGTGATTACAAAGAGGATACTTACTTTGAGTTTCGAATTTCGGATTACCTAGGACTCCATCTGGACAAACGTCTAACTTGGAATCCTCATACCAGACTGAAACGACAAGAAACAGCTCGACGTTTCCGACTACTTCAACACTTACTAGACAAACGCTCTAACCTTCCAATCAATTATAAAAGACTCATTTACATGACTATAATAAGGCCTATTTGGACTTACGGAGATGAGCTATGGGGCTCCACCAAACCTTCAAATTCCTCTCGCATACAATCCTTACAATCCAAAATCCTTCGTAAAATCCTCAATGCTCCTTACTTTGTTACAAATAAAATTATCCATAATGACCTTAATGTTCCTTATGTTTCAGATCTGGCCCAATCCAGATATCTGTCCTTCCATAATAAACTTTATAACCATCCTAACCCTCTTGTCTCTAACCTTGCTTCCTATTCGATTACTGATAACCCTCCGAGGCGTCTGAAAAGAAGATGGCCACGTGATCTTCTAATATAGACATATTATTAGAGTGCTACCAATGGGTAGTTTCTCAACATGTGTTCCATGTCTTTATACCAATGTGCGAATTTACCAGATGGAATTTTTGTATACAGTTGTAAATATCATAAAAAAAAAAAAAAAAAAAAAAAAAGAATTTCGGAAGGGATAGAATTCTAAAGAGAGAGAGACGGTTTAGTTACAAAGGATATGTCAAACGCAGCAGTTCGGTGAGGAGGAGGATAAATGTCGACGTACGGGATCTGGTGGCAAAGTATTTAATTGAGGATTTAAATTGTAGGATCTATAGAATATAAGAGGATCATCGAGTTCTTATAGGAAGGTAGCAAAGAAGTACTGACGGCAGTAGGATGGATAAAGCCACTTCAACTCGGAGTAATACTGGGTAATATGCGTATCCCTTGAGATCCCGAAGATAATAAAAGAGTTGGGAAAAAACAAGAAAAGGTTGCTTAGATCTCGAGATACTAGAGAAAATACAAGAGAAAAGGCAAGATGGTCATGTCTGTAGAATAGGAGAATACAGAGAAACCCTGAAGCTTCCATGAAGCCCGACCAAAAGGTAAAAGATCTTAGGATAGACCTCGCCTGTCTTCAGGCTATTACGATCAAGATGGAAATCGAAAGAAGTGATGAAGGAATACGCGAGAGACCGGGTCACTTAAGGTATTTTGTATTTGAAATACATTTTCTGAAAACAATTCAAATACTTTACGCTTCCGGTATTTTAGTTCAAACTTCGTCAGACAACCGTTAGAGATGACACCACAATACATCTCCACTCTCCTCCCCCTCCCTTGCTACCATATCTTAACTTTTCCAACAACATTTTTGGGAGCAGGTTGGTTATCTTTTTTCTCTTTCTTATTTCAGCCTTCTCGATTTTTTCCTCCTTCCTTTCCTCTTTTTTTGACTCTTTGTTATATTATACGTTGGCAGTACATTCTACATTACAGTACAGTACATTCTATTTGAATAGTTAGATAGAGAATATAATGCTTTGTACATAGTTTTATCTGTATTGTATATAGCTTGTGCACCTAAGGTTTTCTTTAATTTTTATTTTATTTTATCAATTTTATTTATTGTTTCAAACGTTTAGGACAGTAATATTCTATTATTTTGTACATTGTTGTTATTCTGAAGGGACTTAGTCCCAGAATAAAGTTTTTTTTTCTATCTATCTATCTATCTATTTGCAATGTCTTAATTTTACTATTTATTTTCACTTGTTATATAACTTCATATTTCTTTTTTTCTGTTTTACATTTTATTCTAAGATTCCCATTTTAATACTTATGTCACCTTTTTTGATTATGTTTAGTTCATCATTCCACACTTTTTAACGGTTATTAATATTTATTTCTTAGTTCTTACTATAGTCATTATTCTACCAACTTCATTTTACTTTAATTTTTTTTTTACCTACATGAATCATGTTTCTCATACCTTGTTATCTGGTTCTTTTCTTAGCCCTGATGAAGGCCTGAACTTCAGGTCGAAACGTCGGCAAATGTCAAAATAAATATTATCATTTATTTTTGCCTTCTTATTTCTGACTGACCACCCCAACTATTCTTCTCTTCATTATTCACGACAGTCAACCATTTACCCACAATTACAAATACTTTGTAATTAAAATACACTGTATTTTAAAATGATAATTAAAATACATTTTGCTCAGGTCTGGTGCGGAGCCATATTGCAGGTTTACATTAATCGTCTATGTCGTGCTCGTTTTATTTGAAATCACGTCAAATATTCTATTAAATCCTTTTATTAAAATCAAAGAGAGTTAAGTGAATTTATAAGAAGGGTAAGAGGCTATAAAATAAAGAGAACAACCGCCTAGAGGCAGATTAAACAGGATAAGCAATCGATTAAGCTAAGACAGAAGAGATAGCCTATAAAAGATCGATTGTAAGTGGCTATAAAGGGCAAGGCTCTGTGTACTCTAGCTCCTATCGAACTGTCTTTGTTGAATGAATCGATAGTATTTAAAGGCCTACCTCTCTCTCTTAGCCCCCTTTAAGTCTTGATGCCTTTGGCATTATGCAAGAAGTTAAATCGAAAATATTTTATTTTTCGAATCCTAATACACTCTAGATAAAACTCTCTTATTAGCTAAAATATTAATTTAATCTTTATTTTATCATTGAGTTTGTTAACTGTACCGATTGGTGAATCATGTATTGTATTGACAATTTCCATAATTCAAAGGACAAAGCTATCCATCGATAGCCAGGCTAGCTATCTCCGAATAGCTTAGAAGTAGTTATCTGGACTGGACACAACAAGACCCATTATCAAGACTTAGGGAATAAGAACAGATTTCAGCAAAAGGTGTCATTGACCTCATCTTAAGAATATCAATTATTGATGACATCCTTTAAAACCCTCTTCCGACTTCCTTACTATTCCTCGGTATATAATCCTTATGGTCCTCAGAACAAATCACTCTTTCAGTTACATTCTTGAAGTCGCACACTTGTCCGGAGACTTAGATCCATGATCTTGTTGCCATACTCTTGTACGAGACCTGGAGTGAATTCTTGTAGTCAATCCATATATATTCTATATGTTAGATGCCATTCGTAACATACATTATGAATTAAAGTGTTACTTATAAAGTTCCCACTGCCTGCGATACGTTACGCATATTATAACTGACGTATTAGCAACATCTCCGAAATATGTTTATTTTATTATATATAATATGATATCATCAAGGTAGGCTATTAAACAAACACAATTTAAAGTAAAAATGAATTAATAAGCTTGTTCCATTGGAAAAAATTCTTCCAGTTTAATGCACAACATTTACTCGTTGAAAAACCTCAATTCCACTTCATTCCGTAGTGCTTTTTAATTGACTTCACAGCAACACTGAGGGAGTGTTTCCTTCGTCATTTAATTATTAAAAGTATACCATAAAAAACATAGTTAACTAAGAGGCTTTCAGAAAGAATTACGATTCATCAAAAAAACTGTACATTTTTGGAATTTAAAACGGAGGGCCAAGAATAGAACGAAAAATGAAAAAAAAAAAACCTGTACCTCTACAGCCTATGAAGTTCAGTACTATATAGGGGTAGTACTGTTTCTTGGTCTACGGTTGTGCAAGGAGGTGAGTTGACCTAGATCACGCTCAAAATTTCAGGTTTCCCTCCTTAATTATTCAATTAAGGGTACTCACTTTATAGAGGCTGGGCGTGCCCAAAGAGGGCTCCCAATCCCAGGTACGACCACGGCCAATGAAACAGAATCAATAATTTATCTGCCACAAATCGCGAATAGAATCTGGTACCTACCTAGGAATAGTACCAAATTAACTATATCGAATCTTGATGTTCGTGTCCAAATCTTCAAACTATTTCTTCTCAATCCGTCTATTTTCGAAAGTATATATATATTTTTTTTTTGTCTTCAATTTTTCATCCGCAACTGTCATGGTAGTGACAATTAGCAGATTTGTTGTCAGGTAGAAAATGGCATGATAGGCATGACGAAGAATGGAACCCAGCAGAACCTCTTCCCTGGTCTGTTTACATCCAGCTCCTTTTCAGTTTCCTCCTGATGAGCATTTCAGCCGTGGCCATGTCGTTGATAAGTCCATTGTGATGTCCGTGTAGTTTAAAATGAAATCGGGAGTAGAGAGTACGTATGTGCTGGTCAATGGTTGGTTGCCTTAAGTCGGTATGTACAGTCTTGTATATGAATTTTAAATAATTAATTAAATTTTAATGAAAGTATATGAATTTTTAAATCTCTCAATTTTTCATTGTAGTCCGTGATTGAGATTTTTCTTCTTTTCCTTTGCTACCTTGTTCATCAAGAAATATAACTCCTAAGAGTTGGAAAATGGATCTGCACCATAGCACTATATATAGTAAATATATTTTTTAAACTTAATGTTCTTAGAATTTTGTAAACAGCAAAGTATACGCCGCAGGAGTCGGGACAGATTTAAGGAGACCCGTGTTCCATTAGCAGACAGCTCTCATTAGACTGAGTGCATCCATTTCCCGAGAGGGAAAGCACCAGCTTGATGGGAAAAGCGGAAAGTGAAGCACAATTGCGAAAACCGGGAAAACGTATTACTTTGGAAACTTTATTCAACATTAAACAGACAAACTAAGATCTATTAAATAATCTCATGGATTCATAGTATAAGTATTGTAATGCCTGGAGGAAAAACAATTTAAGGCAGCATCATTATCTTACATACTCGACAATAATAGTTAAAATAACTTCATACGACATGCATTGAATAAAACAAAGGAAAATTTATTACATTACAGTTTATTCAATTAAAAATATTCAGGATATTATGCATAGTAGGGTGGAACAAAAAAAGAGTCATATAGATTCGATTTCGATCTTTTCTTCTCTGTCATATCGATCTTTGGATCGCGCACGTGCTATAAAGTATGCGTAAAAAAATAAATTCATATTTTTACCATAATTTTTAGAATTGTAATTTTTTGACTCTCCGAATGTTATTTCATAACCTTCTTTGGAAGGAATCTCATCGCCTTCAAATATAATAAAAAATGAACAAAAAAAAAAATCCTCTAAAAAAAGATAGATCACAATTCAAATATGAAACTATTTATTATTTTTCCATGGAGGACTTTTTATCAACTCATGAGATGTCGAAAAGCCCTTCAAAAAGAAAACCTGAAGAATTTGTTCCTATTTTTTAAAAAACGCAATTACAACAGACATGTTGAAACAATACAATATTTATATACGTACTTAAATTTTAATCAGAATTATTTAAGCTATTATTTACACTTTGAAAATATTAAAAACATAAACACATCTAAAACAAAACAATCAGACATATTGTAATGAAATCACAATAAGGTGCTCTAACCTATTATTTATTTTATATTTTATTTATCTTTATAATCTAAAATGAACAAGTACATGAAGCAGATTGTTGTATTAATTCTGAAACCCCACTATATTGATTTAAAAAAAAAAATAGTTTCCTATTTGTGTTGAGTTATCCAGAGTATTTCACTCATAAACTAAAAAAATATAACTAGAGACAATTTCAACAAGGAAATTAAAAAAAAAAATCCGTTCATATACGAATGAATATTAAAAATTAATTAACTTTATTGAAAATTTTTATAAAAAAAAGTAAATTTTTTATCGGTACAGTTTTAACTTTTTATAACTGAATTATAAATATTTTTTCCGCTCCAAATTGTACGCCAATCAATCTTTTTTTGGTACGAAATCGGCTATAAAGTTTTTTAATTTGTTCTAATAGCCGTTCTATTAGTATCAATGTTTTTTAATTACTATCTAAATAAAGAATTAATTAATTAATTAATTAATTATTTAAATATTGATTTGGATATTACTGTTGAAATAGAGAATATAGTTTTCCATGTTCCCTGAAAATTAGTCAAAGATCATTAGAATTCACTTTGAAAATAAAAGGTTCATTTACTTATTTATGCTATAAGATGTATTTCTTTAATTTTATGAGAAAAAAAAATAAATTTTTTCATATAATTATAAACAAAAAACATCGTTTTTTTTTTTTCAAGTTTTTCTCCAATATTCCATACTATGCGACAAGTCCATTTCTGCAAAACTTTGAATATTTATTTGTTATAATTACAAATATTAATATATTGCTAGACATTGAAAATGAATAACAATGATGACTCGACGCTAAATTCCTCTTATCTGACAAATCCTTCTGGAATTTATTTTATATAGTTTTTCCAGTGATGTGCAAACGACCGCAACGGTGATAAAAATGAGAATTTATGTGAGAAAGACTTCTCTTGCTGGTCATACTAAATAATGAATATATTATATAAATAAAAGATTTTGTTTTATATACTTAAAAAAATTAAAAAAGAATACATGCGAAAATAATATTTTTTTCTTTATGTAAATAATATATATTTATTTCCTTGGAAAATTAAATAAATGCGCCTCAGGTACAAATAGAAACAATCTGCGATTTCGTATAGAAATAAAAATTAAGGTTATGTAAAAAAAATATGTTTAAGTACACGCCTCAAGGGGGTCACCCAACTTTCTAATATCTAATGTACTAATATCTAATGATATCTAATATGATATCTAATGTACAACGGCTGACCACTCATTACTCTTTAACTGATCAATTTGGTAATCATAAATCGGGGTAGATCTATGGATTATGACTGCTCAGGGTCAGCAAGCGCTTGAAAAACTATATTAGTTTTCCAAAAACAAACGTCCTCGGACCCAACCCACCGGGCGATTATTGATCTCCTGGAAAACTACATTGCGACTTCTGATCAAGATACATGAGGGACATAAATTTTACAACCGGTCTTTGAGAGCTGCCTCCAGTTGTCTGAAGGAGCTCACATAACCATTTAATTCCCTTCCTCTAAAGGAAAACCTCGAACTATGTAACATTCTTCGGAGTGCGGTCACCGATCCAAGTACTTACCACTACGTTCTTTAACTCGATGTTAATATCTTAATGTATGCCCTATACCGCTGGGGTATAATAAATATTAAAATTGTAATAGGTTAGAAGAAATTGTCAGGAAAATTAATAACAATAAAAAAAATATCTGTCTTACCAATAATTCATTTTTCTTATGCACAAAATTAGGTTACCTGTAAAAAAACAAAACACAAATTAGTTAAATAAAATTGTTGTAATTAAAAATAAATCAATAAAAATGTAGGTCTGTAATAAATAAGTAATCAAATTCATTTTTATTTTGTATTTTGTTTATTAATTATGAACCCTCCCCCATATCAATTATTTTTAAAATATCGATACGAAATTTATTAATTTTTTTAAACTTTATTTCTTTACCCACACCTGTCAGAAATACTGACAATTAGCGAGTCAACTGTCGGGAAAAATACTGATAGTCTCTTGATCGGCGTGTGGGAAAGGAGTGGCCAGCGGCATCCCTTGGTTTTATGTGTGTGTCAAGTGTTAGTATGTCCATGTAAGTTATCGTGAAATGTTATGTAGTGTGTCCATATAGGTCGTTAACTGTTGGCATATTTAGATCTTTATGTAAAGTAATGTTTGTGAAGTATCATGGAGCTTTAGTTATAGTTCAAAAGTTTTTGACTGAAAGGTTTGAGTTATCGTACGTGGGACTTTTTGACTGTTCCATAAATTAGTGAAGTGAAGGTCCATATAGAGTTTAATAGATAAATTTATGTTTTAAAAACAAATTGTATATTAAGTATCAAATATTTCATCATTTAGAAATGATATAAAATTGCAGAAATAAGTAAATATCAAATTTAATAAAATAGACATAATACAGAGATTTATAAATAAATAAATACTTCAATTTAATTGTAAATTTAAATGTACCTATCGAGAGAACTCTAAGCGAGAAATCATCGAGCAATTAAGAGACCCTTTGACTTAACGAGGAAATCATTCGGAATGAATATTTCCGCGCCATCTTCCACGTTATAGGACGATTACAAACATTTACTGATATTTGTTTGAATTATTTATCATTCATATATACATAGATAGATAGAAAAAAAAATATTCTGGGACGTTTCCCTAAGAATAATAGTAAAAAAAAAATACATGTCTAGCAAAAAACTAACTTATTAAAAATTCTAAGAATATATAAAGTAATTTAAATAATAATAATTTAAACAAAAAAAAAAATCAAATAAATAAATAATAATAAATAAAAAAAAAATAAAATCTCAAGAAGAATAATGTGTTGTAATTGGAAAATATATACGCAGAAAGAAAAAGCAAACCATGAAAAAAAGAAAAAATGATGAAACCAAGTAACGAAAAAGCATTTATTTTTTATGTTAAAATATATTACAGTGCCAGATTTTGGAAAATCTGGTTTATTTGCCATTTCTTCTTTTTTTACATCACATACAGACTCACTACAATTGTAATTATTTCACATACGTAAACCAAAAACTTTCAGGACCTTGAAGAATGTTTCATGGTATGTTACAAACATTACATTAATATTTTGTTTGTCATATAAAAAATTATATGATACCTTACACAGACAAACTAACACTTACATAAGCTATGGCCGTAAACCACATGCTTGATAAAACCCTTAGAAGACTCAAAAATACGAGCATGAGGGATCTTATTGCTTAAATATAAATATTAAAATCTAAATAGGAATGCCGCTGGGACACTCCCTTACGCCTAACTACTATTATTCTGGCAAGTGTGGGTAAAAAATGAAGTAAAATAAGATTTGGTGAATACATCAGACGACTTTCAATTACCACCCTATACTTAGGACAAATCAGTATTTTCAGAAAAAGGTAAAATTTAAATTTCTAGTCACATCCTTTGGGTTTGGTGCCATTTTCTCATAATTTATCATATGTCTATTTTAGACCTTAGGTCACCAAAAAAAAAAACACATTTTTTTATTTCTTGTATGTTTTATTCAACGTTTCGGCTTCAGGAGCCATTTTCAAGAACCTGCAAAACTAATTTTAATTTATTTTTTAACATTCAAGTACAGCCTCAGACACATACTATTCAACATCCACAAGTAATACATTTAGTTTAATTTTTTTTTTTGTATGTGTTTGAGGCTGTACTTGTATATGTAATGGTACTTGTAATGGTAAAAAATAAATTAAAATTAGTTTTGCAGGTTCTTGAAAATGGCTCCTGAAGCCGAAACGTTGAATAAAACATACAAGAAATAAAAAAAAAATGTGTTTTTTTTTTTTTGGTGACCTATGGCCTAAAATAGACATATGATAAATTATGTAAAATTTAAAATTATAGACGCTTTATTTATTTACATTTCATTGAGACAATTTGTATTTGTTTAATTGTCCTTATGTATAAATTTTAATTTTCTTATAGGTGTAATTTAAACAATTAAATATTAAATAATACCAACGATAGCATTTATGAAAATCGCATATGTATATTTATATAATATTGTAGGAGTCCGTGTGATATGAAGCTCATATTACGTATGGAAGCCTGTTGTGATCTTTCGGGCGAGCTCGGGTAACCTTGGGAGCACTCGTATTCCTTTGGTTCCTCCATTTTAACTATTATCCGTTACGATCTCTATTCCTCCTTTAATTAATTACCAAATTCTTTCATATTTTATATTTAAATATTTTTTACATCAAAGATTAATGTGAAATGGTTAATTATTTCGAATAAAAAAAACTAAAGCTACTTTAGAGGAAGCTTATATTGAAAATTAGCCTTTTAAGCCCCTTTAGAGAACATCAATGAGAATAAAACCTACATTACATTAAAAACTGCTTGATAATACACCGATATACTGAGTTTAATCGAAATCGTTAGAGCGGTTTGTGAAAAATATTTAAAGTGACGAAAAAGTTAACATCTCAGGTATGCACAAACCTTAAATATTGAATTTCACTTCCATACATTTCGTTTTTGAGCTTGAATGGTCTCATACATACACACACAGACCATTCTGTGGGACTTGGTTGAAAACTCAGATTCAAAAATTTTCACAATCGAAATACTTTCCCTTACCATATATTTCATATATCTATTGATAAGTGTATAGGTATACTATATATTTTGTACAGTTATATTTAAATGAAAGTAAACATTAGTATATTTACTGTATATAATCCTATATATACAGTAACATATATCCTGTATATATATAGTTATAGCTTTTACATGGAGAAATTTGTGTGATACATTTATTTAAAATTTGGAAATATAGTGCGAGAGATGTTGAGAAGAAAATCTTCGTTCCACTCAATTTTATTCATTCTGTTACTTTTATAAATGAATGATTACTCGATTAAGAAAATTATTCCAGCTCAAAAAAGCTCCCCTAGTGAAGATTATCCTAAGCCACGAGAAAAACATAAACCTTTCGGAATGGGTTAGATAAAAACTTTTACAGCTCCCGCGCGAAGGACTTTCTCTATAGCTAAGCGCTAGGCAGTCAAGATTGGTCTTATTGGTAAGTTAGTATTGAAGTATTTTTAAATACTTTAAATAATAAAATAAAGTATCAAATAACCAAATTCCTGGAGACTAAAAATTATAGTTGCTTCCTCGAAGTTTATTGGATGAGGAGGGCTCAACAAGTCATCTTGGCCTTTAGTGCAAAAGGAAAGAAGAAGGCTGTTATAGTTGACCCTATAATTAAATATGAGACGAACGATTAGAAAGATCTCAAAATACAAATTGAGAAGGAGGAAATATATAAAAAATGCATTCCGTAACTGAAAGAGAAATATAGAGAGGAATTCGGAGAGAGAAATTTTTCGGTGCTAGGACTTTGGTTTGGAAGTAGAGGGGAAATTCCTATTTCAAGGGCTAGTTTTTCGGTAAAGCTAGGTGTTGAAAGGTATGTCATACAGATTATGGAAGAGTAAATTATTTTGGACTCACTGGGAATCCTGCACCACATCTATTAAATTAAGTACTTGAGAAGAATGAGGATGAGAAATGAAAGGAACCGACATAGAAGTATATCAAGCTAAATTGTTAGACATGTTCAATGTATTAGTATGCTGTGTCAGTGAGAAAGTTTCCGAAAGTAATATAAAAAAAAACTAAGGTGTAAGCTTTAGATCACACGATAAAAGTGAAAACATCAACGAAGCGAAATTAATAATATGAAATATTAATTATAAATAATAGCTCATTATAAGGAGAATGAAATGTTGAACATTTTCCTCGCTTACACTATGCAGATCCGATTTTTAGTTTCTGGCATATTTTAATCCTTCATTTTGACAAGATGAATTTTTGATTGTAGAATAAATATTGCGAGGTACACTTTATCGTCAATTAAAAAAATTTATTTACATATATCAAGTATATAGCAAAAGAAAAAAAAAATGTTTCACCCCTGACTGTTCATTTCTTTGAATTTATTTTTATGAGTATTTTTTCATAAAAGCTACTGTTGCAATTACTAAAACGCTGAAATAATAAAATAATTTTGTCTATATTAGGCTAAATACTAAATTAGAAAATGCTTGTATTAACTAAATAATGATGGAAAAAGCCAGTGTGTCTAATTTTCTAATAATATATACAGGTATGACTGTGTTTTATGTTTTTAATTTACTTATCTTTTGGTTATTTTATTTTTTATTGTACATAGTTTTTTAAAAATTATTATTTAGTTATTATTTTACTTTTGTTAATTTTATATTTTCTGTATATATGGTGTGAATGTGTTCATATATCATTTGTTTTCATTTGACAATATTTTTTTCCTTTTCGCCTACCTAGTATGGCGTAGCTTTAAGATACAATACTCGTTATCATTTAGTTCAAAACAACCGTTATTATTTGGTATTTGCGCTATATTTTTCCCTTATTGATTCTCAAACACAGATTCATGTTAAGATACAATTTTGACTAATAGCTCATTACAAAGAGCATGATGAACATTTCCCTCGCTAATTATATGTAAGTCCGATTTTCAGTTTTTGAAATATTTTAATCCATATCCACAAACACTTTAATTATTCGAATCCAGTCGACTTTTCCTGAGCGTTACACACCGGAGATCTGACGGATCAATCTAATTCACTCTATACTAAAAAAATAAGTGCAAAACCCGCATAAAGAAGTTTAATTTCAAAAATGATTCTTGGATGTATCCTATCTTTGATAAAATCTTTGTATCATATTCCTCGACCGCTCGCCAAGAATCCAAACTATGCGATAGATATCTTCAGTTTGATGGCGACGTAGGGAGTGCCTCGCATAGCCCGGACGCCTCAATATTGTTTAACAAGGCGACCATTTTGTTCGATACACAATCGAGTTTTATATTGTTTAAAAATTATCCAGCATTAGATTTTTTTATTATGTTAATACTAGTAATATTCAGCTGTAGTCTGTGGTACAGATCCCTTTTCATCAAATTATTAACATCCGCCTGAAACTTAGTAAATAGCTTCATCTCATCGTAACCTAACATAAATAGTGATTATTTTTTTTTTTTTTATTTGTTTTCGTAGCCTCTTTCTACTTATTTTTGTCTTTAATCCTTGGATTGTCTTAATAATACTCCTTTTAGTGTTTAAAAGCATTGTAAGGTTTATTTTTAGAATTTAGTCGTTTCTGAGTATTTCGTTCTTCATCTGTAATATAAAAGGTGATGGGGCTCACCTCAGGCTTGAGTTGACCTTATCCTCTTGAGCTTACAACTAAATTCATAAAACATCTATCTCATGTGATTTGTTGCCAACGTTTTGGAATTTTGGCTGGTGATAAATTGTTGAAAAGAGGGTTTGCCAATAGTTGGGATTTTTCGAAAAATGATTTTTTTCGTTTCGCGAACAATTCTTCTATTGTTGATAAGTTTAGTGTTGCTTGTATATCCACTTTCTTCTTTCTCTGCAGCGTGGTTCCTTTTACAACTTTTCTAATTATTCCATTTTGGAAATATCGTAATCTTTTCCCAGTTGTTTTGCTGACATGATCGAACAGAGGCACACCATACAACAGAGCCGGCCGTATTATACTTGTATAGACTAGAAGCTTCAGGCGTAAAGATAGGTTTGTTGTCCGAATCAAATTTTGGAGTCTCTATGTCTTAGATCGTACTGTTTTAATTTTTTTGTCAAAATGTCTAGTAAATTTTAAATGACTGTCAAAGTGAATACCGAGATATGTTAAGTCAGTCGATAATTTAATACTGGTGTTGTTAATTTTGAATTCATTTGGCAATTTCTTTTTTTCTTTTTTTTTGGTTTGAAAATATAATTGCTTTCGTCTTTCGTCGTAAATATCCATTTGCTTTTTCACTTTAATCGAAAGATAACATCAGCACTAAATCGAGATTAAAGGTAGCCTTAAAAATATTTAACGGTTTGGCGTGACCTACACAACCAAAATGTTAAAATAACGAGGTTATATAGACCAAACGGTCCAATATTTTTGTAGAATATTTTTTCTCGATTTTTGGATCAAATTATCTTATGTACCAAGTGGAAAGCAATTGGGTATATACGAGTATTTAATACCTAATTCTATCTATATATTTATTTATTGGGTATCACCAAAATTTGTCACTTAGACATTAGTTATAGTGAGGTAGGATAACATTCACACTATATGTACAAAACATATAAAATAAATAGAAGCAAAATAACAAAAAAATAATAATAAAAATGTATATACTTTAAACTAAATAAAATAACTTAAAAATAAGGAAAAATAAAACAAAGCAAAAAATCGCATACATTCTATATACAATATTTATAATCAAGCAAGGAATTTCCGAGGCAGGCTTTTTCCTCCAACTAGAAAGGGAAAAGCATGATTCTAGGAGAACCCTGCGCTACTCTCTCAACCGCATCACTGGTAAGTACCTAATTAAATAAACAAATTTTGCTCCAGATTGAAAACGCCCCCAATCGCAAGGGTTTTCGTAAATAAAATAGTTGTAGGTTACGGTGAGATGAAACTGTATACAAAGTTTCAGGCGGATGTTAATAATTCGATAAAAAGGAGTATCTACCACGGGTTACTAGGCATATTGGTAAACAAATGGATATATTATGAGGGGGAGGAATTAATTTTGTTTTCTTAGTCGAGTACAATGATTCATTCAAAATAATCAAATAAACAAAATATGTGTAAAAACTAGAATTAATTGCATCTTTACTGAAAATGCTCCGATTTACGTATTATATTTTATTTATTTATTTTTTTTTTGTCTATAAAAGATGTATTTGCGTCTTTCAACTTATTGTTGAAAATCAGCAAATGTGATGGCATGGGAAGGAAAGTACTCAGCAGTATCTTTTCCCTATATATTTTATTAAATCGTTAAATGAATATTTTATACTACTAAGTAAATTACTAATACAAGCCGTTTGGAGTGAGCTCTACCTCCAACATATCACAATATCGAGGTTGTATAGAAAAATGATCCAATATTATTTCAAACCACTTTTTTCCTCGATTCTGTCATTCACTTATGACTAAATTTCAAATTTCAGATAAATATTTCGAAGGCAAAAATAAATTATAACATTTATTTTGACATTTGCCGACGTTTCGACCTGAAGTTCAGGCCTTCATCAGGGCTAAGAGAATAACCAGATAAAATTGTATGAGAAACATGAGTAATGCAGGTAAAAAAAAAATTAAAGTAGAATGAAGTTGGTAGAATAATGGCAATAGTAAGAACTAAGAGAGAAATAATAATAACCGTTACAAACTGTCGAATGATGAAGTAAACATAATCAAAAAAGGCGACATAAGTATTCAAATGGGAATCTTAAAATAAAATGTAAAACAGAAAAAAAGGAATATAAAGTTATATAATTAATGAAAATAAATAGTAAAATTAAGATATTGCAAATAGAAAATAGAAAAGCGAGATATTGTAAAGTCTACCAAATGTATAGACAATGTATAATATAATAAGGAGTTAAACAGAGAAAATTAATGAAAGGAAAGAGAAAAAAAAACCGAGAAGGCTGAAATAAGAAAGAAAAAAAAAACAAACAACCCTGCTGAATATGGTGAGAAAAAAAAGAATTGAGAATATGGTAGCAAGGGAGGGGGAACAGAGGAGATTTTTTAACTATCGATAACACACTCCGACCATGGATAAATACATAATAATAATACATTTTTTTCAAATACTTTGAAGTATATTCAAAATATTTATTTTGAATTTTCAAATTAATTGATACGCTTGGAAACAAAAAGAAAAATAGGACGATGAATTGTATTGTCCCTCAATCCACGTCGAACTAAATAGAGCAAGACTCCCTTTAGAACCAGGTCTGATTGAACGGAAGCGGCAATGTCAAAGCCTACCTTTCCCCATTGGAAACTAGGGCAATGTCTGTGGCTTTGTCCGGATTTGTTAAACTAGTCGCTTTCGCAACGGATTGAAAACTAGTTTGGATAAACTGAGTTCTATTCCAGGATAATCTCATCTTAGCCCCTCCTATTGAATCTAATTCGAACAAGTAATCACACAAACGACTGGGATTACTGAACTCCCTGTTTTCTAAACCATCAAAACTTACAATTAGACAGAGAGGAAATACACGTACATACATAAACCCGTATGGGAAAATACGCTTCGTCTAATTTCAATGAAAAAAAAAAATGATAATATAATTTTTTCGATCTAAAATTATAAGGTTAATACAATTATCTACAAGGACATAAAAATAGATTTATAAACGACAGTTCTAACGCTAACATAGCTTAAAAAGAGATTTCTTCTTTTTAATTAAAGGACTGAATTGCAATCTAAAAGTAGTGATGTAGGGTACCAATAACGGATATAGCATCGAGAGGAATTCTTTTTTTTTTCACTGTAAGAGAAAAAAAGAAATATAGAAACAATAATGCTTTAAGGTAAACATTTATAAATAAATAAATTAATTTATATGTATATATAATATTATATTATTAATATATATTATTATATTATATATGGAGTAGTTATTTATTATGGAACGCGGTTTCATTTTCATTTTTTTATTTCTTTATTTATTACAATCTGTCACATTAAAGGACAATGGTAATAGTGATAAAAAGTAGTTCATTCAAACAATGCACAATAAATAAAAGTAATAAACAACTATAAAATAATACTAAACGTAAATGTATACAAACTAAAAGATATTAAACTAAACAAAAATAAGCTAATCTAACAAAATAAATACTTAAAAACTGTTTCATTATTAAAGATTTCCTACTTTTCATAGAGAATTATTTTTTGTTTATTTTCCTATTCATTAGATTTTAAGTCTCTGAGGTATATTTGATTTATTAACTAGTATTCAACACACTCCTCTATATGTATATTTTTCTTTTTTGTTTTCTAGTTTCAATCTACGTCTTTCTAAATAGATTATAAGAATTTTACGAAAGCATAATCAGCACTCATTTGAACATATTAAGGAACAGATGTAAATCATTAATAGTAAATATTTATCTATTTTTAAAATGTTTTTCATTACTACAATGGTTTGCCTACAAAAGCAATTTATCGTTTTTTTTTCTAATTTCATTTAGTTATTTTTATTTTATTGTTTTTAGCACTATTTTGCAGTATTGTGACCTTACATCTCATATTTTTATTAAATATATCTATATAGCTATGTAAATACTTCTCGTATTACTTATGTTTTAGTTATTGTTTTATTGGAATATGTATTTTGGAAAGATTAATTTTTATAAACAATACTGTTATTCTTAAGGGAATATTAATCATTGTACCAGAAAATTTTTTTTTTTCTATTCTATTCTATTATTATTATTATTCTGTATATATATATATATATATATATATATATATATATATATATTATATATATATATATATATATATATATATATATATATATATATATATATAATCACAAGCTTACATTTAGTAGCTTTTATAATTAATATGCGTTATAATTTAAAAAGAGAACACATGGAGATTGTTTAATTATTAGCTCAAATTATTCACAATAACAAATATGGATTAATGAAAAAATAATTATTTTTCTATTTTTGATAGACATTTTCCCGAAAACTCATATATACGCCAGTGTATCGAGAGTGAATTAATTTGATCCGTCAGATTTCTGAAGTGTTAACGCTTGGGCGAAGTCGGCTAGAGTCGACTAATTGAAATATTTTTACACATGGATTAAAATACTTCAGAAAATAAAAATCGGGATCACATACTGTAAGTGAAGAAAATGTTTAGCATTTCATCCTCTCTGTAATAGGTTATAGTTCAAAATTTTGCCTTAACGCAACGTGGTGTTAGAGAGCCGAAAAGGAAAAAAAATAGTGCTGAAAACAAAATGATAACGTGTTTAGTTGAACATATGGATTAAAATTTCAGATACTAAAAATCGGACCTGTATACTGTAAGCGAAGGAAATGTTCAACATTTCGTCCTCTTTGTAATGAGCTATTATTTATAATTTATATTTCATATTATTAATCTCAACTTGTTGATGTTTTCACTTGCATCGTGTGGTTTAAAGTACACACCTTAGTTTTTTTGTGTGTTACATTTAGATAATTTTAAACCAACGTTTCGGATTTCGTAACTATTGACATCTTTGTTTTAATATAAAGATATAAAACAAAATTTGGACCAAAATAATTACAATATAGTAAAATTCGATCGAGTAGTTGCAAACCTTTTGATAAAAACTAGAGGTACAGGAGATCGCTATTTCCCCTGACCAGGAAGAACTGGAAGCCCTCTGGGAGCCGTACACCTGGAAATTTATAGACATCAGGGAAACAGAATAGCTAACACTGGAGAGCCTGTCTTAAATTTATGTTCAATTTTACTACCTCTTCTCTCTGTGGTTACTGTCTAGGTCTAGCACTGAATAAAATCGTTATTCAATTCTATAAATAAAGTCCAAACT
Organism: Nezara viridula; assembly: GCA_928085145.1. Classification (NCBI taxonomy): domain Eukaryota; kingdom Metazoa; phylum Arthropoda; class Insecta; order Hemiptera; family Pentatomidae; genus Nezara; species Nezara viridula. The sequence goes on from OV725083.1 coordinate 23,458,332, forward strand.
TCTTTTCTATGGGAGTTTCTCAACCTGCTTCTTGTTTGGCCATTTCTTAATGGGCATGTCTAAAGTGGTCATTAGAATGGAACGAAAAACACTTTTTTTCGGCGGACAACATTCTAATAACCTTCAAAACTTGTCCTTTAATGTCTAAAAAAAAGACACTAAGAAATTTCATTGTTTTCTCTTTATATCTTGAGGTGCTACAAATACTTAAAATAACTGAGTAACAATAAGAATTGGAATACCAATGGTTTCGGATTGAAATACTCAAAACTGGTTGAATATAAACATTTATTTTAATGATTGATTAGTTTTAATAAATAATTATTAATTCTTACATTAAATTTTTAATTTTGTTTAACATTCAGTTGGTAACTGTTTGACAACATGACAAAATTTGATTTTTTATCCCTCTTTAAAATCACGTTAAAGGCAGAAAAAACAACACAAGTTGTCATTTTATGTCTAAAAAAACACTAAGAAATTTCATTGTTTTATATCTTGAGGTTCTGGAAATACTTAAAATAACTGAGTAACAATAATAATTAGAATACCATTGGTTTCGGGTTAAAATACTTAAAACTGATTGAAGATAAACATTTATTTTAATACTTGATTGGTTTTAATGAATAATTATTAATTCTTACATTACCCTTTTAATATATATTTTTTAATTGTGAATTGGTACTGTTCATGACGAAATTTGATTTTTTATTCCTGTTTAATATCACCTTAAACGCAGAAAACCCGAAACAAGCGGTAAGCTAATTCTTATTCTTATTCAGCTTTTATAAGTAGTTCTGGATATTATTAAGAACCATAGTGCGTGGTACAGAGCAATTTATATCGAATTATTAACATCTGCCGGAAACTCCGTAAATAGCTTCATCTCATCGTAAAATAAAATATTTTATTGTGGGCGTTTTCAATTTGAGGATCGGCAAATTTTATATTTTTAAATAATTACCAAAAACTCTTAAATACCCATTTGCTTTCTACTTGGATCGTAAGATAATTTGATCACAAAAACGATAAAAAATGTGACCTACAAAATAAATATTCGGTTCGTCCAATATCGTTATTTTGAAAATTTTGGGGAGTAGGACACGCCAAACGGCTCAATATTTTTTAAGGCCACCTTTTTTCTCGATTTTGTAATCAAATTATCTTACAATCCAAGTAGAAAACAAATGGGTATTTACGAGTTTTTCGCGCCTAATTAAATAGATTTGGCATCCTCCAGATTGAAAACATCCCAATCGCAAGGGTTTTCGTAAATAAAATAGTTGTAGGTTACGATAAGATAAAACTATTCACAAAGTTTCAGGCGGATGTTAATAATTCGATAAAAAGTGACCCGTACCACGGATTACTATGTTTGAACAAAAATTCAAAAGTTAAAAAAAATAATAAATTAATTTAGCTCGAAATTAATATTTTAATGTTTCTGTGAAAACCCATTTATTTCAATTTTGGGAAAAAAATCTAAGCATAAATTAAGAGTAACCAAATTTCTAATCATTGTTGTTATAGTAAAGAAAGGTCTGATGGTAAGTATCCAAAAACAATATTTTACCTAAAAAATGTATAAAGACATATATAAATTTCAATTTTTTGAACTTCACTTACCTACTCGAACCCATCTGGACATATGCCTCTCAGATTTACGATTCGGCAAAAAAGACCCACTTACGAAAACTACAGTCATTTCAATCTAAAATTTTATGACTTATAACAGGAGCTCCCTGGTACGTCAACAACAAAACTTTACATAACGACTTACGACAACCAACTATAGACCAACACATACGTACTCTATACTCTCGCTTTTATCTCAAACTACACAGACACACAAAAAGATTTATAACCGACATGGCTACGACTGACATGCCCATCAAGAGGAGATTAAAAAGGAGCTGGATGAGAGATCTTCTCACATAAATAAAAAAAATGAATAATGACCAGAAAGAGGTGCTGCTGGGTACTATCCTTCTTATGCCTTTAATGCCTATCCTCATCATAAGAACACATCTGCTGATTGTCAACACCATGACAGGTGCGGATAAATAATTAAAGAGAAATTTTCTTTTTTTTTAAACAAAATTGTAATTTTAAGCCTCTAAGATAAAACAAAGAAATATTCGTTTTGTTTTTGTGGAAATAAAAAGGACAACTTTTGAATAATATTAGAATGTTGTCCGTCGAAAAAAAGTCTTTTTCGTTCTACCCTGTCATGTCATTTATTTATTTTGTTATGTAGATTATTATGAAAACAGGAATTAAAAATTATGTTTGTTGTTATAATTCTGAATGAAAAGTTTTATTATTCATATACCTAATAATAATTTCTGTAATAATTCAATAAATTTATGAACATTATTATAATCATGCATGCTTTATATGAATGTTTAAAGAGATGAAACTAGAGAAAAAAAAATGTTGCGCCTTATAGTAGGAAGTATAGACTTGATTGTCGGGCTGTAACGTCATGCGGGTACTGTATACTTTTCAATTGAAGGCGCAACATTAATCTAGGTTTAGACATTTTAAAATCTATGGAAAACAATTATCTATGAAAAAAAAAAACACAGCATAAGGAAAAAACTATTTAATTTTTCCTATAGTTTGTGAAATGTCTAAACGCTTCACACTTTATTTTGTGTAGGGATTGTTTAATACTGCGGTGAATAACAAGAGAAATTACGATTTCTGATATATTTTCGTGTATATTTCCTCTATACTTATAATATATAATATAATTATTGTTTGTCTATAAAAATGTATAAAATAAAATTTGGAGTGCTATCAATGGGTAGTTTCTCCTCATGTTGTACATGTCATATTACTTGTTCATATTTACTTGTTGTATTTATTATTAATTACAGTTGTAAATTTCGTTAATAAAAAAAAAAATTAAATAAATGAAAAATATAAAATGAAATTTTATATTTTAAAATTATAGTGTTACCAATGGATAGATTCTCTACAAGCTTTGTCATGTCATGTATTTCTCTGTATCACATTTGCTGAATGTATATTAAATGTATAATTGTAAATTTCATAAAATATAATTTAAAAAAATATATATTTTAAAAACAATTTTTTTCCCTATAAAATATATGTATTGTATAATGGTAATTTTTAATATGGTATTGTTAATGATATGATATGTGGACTAGTGTTGTGAAAAGGGATACAAAAAAAATCATGTGTTTATATAATAATGGAATAATATGATGTAAGAGCTATTGTCCATATGGATTGATAAGTATGCTGTGTATAAAGCAACCCTATATAGTAGGGCAGCAGTACTCTTAATAAAGTATTTCTCTCTCTTAAAAATAATTAAGCAAATTTCATGACGTAGGTAAATTAATGATAATTATTTTCCAATATTTTGCTTCAACTTTGAAATGTAGAATCATTTAATTTAAAAACAATTATACAAAAAAAATAAAATAAAAAAAAACTGCGGAACATCTATCGTTCCATATTCAATCCATTTGGAATACAAATAGTTTCAGCTGTTGCAAATTCAATTAGACACGGTTCTGCCTGATTGATATGTACATAAATCCCAGAGTTTAACGACCTATACCTCAGGAATGATATTTGTTTTCACGTTTTCAATTACTTATTGCAGATATATTAAATCGTACTATAATGTAATTATTTATAAATTTTTTTAAAGTATGGAATCCATTTCGAATTAGCAATATTGGATGCAATTACTGTTCCCGAACATTTCAACGAATAATATTCTCCATTTTCAGTGAAGGAAAATAAATCCAATTGAGCCACTCCGTTAAAGCACGAATATAATAACTTGTGCAATTGGGAACTGGATTCAAACTTATCCGTGTGTTATGAATTATATATAAAAAATATCTAAAGATTTCGAAGTATGCTGTAATGATTCAGATGCTTGTTATACCAAGCGAGTGGATATTATAAATATATTTCTCCAGTGAATAAATTAATAATAATAATGAGATATAGGATATTCTGAGGTGTCTACCAAGACCTACACACAAACCCTCTAACTCCATTGGAAATTAATATTTTTGTATTTTTAATAGTTAAATTGTGCTTTTTAACTATTCTTCTTTTAATATTAACTTTATTTTATAAATCTTATTTTTAGATAATTATATTCTTAAAATCATTAACATTTTATTTAAAAATCTTTGTTAACTTATCTTTTTTTAATATTTAATTTTAATGGTTTTTGTAAACTTTTCTTCTTGTATATTGTATTGTGTATTTAATATCTAAACTGTAATCTTTAATTACTCTTCTATTAATATTAATATTTATTTTTTAAAAACATATTTGTAGCTTTTGTTCTTAAAATCATCAACCTTTATTTTTATTGTCTTTGTTAATTTATCTCCTTTTAATCTTTAACTTTCAATTTTTATAAATATAATTCAATGGTACTGTCATATTCATCTGAATGATTTTTAACTTTCTAAATTTTAAATTGTATTTGTTATCTGTAGTTTTGTGATGTATAACTATTCAATATATGATCCAATTGAGATATAGGGAGAAAATGATCCAAGTGGTTGAATAGCATACTCCCAATTACGCCTTAGAAGGATTCTAGGAAAGAACAAGATTAGCAATATTATATACTATCTTCAATTGGGTACTTGAATACACATCAATTTTTAAAATTTTACTAATCTATATATGCAATATACAGTAAGAGAAGGTATTACAGTCTTGAATATTTTCGAATCTGAGTTTTCAACAGAAATACACGTTTTGAGGTTCAATGAGTTGAAATAAGCCCCACAAATTAGTCAGTGTGTCTGTGTTTAAGTGAACATTCTAGATCAAAAACGAAAGGCCGTACGGAATTGTAACTACGTATTTAAGATAAATATATGACTGCGATGTGACAGCAGCTTTTTCGTTAAAATCAGCTAACATGAAGGGCAACTTTGCATCAACGTATTTACACATTTTTGATATTTTCTCGTAAACGGCTTTAAGGATTTTGATTAAACTTGGTTCGTCACTGTAGAATAAAATATTCTTTAATATCAGCTAGATCTTATGCTCATTGATGTTATTTAACAGGGCTACATTCAAATCTTCTACGTTCGAAATTTCTTCCTCTAAAGTACCATTAATTTTATTTATTTTAAATAAATAACTACTTCTCATTGTTATCATGTTCGACAAAAAGCTAAATATAACTTTTGAATAAAGGAAAGAAAATGAAAATGTCCAATGTACAATCCTTGATCATTTACTGGTTAAATATACAGATGTACTCTCAAATCACTCTAGGCATATATAGCTCAGAGACTGAGTTACGAGGTTTACAAAAACCGGTGGGGATATGAGGTTTTTATACCCTACCGCCGATATAATATATAGAGTTTTTGTTATTTTAATGGCCTTAAAGATTTGGTAGCTGTAAGCTTATACATTTTATAATGGCCAGGAAATAATTTCTATTCTAAGTAGAACGGTAATTGAAAGTTGAGGGATGAGCATACATGAGTGACGAGATTTCTGTTCGTATCGTAAGTGTAGGTCTTGACATTTTTTTTATTGATTTATTTAAATTAATAACTGTATTAAATAAAAATAAAACAAGTATATATGAATTACTCGAACGATAACCTAAAATAACATAGTAACAAAATAGTCAAATATGAATGAAATTACATGGAATATGAATGAAATGAACGACATGAAGATAGATTATCTAGAAGGATCCGAGGCCATCTTCTTTTCTTCCTATCTTCTAATCCTCACTCTCACTTCTATCAATGTTATATTTTACGGTATCATAATCATTGGACGTCAAATATTGGAATAATTATAAAAAAAAAGACATGAGGGTAAAATCCAAGTTCAGAGAATTTAGCGCTTCATTTCACTTTGCGAGTGTCTGCCAATGAGAAATGAACCAAGCCGATACAACTGCACAACATAATCGTTTCTGCATCACCGATTGAGCCTGTACGCATCGCTTGCGTGAGAGCTCCGATTATGAACACCGATGGTTTCCAACTTGCTGAGGTAGCTGAATTGGTTATAGCTCGAAACTCCATATCGATTAAATGTTCACCACCAATCTCTATCTATTGTAAATGACAGCGTCGAAAGATTTTTTAAAAAGTTACATTTTAACAGTTTCTGTGAATAATTTAAAGACGAGAATTTTTGAAATAAAATTCCTAAGGTACTTTTTTAAATATAGTTCTAAGTTTATTGGAAAAGTTTAACTTTTAATTATTTGCATTACGTTATATGAGAAATAAATATTAGTACTTTATTTTAATGTATCGTTTGTTTAAGTGAATAATTATAATAATAATGTTCAGATCGATATTTTGGCGAAATCAACAGAACTTTTCAATATATATGTATATATATATATATTTTTTTTTTTTTTGTATTTTTAAAGAAGTACTGTGAAAAATTTACCTGCGAAGTGACAAAGGAAAATATCTTAACACCGAAATAATAGGAAACAAATATTTCAGTCAAACTGAAACTGATTAAACATAAAAATTAATTTTTGTTTGGATTCCTAGGATTTGCTATTTAAGTCTTTGTGCTCAAATGATAAACAAAATTATAACTTCTAGTAATTTATTTAATTGAGCATTTATTGATCCTAGAGAATTTTTTTTTCTAGTCTTCAGAAATTAATAAGATTATGGAACAGAGGTGTCCAACACAAGGTACGTGTACCACTTAATTTTGCAAGAAAAAAACGAAATGTTATTAAATAAATTAAAAAAAAAAATTAGGTAATTAAATTACTTATCTACTTTTGTTAAATAATTTTAAATCATTTGAAATTTTGAATATATACGATAAATGAGGTTTAGATGAACATATCTTGAACTTATTAAGAATATCCACCAAGTACATTTTTGAAGGCGCTTAAGTTTTAAGTGAGTATTTATAAGTTCACATATTATTTATAGATGAAAAAAACTCTTCAAGTGAATCAAAATAACACCAATCAAATCATATTTGCACCGATTGTAATAGCATAATGTGAATATGCAGAGGGTAAATTAATTTAAATTTATAAAATATTAATAATTTTTTACAAGACGATAATATTTTTGTATTTGGACGCGAATTCATTTTTAATTTTGGATTATTTTAGTCTGAATTTAACGATAACGATATTTTTTTTTAACTTGTTAGAACATTATATACTACTACTTCACTAGTATGAGAAGGAGTTGGTCGGGGATCGCGGTCAAATAAATACTAAATTTTTAATAAATAGTATTTTTAATTGTTACAACGACTTTTCAACCTATCTTGCAGGTCTTCATCAGGGCTACAAAAGATATAAAATATAAAAGGTACATGGTGAAAATTAAATAAATGAATTATTAGTAGATTTCATTTATTTTATTTTCACCATGACCCTTTTATATTTTTTATTTTTTATAGCCCTGATGAAGACCTGCAAGGTGGGTCGAAACGTCGGCGTAACAATTAAAAATACTATTTTTTAAATATTTAGTATTTATTTGACCGTACTTCCCGAAAAACTCCTATTCATATATCGGTAAACGAACTCTATATCATTGCTTTACTAGTACTTTCTGATTAAAAAATATATCTCACTATTGTCATAAATTGGTTTTCAAAGTTATTTGCTTCTCTTGAAAACTTCGAATTTGTCAGTTAGATGAATCCACATTGCAACCGACATTATTATAGATAAAAATGAAGACAAATCTGCAATACGACATGCAGTTCAAGATCTTGAAGCAGACATTATTCTGCAAATGCAGCCATTATATGGCATTTCTTCTACTTTATTTCACTTATACCATTGAGCTTTTATGCTTTCTGGCTCCATTTATTCCCTTAGCTGCGATATATCCTTTCTGGCCTGGCTGGAATCCAACGGCGCCTTTTGGCTTATAACTTTAAAAGAGTACAATTAATCCGAGACTTGCATCTCAAAAGGAGAATAAAATATACGTTAATAAAATAAAGTTTGCCACACACGGTTGTTAAAATCATACATGGGCAATATTTCAAATAAAATATTTTAAAATATAAAATACATTTTTGTAATTTCTATTTTAAGAACGAAAATACTTTTTTTAAATTTATTTTTTATTAATTCAGAAATATAACATTCTGTTTCATAGACAATAATTATAGTGAAATAAGTGACATTCACATCATAATAAAAACTAAATAATAATATAAAAATATATATAGAACAAATTAAAAAAAAATAGCTCAAAGATAGGTTTTTCGGAAATAGTATCGACTAAATAAAATAATTCATTAAAAATTTTAAGGCAATTGAACTCCCATTTTTTCATTAATCTTTTTTAATCAAATCTGATAATTTTCCCATCTTCAGAGATTCCTTTATATTTACTTGACTTTGTAATGTCGTACCAATTTGTGAAAAGTACAATAATGGAACTTGAAATAACCAAGTGTTGGTTGGTGTAGTTATATATAGAAAATGAATGTGTAACACCGAAAAAAGTATTACATTTAAATGTGATTAAAAAAGTTCATAGAAAAAATGGAAGTTTAATTGCCTTTTTTTTTAAATTTATTTATTGGGTATTACAACAATCTGTCTCTTAGACATTGGTTATAGTGAAGTAGGATAATTTTCACACTATATGTACAAAAATTGTAAAATAAATAGAAGCAAAACAATAATCAAAAGTATATAAGTATATATATTGCCTTAACCTGAAAAATATAAACCGAAGCTTCCTAGAGAAAGAAAAAACATAATGTTCTCAAAAATTATCATATTTTTTTAAGGAATTAGTTGTTAAGTTCCACTTGATGAGACGTAAGTATTTTTATTTGTAATTAAAAACAAAATACTTTCATCAGTTTGTATTTGAAATACGTTTTCTAAAAAAAATTTAAATAATTTGTAATTAAAAAAACACACACAGGAAACCCTTGGCATTTTAAATATTGTATTTTAAAATATTTTTTTAGATTTTTGAAAATAAAGTATTGCGTAGAATATTCGGACCTAATCAGGATGACTTAACCGCAGAGTTGAGAGGGTTATACAACGCAGAATTGCGTGAATTGTATCCGGGCAATTTAATAGAGGTGATTACATCGCGGCGAATTAAATGAGCTTGTAAAATTGTTGGACTTAGTAACGAAAGAATACATAAAAGGTTAATATTGGCTGTGCCGACTGGTAACGTCCGAGGGGTAGACCGAAGCGAAGGTGGGAGGATTGTGTTAAGGCCGTTCTGAAGGGACTGGGTTTGGATGGCGAACGGTGGAGGGAGGTGAGTAATAAGCGATTGGTGATGTCGGCATCTAACCTTCGGGTTCGCTAAGCTTTCTATTATCATTATACTTTTTTTCCAGGTCTTTTTAAAACCTAAACCGAATTTATAAAAAACTTAAAAAATGAAACAATTATGAAAAAAAGAATTTATGAAAAAATTAAATCTATTGTACTAAAAAAAAAAGCATACATAATCCATTTATGTAAAAAGGTATGGTTTCCCAAATTTTAATATGTTAAAACATTTTTTTTACGGTATCATTAAAAAATATATTGAAATTAATAACATAAAATATCAATACGGTGAAAAGAATATAATGCAATATAGGATTTCCAATTTTACAGGAAATATAATAAAGTACACGTGCACATTAAATGTCATAAAGTAATAAATGTAGTCTCGTAAATGAGAACATAAGACCACAAGTGCAATAGAAAATCAAATAAAATAGAAAATAAAATTCTTATTATAGATATACATAAACCTTTATGTGGATTATTTTAATCAAACAAATATAAGTTTACATTATTAAAAAAAAATTATTATATATATTTTCTTTAAATTTTAATCGGCAACTGTCATAGATTTGACAATGAGCAGATGTGCTGTTATGAACTTTGGAAAATACATTATAGGCACGCGGAAGAATAGTACCCAACAGTACTTCTAACTAGTCGTTATTTGTATCCTTAATTCAGGAAAGATCTCTCATCCAGCTCCTTTTCAGTCACCTCTTGATGGGCACGACAGTTGTGGCCATGTCGTTCGTTAATCTTTTGTTGTGTCCGTATAGTTTAATATGAAATAAGGTGTAAAGAGTACGTTAGTCGACAGTTGGTTCTCGCGAGTCGGTATGTAAAGTTTTGTTGTTAACGTACCACAGAACTGCTATTATTATTCTTAAAATTTTGGATTGGAAAGATTTCAGTTTTTGTAAGTGCGTCTTATTTGCTGAACCGAAAATCTGCGAGACGTATATCCATTATGAATTTGAGAAAGTATGTGTATGTTTTTATTTTTATTTTCAATTTTGTTTTGGAAAAAAATGAGTATAGTATTTTCAGTCGCTTATAAAAATTGTTCTTTTCATTTCGACGTGTGGGTCCCAGGTCATCATTCTGTTGAATATTAGTGTAGTGTCTCGTAGAAGTGTAAATGTTAGAAGTTGTTGATTATTTTCCAAAGTGAGTTACAATTTTGTAAATTTCGCAAGTAATTTTATAAATTTAGGGAGGCTATTCTACGGTATGGTATAAAATAATTTTTGTATCTTTAGCATAGGTAGCAATAAATGTTTTTGAGTTGCTAGGGATATCATGTGTATATACAATATAGAGTAAAGGAGCCAATATTGATCCTTGAGGTACTCCTTATAAAGTATTATATTTTACTTTTTTATTTAAACAGATTCTCCACATAAAATTCCATACTATGATCAGTCAAGCGGTCAAATATTGTTTATTTTAAAAAAATAATAATAAGACTGTTGTATCAATAAAAGTTCAAAGTAAATTTATTTTGCAGATATATAAAAATACAACTTTTATGTCTAAAGGAATTAACCAGGTTTTATCTTCAGATAACATAAAGACAGTTCAAACGCAAAGATAAAGAATGGGCAGAGACATTTCTGATCTCTCAATTCCTTTTATATCTGCCGCACAGGCTGGTAGAATAACAAAGAGCTTTCCAGAAGACGTGATGCGAAACTAAAATTCTATTTTCATTATTATTTATGAGTATTAATATTAAACTCGGTTTAGAACAGGTTTTATTTATCTCAATATTTATTTCTGATTCAAAGAATCAATAGTTTTTCTAAATAACATGTTGAATAAAACATTTTAATTACAGGCTAATATCTTTCCACGATTTCATCAATTACACCCAGATTATAATTACAAAAAAATAAAATAATTTGTTATTTTACTGATTTTATACTGCATTTGAAAAATATTCTCCTTAAATTAGCTAGAAAAACTACCTGTTGGTAGTTAGATATACCTCCACCTGATAACAAAAGATCTTCTCAGATGTCAAAAATGTGACCAGTCGTTAACTATAAAACATATTTTGGAAGAGCTCTCTTTTTACACCTCAAGGTTAAAATATATCGGAATACCTCAGAATATATCAGCTTCCTTGGGAAATCAAGAAGAGATCCTTACCAAAGTTTTGTAGTTCCTAGACAATTAAAAAAATATAAAACATACATGACAAGTTTATAACTTATGATCCTTTGTAGATTTTTTTAAATTTTAAAAGTTCATTGATTTATTAATTTTTTTGTTTTAGCTTATTTATTTATCTATTCTATCATATTATCTATAAGTGAATATTATTATCATTATCTATTAATTCTTTTATTTTTTACATTTTATTTTCATTTTTTTATTTATTTTTCTACTCACTACCTGAACAGTATAAAAGCAGTATTATTAAGTTGATCGGGCGCTGATGACTTGGATGTTTTTCACCTAAACATCAAAACAAACAAACAAAACTTCCTGTTGATGGCACTGAGATAAAAGTTCTACGTTCCCGAGCCCATCTTCTTTTCAGACGCCACGAAGGGTTATTAGTGATCGAAGAGGTTAGAAACAAGAGGGTTCGGATGGTTCTGATGTTTATTATGGCAGGATAGATATCTGGATTGGGCCAAATCAAAATCATATACAACATAAATGTTTTGATAGATAATTTATTAAGTGATAAAGTAAGGAACATTGAGTATTTTGGGTAATAAAGATTGGATTGCAGATTCCTAAATCTAAACTCTTTAGGTTTAAATAGTCTTTATTATTAGTCCAGTATTTAAGTCTTTTTTAATAAATTGGAAGCTTAGAACATCTGTCAAGTAAATGCTAATCAGAAACTTCGACGGGTTTCTTGTCGTTCCAGTATGGTATGAAGATTTCAAGTGAGTCCTGGGTCCAATAGAGATAAGTGGAATATTGTCAAAGGATTCTGTAGTACAAGAGGTTATAGCCTTATGTCGAAAGGTAAAATAGATGGGGTTTATATAAATTTATTTTATTCATCTCCTGTGATGCGGCTAAGAGAGAGGCGCTGGGATCTCTTGGAGTCTTGCATTATCTTTCACATGTGGGGGAAAGGGCCCGACTCGGAGCTCCCTCGGATGACTATAAATATTGTAAATAAGTATGAATCTGTTTTTAATTTTTTTTAAATTGTATTTATTTATTTTTATATATTTAATGTTGCCTCATGCATGATTTATTCTGTTATTCCAAGTTTTCTTTTCTTTTCTTTTGTTATAAATTTCTATTGTTTTTATTTTATTGTATATATGCTATGATTCTTTCATACATCCTAAATACTCAATGCCCTTAATTGAGGCAAAATGTATTATTTTTTTCTCTATAAAAGAAGATTTAGTAGCGAAAAAAAAAATTATTCATCCAATTTTTATACGATTCTTAAAGATTCCACATGTTTAATAATATTTTTTCGACAGTAATTCATTAGAATCGCATTATATTTATGTAAAGTAAGTTGTTGTACTCATGAATTAATTTGAATTTCATTAGAAGAAATAACATGTTGATGAATATCATATGAATAAATAATAGCAGAAATAAATAATTTTTACATCGTCATAATTTAATCATAAACAATTTTAGAGAGAAATAATAACACTAAATGATGTTCCTCTTTTGACAGGTAAGATTTTTTTTGAAAATAAATGTTTATTGTGATTTAAACAAAATATCATGTAATTAATAAAAATACTCTTTTTACTGAAAGAAACTTGATTTAGTTGGTGTTTCTATTAGAACATAAATTTGTGTTTACTCATTTGACAAATAATAAAACAACATTTAACATTATTATTTCACTCTGAAATTATTTATAATTAACTTATAACACCGTGCAATTTTTATCACAGTTTGGACATAACCTAACTATTATTTCTCTGTACCATCTTCTTTCCCATATGTGTTTTTTAATCCTAAACAAACATGTACATTGTTCAAATAAAATTAAAATTAATTTAAGAGAAGTAAGATGAATGTCTCTTCTCTCGTGATTTTATGTTTTTATGCCAATCCTACATCGGGTCCGAATTAAGAAGTTGCCTAGGTATTTGACCAACACATACGTACTCTCTACTCCCAATTTCATCTTAAACTACACGGACATCACGATGGACCTATCAGCAAAATGGCCACGGCTGAAATTCTCATGCGACTGAAAAGCAGCTGGATGAGAGATCTCCTTTCCTCATTTTAGGACGTAAACAGACCATAGAAGAGGTGTTGCTGGGTTCCATTCTTCGTCATTTCAATTATGCCATTTTCTAACAACAAATCTGCTAATTTTCACCACCATGACACGTGCGGATGAAGAATTGAAGACCCCTTCCATAAATTTTTTTTTCATATAACCGTTCTAATGTTTTCTGTTTCATGGTACAGGGATTTTGAATATAAATCCATGTTTGTGGCAAAATGTTCCATTGACTGTTGGGTTATATAACACTGGAGTGTTTAACTTCATTAATTATTATTGAAATACGGATAAATAATTTTTAAAAAATATGCAGGGAAAATCTGTATTTAATATTATAAATTCAACAGCAAAATTAATGGAGTAATGGAGCATTAATACAGCTTATATATAAGTTGATATTATATAATGATACAATTATATCTGTAATGTGAAATTAATTAAAGAAACATCTATATTAAAAGCTTAGGGAATGACTTTCGTTTAAAAGAAAAGGATATTAAGATCTGTAGAATGGAAGCGTGTAGAAAAAGAATTCTCATTGAAAGAACTCCTAATTGAAATTCTCTTTGTTGTGTAAACTATACGACAGGAAAAAGAAGCTTAGAATTTACTAGAAGGTCTTAGATTTAAAAAAAAAAACTAGGTTGAAGTAAAAAAATCTACACAGAAAGTCTGAACTGAGCTACAGAGCAATCTTTAGGTAGGTCTTGTAGTCTTCTACACCTTGTTTTCATTGAATGTTCTCCCTCTCCTTATTTTAGATTTCTCATTTCCTACCTCTGGAAACTTGTATTGTGAACTAGAACTTAAGTAAAGTTAAGTTTTATATAATTCGAGAGAAATTAATGAAAACATTTACATCTCTACTGTTAAGAAACATTTTCGTTTATTAAAATTATGCCATTACGCCTGAAACAACGCCTTGTATCTGATTTTTCAGCACATTTACTTATTATAAAGGCAGAGAAAGTTTTTGATAAAATCATTTAATTTTTATATAAATATATATATATATATATATATATATATATATATATATATATATATATATATATATATATATATATATATATTCATTTAATATTAACACAACCTGCCACACTCAAGGGCAATAAGCATTAGAACTATAAGTATTCACTCATTCAATATATAAATACAAGAAATAAAAAAAAAAGAATGAAAATAAATAAAAAACAAATGATATAAATAAATAAAAACAAAAGATATAAATAAATAAAAATCAAAACGTATATATTACAACAATTCCTAAGATTTCGTGATTGTATTGTTCTAAAAACCAGACAGCTCCTTGTAAGTTCCCTTATATTCTTCCACTTCGACTAAAGTTGTTTGGTGTATGGAGGGCTATCTGCCAGGCTAGAAATGAGACTGAAGAAACTCATGAACTGTTTCATACGACACATCTTCGTCATACATCCCTTTCATAACATACATCAAGTTCCTGGATAGTGAAAGACTTAAAAAACATATATTACAAGCTTATAACTAATGATCTTTTGCAGATTTATTATTATTATTTTATTAATTATTTTATTTACTTTTTCTTTATTTTTTTATTAATTTCAATTAATTTATTGATTTTACTGCTATTTTTTAAAAGTTTATTTATTTGTCTATTCTATCTTATTATCTATAAGTGTTTATTATTATCTTTATTTATTTATTTTATTCTATCAATCCTTTTGTTAATTTTTTTTATCCTTTTCTTTTCTTTTTCTTTTTTGTATCAAATACTCAATGCCCTTAATTGAGGAAAAATGTATTTTATTTTTTTCCTCAATAAAAGAAGATTTAGCTGCGAAAAAAATAATTATTCATCCTATTTTTATACCATTCTTAAAGATTCCACATGTTTTATAATATTTTTTATATAATAATTCGTTACAAGCGCATTATTAAATTTGTAGGAAGTAAGAATTTTATTATGACATGTCTGTGAATATAATATGAATAAATAATAGGAGAAATAAATAATTTTTACAGCATCATAATTTAATAATAAACAATTTCAGAGAGAAATAATAACTTTAAATGTTGTTCCTCTTTTTACTGTTAAGACCTTTAAGTAAAATAAATCTTTATTGTGAATTTATTCAAAAGATTATCTAAATAATTAAAATAAATCTTTATTGTGAATTTATCCAAAAGATTATCTAATTAATTAAAATAATCTTTTAAAATAAAGCTTTATTGTGAATTTATCCAAAAGATTATCTAATTAATTAAAATAATCTTTTCAAAGAAAGAAACTTGATTTAGTTGTTATTTCTTCCAGAACATAAATTTGTGTTTACTCAATTGACACAATTACTCAATTATAAAACAACATTTAACATTATTATTTCACTCTGACATTATTTGTAATTAACTTATAATACCGAACAGTTTTTTTTTTTTTTTTATCACATTTTGGACATAACCTCACTATTATGTCTCCTGTCGAAATTCGATAAATGAATACTAGCAAAGTTCTTTTTGTCGACAAAATGAATTATATTTTTAAATTATTCTTTAACAATTCTTCCCCTACTACCAATGGAAAAAAAAGTTTCCTCAAAACATTTCCACTGTATACTTCAAGAATAAATTTCCAGGCCAGTCGGTCGAACAAAACATCGAACAAACAGTATGTGATGGGTTTAACATCTGAAATTATCAGAATCGTAGGGGTCACTTGTCAATTTCAATTTATTATTTTCAGCTATAAATGCACACCTATATTTAGAAAAGGTCACGTTCGATTTTTCTCAGAATAAGAAGAAAGATATGGACAAGTGAAATAAAGCTTCAATTACAATTTTATTTATATTAGATTTGCTACTTTTGCTTACGCATGAGAAAATGTATTACGCTTATAACATGCGTAAGTTTCGAAAAAAAGCCTCCTGCCTTTATATTTTTTTCTGAAACGATTTTATTATTTAATTCCAACGAAATAATTTTGAAATATAGGTGATAATGAAATCGTGATTTATTTATACAGATTTTACTTGACATCTTTTATTATTATTCCACAATTTTATATTTTTCTATCGAACTTTAGGGTTCTACTAAACCATAAAATTCTTCTCGTACCCAATCCTCACAATCCAAAATCCTTCGTGAAATCCTCAATGCTTCCTACTTTGTCACAAATAATATCATCCGTAACGACCTTAATGTATCAAATTACCAAGTTGAAGTGGCTCTATCCATCTAACCGCCGTCTGTACTTCCTTGCTACCTTTCTATACCAAGCCATCAGAACTCAGCGACCTTCCTATATTTTTCACAGCCTTTAATTTAAATATTTAACAGTTCAAATAATACAAAAAATCCATTCAATCCCGTTCCAATAGATCCAGCACTTTTGACCTCTATCCACCTCCTCACCGAACTGCTGCGTTTGACAAATCCTTTATAATTCAAGCCGTCTCCTTCTGGAATACCATCCTTCCCGATATCCGACATGCGCAATCAGTTTCCTCATTTAAATCTCTCCCTTTTAAGCTCCTTCTTTCCCAACCCGGTTGATCATGAAAAGTAGATGAGAGAACTTTTTATCTATTTTACTAATATAAACTAACACTTCTGTATATTTATATATAAGTTCATTTATTGTCCTACGGATTAAACAGTATGCTGTGTATATAGCAACCCAATATAATTGGGCAGCAATCTTTTATATTTTATATTTTTATGAGAATAATGTATTTCTCTCTCTCTCCCTGAAATGGTTTTGTTTAATTATGTTATTTTATTTTCACATGTTTGTATTGTATATATCTGTATGTATTTAGTGGTTTTGTTTTATTTTTCTTCCAATATTATTAAGTTTTAAAATGCCTCTTGGTGCTGAGGATGTTGCGCGTGGATTGGGACTTATTGATGATGGACGTTCCATTAGATATGCAGCTAATACCATCGGAGGTCCATATGAAACTTTAATAAATAAATAAATTCGAAAAAAAAAATTGCAACCTTGGAACTAGATGATATTCCAAGCAATCATCAATATTAGAAGGTGAGAGGTGAGAGACCAATTTGATGATGGAGAGGAGAGAGACCTTAATCCACGAAGCAACTCGTACTCTATTCCAAGCTCACTTCTTTTAATAGTAATTTTGTTTTTCTCTCACTAAAAATATAAGATAAATTTCTTTCAGATTTTTTTTAATGTAAATTATATCTTTCTTTTATCGAATTAGCTAAAAGCATTAGGATAAGAGAGAGGTATTTTATCCCATTAGTTCTCTGTCTCTGCTTTTATTTTGTTTTGTTTTTTTAAGAAAGAAATAGAAAAAATCATTTAAACTGAGTGCTGTCCTATTATTTTATTACAGAGAATTTTTTAGGCTGATTTTTTTTTTTTTTTTTTTTAGTGTGAACTTCTTTAGACGTACTTAACACTTTAATTTGTGGGTATTGAATAAAGACTGAGCTGTCAAACTCGGCTATGTATAGCTCATTCGGGCAAAGTCGGCTCGAATCGTTTTTTTTGTGTTTGTACTAAAGTACATCAGGAACTAAAAATCGGACTTGTATACTGTAAGAAGAAAAAATGTTCTACATTTCATACCATTTGTAATGAGCTATTATTTAAAATTTTATCTTGACTCGAGGTCCTGTTTGAGAGGCTAAATAATAAAGACTGGTTTGAATATTTGGACTAAATCTCAAAATTGAAATACCGTGTAGAATTTAAAAACCAATTTGTAGAAGTTAATATGAATACTTTTTTTAATTAGCCGTAAAAAGAAAAAATTAGTGTTTCTATTCGATATTCTGTTCCACTCGATAGTGTTTTGATAACTGACCTTAAAAATAGAATAAAAATTACTGACCTTAAAAATAGAATAGAAAATTGAACTTTATTCTGGGACTAAGCCCCCTTAGAATAACAATGATGAATTAGTACAAAAGAAAATACAAATCTGGCCAAAAACTGACTTATAAAAAATCTAACATTATATACATTCATTTAAAAAATAGTATGTAACCACTAAAAATGAACAAAAAAATAAATGAACATAGAATCTTCCTAAAATTACTTATTATTGTGATGAAAGATAAAAGAAGAAAAAAAAAAAAGGAATTACATATTTATACATACATAACTAAACAATTTATAAACAATAGGCTAATAATAATAACTAAATATAGGCTAATAGGCTAATATAACTAAAAGAAACTAAAATAAAATCTTCTCTAGAAAACTTGTAGTGTAATGGCGAAAAAAGAAATATATATACATATTGGTACATCGAGTGACAAAAAGTATAACCTGGAAAAATAAAAAAATAAATAAAACAATCATATAATAAGATTGGAAAAGTAATAACAGAAATGCATTGTTTTAGGTGTTTAAATATAAAACGTAGACTAAATTAATGAACTGACACTATAAAATAATATTTTATTTATATTTTATATAAATGAAATTATATTTCATTTTATTAATCCCGACTTGTTGCTTTTTTCATTTATATTGTTTGCACTTCAGCACACACCGTAGTTTTTTTTTTTTTGATTTATTTATAAAATAAAAAAAAAATAGCAAGAAAAATATTTGCCTAACTTAGAGCTTACTTATTTTAGAGTTTATAGTTATTTTATTTTGTAACTTGAAATATTAATTTGTATCGTTCGACGATATGTAGGAGATGGTTTGATGAAAATAAAGAAAATAGTAGTATATATAGAAAACAATTGTGTCCTTTCGGCTTTTTCAGAGCCTCCTAAGCGTGTTGTCGGACATGTTGATTGTAGCCATGCCCTGTTTGATTGTGTTGATATGTCCATGTTAGCTATCGTGAATCCTTCGTGGTATGACCGTATGTGATTGTTAATTGTTGACATGCCTAGATATTTATGTAAAGTAATTTTTGTGACGTACCATAAATTTATAGTTCTGAAAGTTTTGGACTGAAAATGTGTAGATTTCTTATATTGAACATTTTGGAATTTGCACTTAAACGAAAATACCGTCCTAAAATTTAGGAACAACGAAGGCATGAAATTTCCTGACATAAATGAGAATTTAGAATTTTCAGGGGATTTCTTTCAGTTTTGTGAAAACGTGAACAATGGGTCCACCTCCATTTTGTAGCAAAACCTTCAATTAAGATCCATTGCGTATTATGTGAGGGGGGGGGGGAGAGAGAGGAGAGAAGGGAGGTGGGTGTTAGTTCATCGCCCGCTGTGGCGACCTTTACAGACGTGTTGCTTCCAAAGGCGCAAACTCCACTAAGCTGCAGTCCAGTCTGCCCGTCTCCGTAATCCAATCTATCCATACATTATATATTTTGTATTTGTATTTAAACCAATATATATATATATACATATTTTTTATATCTTAATAAATCAATGATGTTTTAAAAATTGCATATTTAGAACGTATCAGATACATTTTAAATTTTAGGAAAATAAAAATTACTATTTTTTTTTTAATCTTTATTTTTCAACTCACACTTGTCAGAGATATGAACAATCAGCGAGTGTGCTGTCAGGAAGTGGAATATGCAGTGAGTCGTTGGTAGACTTGAGAGGGAGAATTGCACCACGGCATCCCTTCCTATTTTGGTTTTAATATAGCTCATACCAGACAAGACATTTCCGATTACTTCAGCACTTACTAGAAAAACGCTCTAAACTTCCAATTAATTACAAAAGACTCATATACATGACTATAATAAGGCCTATTTGGACTAACGGAATTCAGCTATGGGGCTCCACTAAACCATCGAATTCCTCTCGTATCCAATCCATACAATCCAAAATCCTTCGTAAAATCCTTAATGTTCCTTACTTTGTTACAAATAAAACAATAATGACCTTAATATTTCTTATGTTTCAGATCTGGTCCAATCTAGACATCTATCCTTCCATAATAAACTTCAGAATCATCCCAAACCTCTCGTTTCTAACCTTGCTTCCTCTTCAATTCCTGATAACCCTCCGAGGCGTCTGAAAAGAAGATGTCCCCATGATCTAGTGTTGTTGATGATGATGATCTAATGTAGAAATATTATTAGAGTGCTACCATTGGTTTCTCAACAAGTGTTTATATCATATGCATATAAACATACTCTAATTTACTAAACGTATTTCTTTAATACAGTTGTAAATATCATTAAGAAATAAAAAATTGAAAAAAAAATGTTTATAGTTAATAGACAAGATCCCTCATCCAGCTTTTTTTAAGCCTTGAATTAGCAAACTGGCATGTCCTCGTAAGTTCTTGCGAAATGTATTGTAATGTTTTCGTTAACAAGTGGAATCTGTCCTTTCTGTGGAAAGGTCTTTTTGTAAAGTAATATTGCTAATGTACCAGCTATAGTTCTGAAAAATTTTCATTTTTTGTTTTATTAAACTGAAAAGTTTGAAGTTTACATAAGTGAGTCTTATTGGCCACACTATTAGCATGCTACGGAATTCAGAATTGTTTAGAACGTTAAAATGAAAAAGAAAACTTGGTACAAACTACTAAATTGTAAGGATTTTTTTATATATATATCATCAAAACTAAAAATTATACTGAATCTGAACACCACACAAATACCTAATTAAACCATGAAGTTATACTTCACAGATTTATTCTTCACCAACAAAGATAACTCACAAATAGCAAACACAATAACTACCCCTAACGATTTGATTGAGGCTAACATGGTCATCAGAAGGTGAATAAAAAGGAGATGGATGAAAGCTTCTTCCCTGAATTAAGATCAAGAAGAGCTGCTTCATATTTCCTTATTGTAATTGTTATCTGTCAGAGGTGGAGGATGAGGAAATACAGGTAAAATAAAAATAAAATTTAATTATTTATTTTCTAAATATTGTAATAAACTTGTCTATTAAATATTTAAATGTTATGGAGGTTTACAGCCCCACTAAATTTTTTTTTCTTCCCTTTGAAAGAAGGCTTGTTGTTGGCTTGTTGAGACAACGACCGTAAAAGTTTTTGTCTTTTAGAATGGAAAAGGTTCCACTCCGAGGGACTCTCTACTCCACTTTGCTTAGAAAGCGGCAGTGAATTAAATAGAAACAACAGGTCGGTTAAAACCAAGTTCAACAGGATTCAAGTTAGGAAAAGAAAAAAAACTAAGGTGTGTGCTTCAGACCATACGATAGAAGTTAAGACATTAAAAATATGAAATATAAATTATAAATAATGGCGATTTTCGTTTCTGAGATATTTTAATCCATATCTTCATTAAAATTAATTATAATTTGGTTTTCGTCACTATTTTTCCTCTCTCTACCTGTTGCGCTAGGATACAATTTTGAATAATAGCTCATTACAAAGAGATTTTCAGTTTTTGAGATATTTGAATCCATAAGCAAAAATACTACAATTAGCCGACTCCAGCCGACTTTATCCGAGCGTTTCAGATCGGGGATCGGACGGCGGAATATAATTCACTCTCACAAAAAAAAAAGTCTGGCCTGTTTAGTCGGGCTTGACAAAATACAATGAGGTTCTTATCATTTAGATGTTAGTTTCAATGATACTTGAATAATAGGGTATACAAATAACACACGTACATTTTATATGGTTTAAATCAATAAAAAAAAAATGAAATAGTACTTGTCGATTAATTATTAATGATCAGTTGTATTTAAAGAATCCAATAAGTATTACATATATGCGAAAGTTTGAGAAGTAGGTTGGTGGAATAAGAGTTGCCTGAAGGAATTTAAGGATGAAGATTGACTTAAGGTGGCAGATAAAGAATTCCAGAAGGAAATCGCACGAATGACGAAGGATTTGCTGAAGAAAGTAGTTTTGTGAGAAGGGAGATATAAGTCAAAAAGGTTGAGATCTGATATTAAGAATGTGGATAGAGGAACGTAGAGTAAGCAGTTCTAGAATGGAGGGAGGGATTTTGGTTCTTAGAACTTAGAAAAGGAAAACAAAAAGGAATTTTCGTCGGGAGGTAGAATAGAGCAACTTCAATTCGATTTACCAGCAGGAAATATGAGAACGCCACGGTGGAAAACCAGAGCACATTGAAATCATGCAATCCTGAATTAAAAAAGTATATATAACTTACGTCGGTTCGAACTCGGAAAGATAAAAAAAAAGAAAGAAAGAAGAGGTTTGAAATGAAACGCGTGGTTGCTCAAATAAGACTGACTTTATTCTCTCCGTAATGCTATATATATAGCATTACGGTTTGTTTACAACTATTGTCTAGGATTAACTCTCATATAAACTTACATCTAACCATAACTCCCCCCCGCCAGTTTATGAACACTTCTCATAAACTAACGCAGGGTTAGTGATATAATACATAACAAAACATAATACATAACAAAACAAAACAAAATAATCTTCGTAACAAAAAAAAAAATAATCTTCCTTGGCATTCCCATACAGCCATAGCACAGAACAAATAAAATTAAACATTTTCCTGTAATAAAAGATTTCCAACTGAAACAAACCTTCTACCGTCCTTCCATAGCTTGTAGGAGACAGAAAAGAGGATATACCACTATTTACGACTGACCCGGTTCTATCGGGAGTTTCAACTGTTCTATGTGAACAGTCCTTCGTTTCTTAGGATCGTTCAGACTCTGAATGGTACAAAGGTTGTGTTCGCGAAGTACAATCACTTTGAATGGTCCGTCGTAGCGTGCTAGTTCTTTCCCCCTATTAGAACCTACCCTACGATAGACTGTCATCCCTATCTTCAAGTCCCCCATTCTGTCCTTGAGGTTCAGATTGGCCTTCTCCACCCTTTTCCGTTTTTCCCGCTCTATTTTCCCTCTCGTTTTTTCCCATACTTTCTTTATCTCTGCCCTGTTGCAAGTGATCCGTTGAGCTTGTGCTTCATCCGTGAGTGTTTCCATCCAATCCCGTCGCCGTATATTCACTCCAAACAATACCTCGACCGGAGAAAACCCTGTAACGGAGTGGATCGAATGGTTATAGGCCGCAACTGCTCTTTTCATAGCTACATCCCCTTCCAATCCCTGCTCCCCTTGATAAATACGTAGGTGGTCGCTTAACGTGCTGTGCAACCTCTCGATATTTCCTCTGCCCTTTGTATGTCCCGGAGTATTAAAATGCCAATCTATATCTAAACGTTTAACCTCCTCGCGTACGGTACTGTTGTCGAACTCCCTCCCTCCATCCGACGTTATGCGATCAGGCACTCCGTAGAACTGGGCCCACGTTTGTAGAGCCCCCACAACCGCCTCCGACAACTTATCTCTTACTTGATGTGTCATCGCTACCTTGCTGAAGAGGTCGATCATCGTAATCCACTTAAACCCCCTCCAGGTAAAAGTATCGACTTGCACATCTTTCAATGGTATGTCTCCCGTAGGGGTTTCCTCCTGTAATCCTTGAGGTGGCCGTCTATCGTATTTAGTGCGCGCGCACACTTCGCATCTCCCAATGATTTCTGAAATTGTCTTCCTCATGCCATCCCAGAAATACCTTCTGCGCAACGCTTGAAACGTCTCTTGTTCCCCCCGATGGTTGGTCTTGCCCTGGTGGTGTGCCAATGTTACCTCCCTCTGCTGCTCCTTGTCCGTCACCGTTTCGACTAAGTATTTACACCTGATAAACGATCTGTCGATGCCTATTTTTTCTGATCTCCAGAGTCTCTTGATTTTTTCCCAGACGGTTGCATTCCCCACATACAGGTGGTGAACCTTTCCCGGCTCCGAGGCGTCCTGCAGAGCCTTACGAATTTGTTCCTCTTTCACCCCTGGTTGGGACCAAATGGTGTTCACCTTCTTCCCTCCATACTTACTGAAGTCAATCTTCATGAGTCCCGACGTTCTGGTCTTCCAAATTACCTGTCGTCGCTTATCATTGATGATCTCTTCGCACTCCTCGATGTCTGTAGGCCTTTCTTCCACTGAGCTCTCTTCTCCTCTCGATCCCTCTGCTTCCACATTCCCTGGTTCCCCTTCCCCTTCTGGTGTCCACGCTCTCAAAAACTGCCGCACGTCCCGCGACGACTCTCCTTCTTCCTCCTCGATAGCATTTATCATTATGGCTCTGGACAGCCAGTCCGCTACCACGTTGTCTTTACCTGGTTTATATACGACCTCCATATTGTACTGGCTTAGAAATTGTTTCCACCGAGTGACCCTAGCCGATGATTCCTTTAAATTACCAACCCATTGCAACGGTCTGTGATCGGTATGCACCCTAAATTTTCTGCCAAAAATATACGGCCTAAAGTGTCCTACCGCCCATACAATGGCCAAGAGTTCCCTTTCCAAGGCGCTATATCGCGTTTCCGCATCTGTAAGCCGCCGACTCGCATACGCTACTGGCTGTTCCCCCTTAGTTCCCTCTTGAGCAAGTACTGCCCCCAACGCATACTCACTCGCATCTGTAGTGACAATAAACATCTTCGCAAAATCGGGGAAAGCGAGTACCGGCTTATCCTGTAACCGCGCCATGCACTTCCTTACGCTGTCCTCTATCTCCGACGTTATTATTATCTTCCGGCCTTTCTTCAGAAGATTATTAAGAGGTGCTAAATACTCCGCCATTTCCGGCACGAACCGACGGTAATAGTTGAGTGTTCCCAATAATCTGCGGATCCCTTTTACATCCCTGGGCATCGCCATATTTTGTATCGCCTCGACTTTCTGTTTATCGGGCCTGATCCCCTCCTTTGAAATGGAATGTCCCAGAAATGTTATCTGATCCTGTCCCAGAATCGATTTTTCCGCCGACAACTTCAGCCCAAACTGTCTTAATCTGTCGAATACGCGCCCTAAATGATCGACGTGCTCCTCTTCATCCTTACTGAAGACTAAGAGATCATCCATGTAGACTTGACAGAATTCTTCGTCTAATCCTCTCAAGAATTCGTCCATAAACCTCTGGAAAGTTATGGGAGCGTTCTTTAGTCCAAATGGCATGCGAGTAAACTCGTAATGCCCCCTCTCGAACGAAAACGCCGTTTTGTGTTGGTCCCTAGGGTTCATACGAATTTGGTGGTAGCCCGCCTTTAAATCCAAGGTACTAAAAATGGTTGCCCCACTAAGCCTGTCAATAATATCATCGAATCGCGGAAGCGGATACTTCTCGTCTAGGGTGTTGTCATTGAGCTTTCTGAAGTCTACCACCACCCTGTACTTCTGCTCTCCCGACGACGTCTTTTTCTTCACCGCCCACAGGGGACTATTGTATGGTGACGTGCTGTCCACGATGATGCCCTGCTTCTTCAAGCTTTCGAGCTCCTCCTTGATATGGCGACGTAAAGCCTGCGGGTAACGTCGCTCCTTCACGTACGTCACCTTTTCCTGTTTTAACGGGATCTCATGTGCTGTCCTCCCAGTTGCGCTCAACACCTCCCCCTCTTTAAAAAAAATATCCGCGTATTCCCTCTTTATCCTTTGGACCCAATGTTCCGCTTGTTCTATTGCCCCAATGTTCCCTTTTCCTCCCACTCTCCCTTTCTTACACCGGTACCTCTTTCCTCCCATTCGTACCCTCCAACCTGTTCCCCTGTAGTTTATTCGTGGTCTCACTCTACTCAATAGGTCACATCCGATTATACCCCCATATTCTCTCGGCATATTCTCTACTACATGTACCCTCAACTTCCCACTTCCTGGGATCCATTTGTCTAAATCTAACTCTACTTCCCCTTCTATCCTACATGGACCACCCAAAGTGATCAACCTACACGTACATTTTTTTATTCCCGGTATCCTCTCTCCTTTACACAACTCCTCCAACATCTGCCTAGATACTATTGTATTCGAACTTCCCGTATCCACCAGACACTTTCCCTTCCCCACAACACTTATGATTGGCAAACCAACGCACTCACCTCCAATATTATTTACTACCGCGTGGCTGCCTCCCCTCTGCTCCTCTCCTCATTCGTCTGATCTTCCTCTCCTGTCCGCGACGGCTCCCCCTTCTCCACTCTTTCTGCTGCTTCTGCTTCTTCGAGCTGCACTCACCACCGGCTCCTCCTCCTCGGTTCCAGATGTTCCCGACGAATCGTCCGACTCCGATGCCGCTCCTCTCTTCCTCCACAATCTCTGGGCGTTCACCTCCATCGGCTCATCTCGGCCCGCTTCCCCCCGTCTACTCATATACGGGCATTGTCTAGCAATATGCCCCTCAGTTCCGCATTCGAAACATCGGGTTCGCGGGCAATTCGCCACTAGGTGACCTATCTTTCCGCACCCGTGGCATCTCCTGTCCTCCTTTGTCCATTTCCTTCTCTCCTTCCCTGGCTTTTTCTCCCTTATCGCCGTTCTTTCTCTCGCGCTAACTTCTCCTCCTCTTTTCTTCCAGCCTTCCTGTCTCGTTCTAAATCTACCGGGTTCCGCTCTCCTGTACGATACTCGGTTCCACCCGTTCTCATTCTCCTCTTCTCCCCTGGCTGCTTCTTCCTCCCGCGCGCTTGCATCAATCATTTCCTGGGCACACTCTACAAAACCCTTGTCTCTAGGTAGTCCATCCTTCTTTCCCGTGTCTCTACCCAGTTGTACTTTAAGGATGGTTGCCAGGAACGCCATTCTTGCTCCCGTTTCCACTGCATCCGCTACTTCCCTCGTCTTCTCCGTTACATTGTTGAATCGTGCCAACAGGTTTGCTGCATATTGTCCGTTGGACTGATACGGCTGTTTCTTCTCTCGGAACATCTGTAAGATGTCTTCTTCTGGGGCCCAACGGCCCCCTCCAAATGCCTTCTTCAGCCTGTCCTTCACGGTGCTCCATGGGGTGTCCTCATCCGCCTGGATCATGTTCAGCACACTCCTTTTAACCCGGCATACCAAGGCTGCCCTCAATGCGTTGGCATCCAGCGGATCTATCAAGTTTTCCCCTTCTTTGGCCGCTATACGCGATATCACCCGGTCGCCTCCCTTTAGAAAGTGGTTCAACTCACCTGTTCCTCCATCAAATCTCTCCAGGTCAGATATAGCTCTCCTCAGGTCCTGCGATGTCGCCGTTCTAACCTTCAGCCATTCCAGCGTCGTCGCATGTGCTGACGCTAACGTCTCCGTAGGTAGCGGAGGAAAGTCCCTCGCTAATGCTTCTGCCAACGTAGGAAACGCTGCCGGTGCCGCTGGTGCCGCAATCGGTTGCGCTACCTGTGCTGTAGGCGGTACTGGTGGTGGTGGACGTACTGGCGGTTGACCTACTCCGTTCGGCATCCTGTTTTTTTATTTATCTCCACGACGTGAAAAGAAAGAAGAAGAAAAAAAAATAAAAACGAAAAGACAACTACAACAGTAAACTCTTTAAGATTCCCGGGTTTCGGCACCACTTACGTCGGTTCGAACTCGGAAAGATAAAAAAAAGAAAGAAAGAAGAGGTTTGAAATGAAACGCGTGGTTGCTCAAATAAGACTGACTTTATTCTCTCCGTAATGCTATATATATAGCATTACGGTTTGTTTACAACTATTGTCTAGGATTAACTCTCATATAAACTTACATCTAACCATAACTTATATATATATATATATATATATATATATATATATATATATATATATATATATATATATATATATATATATATATATATTGCAAAAAATGTAGCATATCTCTGATAAATTTATAAATAAAACTCACAGGATCCGAGGATGGTCTAGATCCGAACCCTTAGTATTCCGAAACCCCCGTTTATCCGAACAACAAAGAGAGATAATTAAAGCAGACTGACGAATGCCAGGATAGGAATGGCTCTGTTTCCCTGCACCTATTACTGGAATTACTTCGTATTGCAGTGTCGAAATCGTGATGTGGTGTCTCTAAACGGAAAATCTAAAATATCAATATAAGCTTATTCGGAAGTTGAAAAATTTCTTTCTTTATATGTGGGGTTATATTCTGAGGTACCGACCTCTTTTTAACAAATTATCAACATCCGCCTGAAATTTCGTATATAGCTTCATCTCATTCTAACCTACAAATATTTTATTTACAAAAATTGTCGGAATTGTGACGTCTTCAATCTGGAGATCGGCCAAATTTGTCTACTTAATTATGTAATAAAAACCATTTGCTTTTTACTTGAATCGTAGGATAATATCATCACAAAATAGATAAAAAACGTACCCTACAAAAATATTGGGCCGTTTGGCTTATAGAACCTAGTTAATTCGACATCTAAACGATTCAGGTCACGCCAAACGGCCCAATATTTTTGTAGACCGCGTTTTTATCTATTCTGTGATCAAATCATCTTACGATCCAAGTGAAAAGCAAATTGATATTTATCAGTTTTTAGTGCCTAATTAAGTAGACGAATTTTGCCCATCTCTAGATTGAAAAAGCCCTAATTTCGAGAATGTTCGTAAATAAAATATTTGTAGGTTACGATGAGATGGAGCTATTTACGAAGTTGCAGTCTGATGGTGTCTTATTTCTGGAGATAAATTAGCTTAAAAGTCAAAGTTTTTCTGTAATAATGTTTATAAGAAGGGTGATAAAGCTGATTATAATGCCAGTAAAAGTTGGCTTGATAATTTCAAAATATGTATGGAATACGTTTTTTACATTAATTTTATATTTCACAGGAAAATTTCTTTACAGCCATTTTATTGGATGTAGTAGAAAAATAATCATATTTACCAATTTTGAAATACTCTATGACTTCGTATTACCCGCATTTGACAATGCAAGAGTATTTGTGAATAACTTTAATTTTTTTCCGTTTTGCAATTAACCGTACTGGGACTAGAGATGAGCAAATGCTACTTTGAGAATTGAGTACCAAGTATTTTACCCAAATTGAATTTTGGGATTGGGAATCAATCACTACTTCAGTTAGTCGTTTGACATCAAATTAAGTAATAATTAAATTCTTTCGTACCCAAATAAGGTTTGTATTTCAGTAAAATACTTGGTACTCAGGACTCAGAGTAGCAGTTGTCCATCTCTGACTGAGAATAAATAAAAATTATGATGTCAAAAAATGTTTAGTATTTATATTGGTCAATTCTTGGTTTTAAACAACTTTAGGTTTAATTCCCCTAGGTGAATTCTATTATATGGTGTAGTCATAGTTACTATTTAAAATTTCAAAACGACCTGAGGCAGTTTTGCTTTAAAAGGATTTAGGCGATTGTAATTGAGAAAGATCTCTCAAATGTAAATCCAACTAAAATGTAAACAAAAAATAAAATAATATTAATACAAAAAAAAAAAAACAAAAAAAACTGTACTTCTACAATCCAAGTAGAGTCTTGTATTCAGCGTTATGTAGGAACCATGTTTTTCTCCCGAAATCAATTAATAAATTAATTAGGAGTGCATACTTTATGGAGGCTGGTAGAACCCCAGGAAGGTCTTTCGCCTGTAGGTTAAAATACTAAAATGTATAATTTTGTTTTCTCTTTTGCTATTAATTGTTCTAGCACTTTATCGAAATTATGATTATAAATAACTATCGGTATTTTTAATGTTTTTAAAATTTTGTTTATGTTGATTTTTTTTTAGTCAACTTCTTTTTAATTTTTTAGAGTCATTGTATGCAATTTTAATTTCCAAATGACTTTAGATGGGTAGTTTTATTTTAAAGTGGTTTCGTGAAAGATCTCCAATCCAACTTCTTTTCATTCAAGTTCAGAATCTTTCATCAGATATTATGACATACTCATCGAGAAATGCTTGTTTTGAAAATAACTTTGATCCAAGTTCCTTCCCCCCTCTCCTTGAACTTGCTTTGGGATGTGGACCACGACACTCACCCACCGGCCGCGGGCAGGTGAGGCTGGGAGAGGGCGAGAATAATTCAGCCGTTGCCATGGAGACTGGGGGTCGATAGCACCCCACCCCGCCCCCTCCCTACTTCCCCTCCTCGCCCCTCCCTACTCCTCCCTCCCTCCCTCCCACACTATTAACATGTTTCCTCCGCCGCCCTATTCATCTGTGACCCAAAGCTAGGGGTCATCTTTACCGGGTCACGATCCCTCCCTTATCTACGGGGAGGGGTCTCCGAGTAGTGAATGGAGATTGTGCAACTTCTTAATGAAGGCAATTAATTTTAATTCATCTCTTCTTATCATCTGAAACGTCATCAATGGATTAATGTGATAACGAGGAACGAAGAGTATAATAATTAATAACTAGAAATAGCCATGTTTATGACAATTAAAATCAATATGAAACGTGCAAAGTGCATTCTGGATTTGCATTATTCATGTAAACAATTCTAATGAAAATCAATGTATGCATGCATGTGTGTGTATGTACACACATACATATGCATGTATATTTACATATGTATATATAATATATAAATATTTTTTATTAATTAGAAAAAAGTTTTTATTTTCATTTATGTACTTTTAAATTATATTATCCAATTTATTTATTTCTATATGTACATATATATACACTGAAAACAAATAAACATATAAATAACAAATATTGATGATTAGGGTTTTTAAATAAATTTTAATTATTTATTATGCAGCTTCCAATACAACAAAATGAATTATTTTAATTCATTATATACGAAACATACAAAATTATATAACATTTTCTGCTTGTTATAGAGTGATAGATGAAATTTGATAGATGAAAAGTGTTAGATGAAAATTATTTTTTAAAAATATTAATCATAGCCCATTCATATTTCATCAACGAAAACGTATCAACATACAAAGTTTTATTATGTTTTCTTTAAAAATATTACTTTATTCCAACGCTTCGACTTATTTTCAAACGATTAATAATGATGATACAAGTTATGCCTGTATCTAAGATGTTTATTTTACTTTTATTTCTATATTTACTTACACACACACATATATATATATATATATATATATATATATATATATATATATATTCGTTTTTTAAAAAAAATTTTACTCTTCTTATAACATTTTATTTTGTTGTTATTTCTATGCATTATTTTTGTATTACTTTATTTATTTATGTTTCTGTATATACAGTGTGAATGCACTCTCTGAACTCGTATTATAAATGTCCTCAACTGAGATAGATCGTATTTTTTCTCAATAAAAAAGTTTAAAAAAAAATAATGTTACTATAGTAAATTATTAATTAATAATAAAATATACCGGGCAGTATGTGATAAAAATACACATTTTTGAATGATGATTTGTTTTTTGTTTTTATACCTTCAAGTCTGGTAATTTTCTTTATTAAAAAAAAATTATAGAAAACATTTCTGATTAGTAAATAATTCTATAATTATTTATTAAACTTTATTTATTTGTTTAACTAAAAAAATTCGAATCCCAAAATAAAAGTAAGGTAAGAATACTTGCTATATCTAGCAACAGCACTCTTCTTGCGAATGTCATTCCTGGCAGGTGAGATTGACACGAGAAGTATCCGACAGCTTATAAATAAATTTTGAAGATGAAACCAGTTTCTATATCAGACCATGGAAAACAGGCACAAATAAAAACATGGAAAGCTTACCATAATATTACAAAAAATATTAGCATCATTAACATATAATGCTAATAGTTTTAGTAATAAAATATAGACGAAGGAGTCCTCGAATACTGCTAAAGTAAGCATGTTTTAGAGCGTTTCCTTCTTGAAAAAAAAATCTCAGATTTCTAGGAAACTAAATTATGGAAAACAAAAACGAAAACATCTAAATTATTTTATTTTTTTAGTTGAAAAAAAACTACAGCATTTTTACGGAAATTATTTAAATTGCTTACCATTGCAAATATACCAACATGTTGACATTTATTTATTTACAATATAATTTTTATTTGTTAATTTATGCTTCTCTTCTATTTTGTTTAACGTTACATAGCTCAGTAATTTCAATATTTCTTGCCTCTGATTTTATACCAGACAAATGCAACTTCTTTTTTTAACTTAACTAAACAAGTATAAATCAATTAAAAATTATATAAAGTTTTCTCATGGCCAGCTTGTTTTAAGAAAGGTGAAATGCATAGGTCTTTGACCTGATGATCGTAAAGAGCCATTATTCGTGAATCTAGACTGATTTATCTCTGTCCTAGAACAAGAGTATTTGAACCTTCTTTGGCAGAAAGGGCATTAGCGAATAGCCCTTCAAAGGGTCCGTTATCGAGCTACGAGTTACTACCCGTTACACTAATGACAACTTAGTACTTTGTAGCATGGAGCTTGGTATTCGCTTATATGCGATCTATATTTTTAAAAAAACTCACACATATAACCACATATGTATAACTCTGGATCTGGTAACATTAATTATTTTATAACTTAAATAGTTCATATTTTTGGTCTTAAGTCCCGTTTTATGCGTAGCATATAACTGTACTTCAGTAGTACTTTTCAAGGGCGCTAAATGTACTTATATATGCTGTCTTCAAGGAATAAATAGGTCCTTATATTTTCAACAATTTTAATTATACTTCTAACGAGGTTTTGAGCTGATTGGCTCAGCTTCAAGTCATCTACTATTCTACTACTGGGTGAACATAAGGTTTAAATAAAACGATAGTAAGCAGTAATAGAAATTATATAACTAATGAAATAATCGCATGAATACATTTTTATTCTAGGGACATTCATCAATCAATGCGTAAAAATTTAAGGGAGATTATGACGAGGAATACATTCTTCGGTGACAATTGTGTAGACTACATAAAGTAGTTGATGAAATTAGTATATAAAAAAATGTTTTGGTAAGTTCTCTCTCGTTATATGGCTAGATAATGAGCAACCATAGTTTTAAATTAGCTTTTTTAAATTTAATTAAGTTAAAAAACGTAAAAAAAAATAAAAGTTTTTTCTAAAGATGATGGAAAGACATTAAAAAAAAATTTCACAGCAACCGATCATTTTATTAGAATAATGAAATTCTCTTAAGATTTTAAAAAGTGAAATTTACAACTGTACTTTTTTTTTATTTTAAATGATATTTACAACTGTATACAAAAAATACATCTGGTAAATTCGCACATTAGTATAAAGACATGGAACACATGTTGAGAAACTACCCATTGGTAGCACTCTAATAATATGTCTATATTAGAAGATCACGTGGCCATCTTCTTTTCAGACGCCTCGGAGGGTCATCAGGAATCGAATAGGAAGCAAGGTTAGAGACAAGAGGGTTGGGATGGTTATGAAGTTTATTATGGAAGGACAGATATCTAGATTGGACCAAATCTGATACATAAGGAACATTAAGGTCATTATGGATAATTTTATTTGTAACAAAGTAAGGAGCATTGAGGATTTTACGAAGGATTTTGGATTGCAAGGACTGTATGCGAGAGGAATTTGAAGGCTTGGTGGAGCCCCATAGCTCAACCCCGTAAGTCCAAATAGGCCTTATTATAGTCATGTAAATCAGTCTTTTATAATTGATTGGAAGGTTAGAGCGTTTGTCTAGTAAGTGTTGAAGTAGTCGGAAACGTCGAGCGGTTTCTTGTCGTTTCAGTCTGGTATGAGGATTCCAAGTTAGACGTTTGTCCAGGTGGAGTCCTTGGTAACGGATTTGTTCAACAGGAATAGGTGAGGTGTTGTTAAAGGATACTTAAGGACAGGAAGTCATTGGTTTACGACGAAGGGTGAAGGTAATTTGATGGGATTTATTGGAATTTATTTTAATTCTCCAGTTCTGACACCATTCTTCAAGGTTTGTGATATGGGATTGAAGGGTTTGGGATGCAATAGATGGGTCGTTATTGACTGATAGGATACATGTGTCATCAGCATATGTGGTGATGACAGTACAACTGTACTAAAATAAAAATATAAAAAATAAATATGAAAGAAGAAATAAAAGGACAAGAAAAATTGTATAGTAAAACTAGCCACTGGTAGCACTCTAATAAAAGTTATAGAATAGAAGTTTCCGAGAAAATCTTATCTTTTAAGAAAGAATTTCTTTTTAGTAATCAATTTTTGCAGTGTATCAATCGTTATTCGAAAAGGGGATGTATTTTTTATCCGTTTTAGAATTCCTAGAATACGACTGTGTAAGCTTCGAAGATTTCAGTTTGTATGGTAGTTTTGAAATAACGATACCACGAAAGTTTCTTTTAAATTTCGTTAAAAAATATTCTTGTTCAAGGGAATTATCATGTTTAAAATAAAGTTGGAAGAACTTTATTTCGTATGTAAATAGAGAAGTGATATTGGGGAGCGTTTTTAAGTTGTTTTTTTTTTTGCCTTTATAAAGCTTTCAAATTAAATTCAAATTAAAGAGATCAGAATATAATTAAAATATATCAATTGGATTTTTATCTATGGTCCGAACTATTTTATCTCCCTCCGGCAAGTTCAATAAAGTAAATTAAGAAGAAAAATATATAAAAACAAAACACGAGAAAGACTTTATGCTGTTACTCTGAGTTTAAAATGGTATTTAATTTCTTCAGGTAAAATAATTAATGAACAGGGAAAAGCACGACCCTGGTAATAGTATTCTGCTGTTTACGTTTTTATTTTTAGAACAACGACATGTATAAAATACAATTATTTTTAAGAATGAAAAAATAGTCCGTATATGCTATCATAATTTATGTAGTTTATTAAGTTTTTCTACGTTTCGACCAAAGCAAGCGAGTCTTCATCTGGAATATTAAAAAATAAAAATAAAAACATAATATAAAATTAGAGAAGAAAAACAAAACCGTTGTTTTATATGCATGTTCCATCTTTTATCTTCTATGATTTATATATTTTTATGATGTAGAGATGGTTGACCGTTGATATAATATGAGAAGGAGTTAGTCGAGGGTGCGGTCAAATAAATAAAAAATTAAAATATATTAATTATTTTAATTTTTGCCGACGTTTTGCCTCACTTTGCAGGTCGTCTTCAGGGCTACAAAAGATTCAAAACATGTTGAAAATAAAAAATAAATATAAGTATATATGCAATAAGAAGAAGTTGTCAGATACAGAAATAAAAGATGGTATCAGAGATATAGTTAAATATTAACATTGCCATCATTAACATTTAACTACATTGTCACCCACTATATCTCTGATACCATCTTTTATTTCTGTGTCTGACAACTTCTTCTTATTTTATATATACTTATATTTTTTTATTTATTTTCAACATGTTTTGTATCTTTTGTAGCCCTGAAGACGACCTGCAAAGTGTCGGCAAAAATTAAAATAATTAATATATTTTAATTTTTTATTTATTTGACCGCACCCTCGACTAACTCCTTCTCATATATATTTTTATCTATCTTTTTTTCTATATTTTTATTTTATTTTGAGACATAAAGACCCACATCAGGTCGGAACATTGGCAAATTTAATATACAACATAACTGAAAAAATTTCTTGACTATTATAATTTTAACAGTTGATTATTTTTCCATCTATAAACAATTATTTCTATTCCCTATTACGTGGCTGCTAAAAATATTCGATAATGTGGAACCCTTTCGAGAGCAGGCAGACGAGAGCAACTCGCTCGAGTGACGTTGAAATTGTAATGAGAAGAGAACCCGTTCTTGTTTAACCCGCGTCAATTACCCCCCTTTCTACCCACCCCAACCCACACCCCCCTTGTCATAAATACTAAGGCAGTAGGCCATGGTTAGGAAATGAGCAGTGCCAACGGAATGAAAACGTTTTAATCTTCCCCCCTTTTCAATGAATTGAAAGACTTTTATATAGTTAATATACTGTATAGTCACATTAATACATGTCCTGTATAAATATTTTGATGCTATATTTTGGCTAGATTGTTATATCTCATCAGTTATTCCAGCCACAGTCACGCACCCATTGGTTACATAATGGATAGATCCATGCGCCTCGCATAATCAGTAGACTTTCTTGCAATATTTATACCATATACCTTACTTATACTAACAATGTGGGGGTATACATATTTTTGAGAAGAAACAAAGTTAATATTCGTTTTCCACATCTGGAATAAACCTTAAATACTAATTTTTATAGCAATCGAACAAAAATTTATTTTACACACTTTTTTTTTTTTTTGGATCCTTACATTTTTTTTTTATTGTAATATCATAAAAATTGTTAATACCACTCCATTGAACCAAACGAAAATGTTCATCGATATAGAATCCAATAGATTAAAGGAAATGACAAACACATGAATTTCGTAACTTAGACCTGAATATTTAAAAAAAAAATTGAAAAGTTTTTCTTAATAACTTATAAACATATAAAGGATATACTGATAATGAATTTGGAGAAAATTTCATGAACATCTAACTTGGAATCCTCATCCCAGACGACAAGAAACCGCTCGACGTTTCAATACTTACTAGACAAACGCTCTAACTTTCCAATTAATTACAAAAGACTCATATACATGAATATAATAAGGCCTATTTGGACTTACGGAATTGAGCTATGGGGCTCCACCAAACCTTCAAATTCCTCTCGTATGCAATCCTTACAATTCAAAATCCTTCGTAAAATACTCACTTCTTTCTTTGTTACAAATAAAATCATCCACAATGACCTTAATGTTCCTTATGTATCAGATTTGGCCCAATCCAGATATCTGTCCTTCCATAATAAACTTCATAACCATCCCAACCCTTTTGTTTCTAACCTTGCTTCCTATTCAACTCCTGATAACTTTCCGAGATCTCCTAATATAGACATATTATTAGAGGGCTACTAATGGGTAGTTTCTCAACATGTGTTTCATGCCATTATATCCATGTACGAATTTACTAGATTTTTTTTATACAGTTGTAAATAACATATAAATAATAATAAAAAAAAGTATTTAAGGGTTTAAATGAAACTAAAAAGCGTTCTAATTTGTTTTTTTATAACAAAAATTTATTTGGCCTACTTTACTGGAAGCATCTTTTAGTTTTCGTAATTTAAGACATTATAATTCATTTAGCGAAGACGTGATGATTCTAGAAGGACCCAGGAAAGCATTAACGATCTTGAAATTAGTGGATTTTTTTGGTATTATTACATTTTTTTTTTAACAAACTACTTAAAATCATTTATAAATATTTTTTATACTTGATAAGTAATTACCGTTATGCATGTTTAAAAAAAAATCACTACGCAAAAAAAAAATACAACTGTATCAAAGAAATACATTTAGTAAATTTGAAAATATGGATATAATGACATGAAAACACTTACTGAGTAACTACCCAATGGTAGCACTCTAATGATATGTCTACATTAGAAGATCACGAGACCATATTGTTTTCAGACGCCTAGGAGGGTTATCAGGAATTGAAGAGGAAGCAAGGTTAGAAACGAGAGGGTTGGGATGATACTGAAGTTTATTATGGAAGAATATGTATCTGAATTGGGCCAAATCGGAAACATAAGAAACATTAAGGTCATTATGGATGGTTTTATTTGTATTCCTACATCTTTACACTTTTTTTTTGTGATAATTTTAAATTTATTTCTATTCCACTTCAGTTAATTTTTTGAATATTTGTAATTCACTGCGTTATGCTGCGCGAAATCACTTTTATCTAGAAATTATCACAAAGGAGAAATAAATGAATAAGAAAAATAAATATAAATAATTCTATTTTCTTTTTTCTCTCTTCATACTTCTATCCACATCTGTCATAATCTTGACAATAAGCAGATGTGATCTCATTGTATAGAAAATTACCATTTAAGGCATGAGGAAGATTATTATCCAGCAGTACCTCTTCCTGGTCTTGTTCTACTTCATAATTTAGAAAAGGAGATCTCTCATCCAGCTCCTCTTTAGTCCTGATGGGCATGTCAGCTGTAGCCATGTCGTTGATAAGTTCGTTGCGATGTCCGTGTAGTTTAAGATGAAATCGGGAGAAAAGAGTACGTAGGTGTTGGTCGATAGTAGGTTGTTGTAAGTCAGTATGTAAAGTTTTATTGTTTGCGTACTAGGGAGCTTCTGTTATTAGTCTTAAAATTTTGGATTGAAATGATTGTACTTTTTTGCGTCTTTTTTGCAGAATTGTAAATTTCTTAGGCGTATGTGCATGTGGGTTGGAGTAGTTAAGTGTATGTATTTAGTTTTTGTCTGATTTTCAATTGAAAAAGGGGAGTATAGTATTTTCTGTCGCTTGTTCAAAGTCCTTCGTTTCACTTTGACATGTGGGCCCCAGGTCATCCTTCTGTCAAATAATAGCCAGAGATAACGTGCAGTGTCCGTCTGAGGAATTTGGTTGTAGCCGATACAAACCTGTAGGCATGTAAAGTGTAAATGTTATATGTTGTGATTTTTCATGATTTAATTTAATTTTTCAAAGTGAATACCAATTTTTTTAATTCAGGGAGACTAGCCTGGGGCCATGGTGTTTTGTTAAAATTGTTATATCGTCGGCGTAAGTAGCAGTGAATATTTGTAGGTGGTTGGCTTGTCATGCGTATAGATAATGTAAAGTAAAGGAGCCAATATTGATTCTTGAGGTACCCCTGTTGACATTGGTCGAATTGAGGAAATTTTTAAACCCTGTCGTTCAGAAAAAAACCTGTCGAAAAGGAAAGACTGAAGAATTAAATAGTATGTATAAGGTAGTATAGTTTTGAGTTTAAAGAGAAGCTCTACTTAGTTTCTTTTTAACAATTATTAAGATTTAATTATCATTTTTTTAAATAATTAAAATAAATGAAGAAATAACTTAATCTATGTTACATTGAAAAACTTAACTCTATCTTATAATAGAGTTCATCGCTATCGAAAAAGTTGTGTTTGTCCAGAGACATTTTCCAAGTCCAGACTGTCACGTTCACACAATCAGTCTTAACAGTCGACAATCTAGGATTTGTTCCACGTAGAAACTCTTGTTGAAATTTAATCAAACACAGAATGTTCTCGTGGTCAGAATATATTGGAATGTCCATTCAGTTACTGGAACAGCTCGTCCATAATGAATGGCCGTTCATTGTTAAAATAATAATTAACGATTTACGTCATTTGTTACTTGTCGATTAACACAATTAATACAAATATTTGTTTGAATGTTATAATAAATCAGTGATAAACGATACATTTATAACGTATTAAAATGATACAATTCATTTCTTAATTGGATTTAACTGACAAAAGGTCAGATGTAACGATTCCAATTCTCGGAATGTATTAATGAAAGCAAATGCAATATTTGTTTCAAATTACATGGCTGGATTTCAAATTACACTTTTTTTTCCGACGATGTAGTTTCAAACTAATATTTTATATTTATCGAAAATATATTTTTTTTGTCTATAAAAATGTATTTGCGCCTGCCAACTTATTGTTGACAATCCGCAAATGTGATGGCGATAATGATATAATGACATGACAGGCATGGGAAAGGAAAGTACTCAGCAGTACCTCTTCCCTGACTTGTTCCAATTTCTTAGGTTGTCTAAGGAAGGAGATCCCTCATCCAACGCCTTTTTAGTCTCCTGCTCATGTGCTGAGGTATGTCAGCTGTGGCCATGTCTCTTATTAGTCTGTTATTATGTCCGTTTAAATTTGTGTAAAATCGTTGATAAGGGTCGTTATTTATATGATATGATTTAAATCATATGAAAATATATGATTTATTTTATGAAGCTATAGCATTAAGAATACAATTGAATAAATATAATTTAATGTTCCCCCTGATCTTATCCGGTACGAGTCGGTTGTCGCTTTTCGATCAATCACTGAAAACAATTATTTGAATGCTTAACACCACAGGATCGGTTAGAGATGACACTCGCTCCTTATTATGCATCATATTATGACATTAATTTGTATGAATGTATTCGTGTATAAGAAATAAGACGAAACTTATCTTCTGACGATACTGATTGGTCGAAATTGGCGAAATGTTATTCGACTGAAAGCGGACTTATGGCGGAGGAGTCATGACTATACGGCGTAAGAAAAAAAAATCACTCTTCTAAAAACCACTGTATTCCAAATTTTAAATAAATAAAGTTTTTATTTTACAAAATCAACGATTGTAAATTTACATTGAACCACGAAGTACGTGTTGATAAAAAAACAACTAAGATGTTTGCTTTAGACCACACGATAGAAGTCAAAACATCAACAATGCACGTTAATAATAGGAAATATAAATTATAAATAGTAGGTCATTATAAGGAGATTGATATGCTGGACATTTCTCTCGCTTACAGTATGCGGGTCCGAATTTCAGTTTTTGAGTTATTTTAAATAATATCTTCCATCAATCTGGTTATAATTTGGTTTTTGACACCATTTTTTCCTCTTAGCTTATCTTACATGGAGTCACATTAAAATAAAAAATTAAATAATAGACCATTAAAGAGAGAGTAAATTGGTAATAAATTTCTTCGCTTACAGTATGAAATGAAAATATATTTTATTATTCTGGGACTGTTGTCCCTTTAGAACAAATTATAAGTACCGAATACATGTATTTGTGGTCATAAAAAAAGTAAATATTTAAAATAATAGTTAATTAAAAGTAAAAATACAGAAGACAAACAAAGAAAACTAAAATAACAGAAATATTTTCTGGGGCAACTTAAATAGTTCTCTTAGATATATTTCGTAACCACTCGGATTGAGAAAGGAGTAGGTGTTTAAAGAGGAGAGGTTTGAAAGAGGAAACTGATTGTGCGTGTCAAATAGCAGCAGGGATGGAATTTCAGAGGAAGGCGGCTTGAATTGCAAATGATTTGTCAAACGGAGCAATTCGATGAGGAGGAGGAAAGAGGTCAGAGGTACAAGATCTAGTGGGACGGGATTGGATGTAGTATTTAAATTGTAAGCTGTGAAAAATATAGGAGGGTTCTAATGATCTGGTACAGAAAGGTAGCTATGAAGTATTAACGGCGATACGATGGATAGAGCCACTTCAACTCGGTGTAATACTGTATAATGTATACAGGTCCGATTTTAGTTTCTGAGATATTTTAATTCATATGAAAAAACACTTCAATTAGTGATCAACTGCAGCCGACTTTACTCGAGTGTACACGGAAATCTGACGGCTCAATCTAATTCATTCTCCATAAAAAGTGCAAAACGCGCCTAAATAAGTTTTTTCACTAAAAATAAACCAAAGTGTTGAGTGAAATTGCATCAACTGCTTCCAATGTGTTGTTGAATAGTTCATAATTAACAAAAAAATCTCTATGAGTAATAAGGATGACAGAACATAATTTTTCTTTATATTTATAGTCATGTACAGGAGGATTGTGGCAAGGAGACGTATCTCCCTCTCGCAGGGGGAATAGTTTGACTCCAAAATAGAAAAAATATCCCGAAGAGAAAATGCTCTTCGCTTTTGCTTGTTGCCATGATTTTATCCACTGTAAACCAGACCGAATAATGTTGAGGGTAGAAACTGTTTCCTTAAGAAGCCCCATAGTTTCCTGACATAGTTCCTGGACGGAAACTTGGAACAAGAATTCCATCATTCCTATATAATGGCAAGCCCGAGAACTAGAAGGGGGAGGAGGGGGGAGGGAGCGAGAGGTCAATGGGTTGGCGGAAGAGGGGTGAACCCGGGTCACCTATTTCCAAGCGGTCACCGACAGCCAGCCAATTTCCTGACCCTCGCCCTGACGAGTCACTAATGAAGGGCATGGTCGAACCCTGTAGTCATGATTTAACAGGTATTCGGGGTTGCGACGGTTCGAATTTCATGATTGGAGGAAAAAAAATTATTATCAATGATTAGCCAGTTATAAACAAAAAAATTGCATTTTTCCCTTTATTTTAAAATCCCACCTGTTAATGATGAAAATTATAATAAGCGAATGTGCTGAAAATCTATGACAAGCAACTGACATTTCAGGTACGAGGGAACAAGCGAAGGCGGTTTATGAAAAAAGAATGGAACATTTTTTTATAGATAGATGGGTTCCAGAATGGGGCAGTATATAAGAAAAGATCTTAGTTGAAATTTCCTTATGAATTTTTGCTACCAACAGTAAAACACGGAGGTGGCTTCTTAATGGTTTAAAAGTGTGTATCTAGATCTGCAGTTGGAGGTTTTTATTTCTATAAGTACTTTTATATATACAGATTTTAATATTTATATCGCTGTAATCTATACAATTAAATATTAAAAATACCAAAAATAACATTTATGAAAACTGTATATGTATATTTATATAATATTGTCGGAGTCCGTATTATATTAAGCTCATGTTACTATGGGAAAGCCTGTTCTAATCTTACGGGCGAGCTCGGGTGTGCTCGTATTCCTTTGGTTCCTCAATTACAACCATTCTTCGTTACGATCTCTCATTTCTCCTTTAGTTAATCATCAAATTCTTTCATATTTTATATTTAACAATATTTTATGTTAGAGATTAATGTGAAATGGTCAGTTGTTTCAAATAAAAAAAAATAAAGGTACTTTAGGGGAAGCTATTATTAAAAATTAGCCATTCAAGCCCTGCTAGAGAACATCAATCAGAATAAAAAACTACATTTTATTTTAAATTGCTTTATTTTACATTGACATAATGAATTTAATCAAAATTTTTAGTCAAATTTAATCAAAAGTAAAAATTATAAACGGTATATTTATTTATATTTCATTGTGGGTATTTTTATTTGTATAAGTAAGTACCGTTATATATACAGACTTTGATATTTATATCGCTGTAATCTATACAATTAAACATTAAATAATACCAACAATAGCATTTATGAAAACCGCATATGAATATTAATATAATATTGTCGGAATCCGTATTATACTAATCTCATGTTACGTGTTCTTCTACGCCGTTTTCGAGAAAATCGTAAAAATGTGTTTATTCCATGATATAAAGTGCCACTTCTGGTTAGCCAATTTTGACGAAAAACTTGCTGTAACAGCGCTAGCATATAAAAATCTTAAATACGCAATTTCACTTTGGTACGACTTTTCGTTTTTGAACTAGACTGTTAACACAAACAAACACACAGATACCATTTTGAGGGAATCTCGAACCGTGTAGTTCCGTTGAAAATTGAGATTCGAAAATTTTCACGATCGCAATATAGATATTTCACATATAGATAAGTGAAAGTACAAAAAAAACTGAACTGAATTCATATAGGCAGTAGAGGTAAGTAGAACCCTTAAAACCGAAATAAAATACATTTAAACAGGTTAAAATAGAACTGAAATAGTTTGCGATTATATTGAAAACATGCCCTTGTAAAAACATTTGTCAGTATAAAGCCTCAAAACTAAAGACAATTTCTGTGAAGTCAGTA
The DNA here is from genome assembly GCA_928085145.1 of Nezara viridula. NCBI lineage: Eukaryota > Metazoa > Arthropoda > Insecta > Hemiptera > Pentatomidae > Nezara > Nezara viridula. Next base: position 23,501,979 of record OV725083.1, read on the forward strand.
TTATTCTGTTTTTGGTTCAAATTTCAAATCCTACCAAATTAATGTGATTAATAAAAAAAAAATAACCATCACCTGTATAAAAAAGGCATGTATAATTGAAATTTAATGAGAGTAAATGTTCATAATATCCCTACCTATTAATTTAAGAACATTTCGTGTGGAAAAAATCGCTTAATTGGGAATGAAGGAAGAAATTATGAAGAACTTAAGTGGGTACAAATTCTGAATAATTAAAATTCTAGGTTATTATGATCTGCACTGCTATTACGAAGCTCTAAGCTAGCTCTAAGATGAAGCTAACGGGTTTTAATTGTTTTTACCAGCCTCCTAGAGATAATAAAAGACTATGTTTTCCTAGGAAAGCGCTTATTGTTTCTTAATATTACTTTTATTTTTAATTGATGTTAATTTTAATTCATTTAACTTTTTTTTAGACATACTCCTTAACGATTGAAGTGGCACACCTAGAACAAACCATTCAACTGCCTACCTATTCCACATCCTGACGCCCAGACATAATTAAAAATAAAAACAATTTTTTGGTTAATTGTTTAGAAAAAATATTTAAATACCATAGCAGATAAATGATAATTATATTCCATATTTTTTATATGTGGTTATTACTATTTAAATTATATTTAGCCCCACAATCACAAAAAAAAAAAAATCATTTGCTTTACAAACGTGGATGATTTGAACACTTTCATTCCATCAACTTTTTACGCTAGCTCAATAGAAAAAAAAATATAACATATCAATGTGTGTATACTGTATAAGTTTCGAGTATATTTAATGTTACCTGTGCATAGGTGTATAATTATAGGTTTGTTTCGGTTAGCACTACAGGCCATGAAGACCTTCGGGCCGCGAGATGGGGTCTCCTTAAAGACGTATGTTGCTTGCGGGAGCTCAGATAGCTTGGAGGGGGTCACCCAACCTCACTTTGCTACGAACCATGGTCTCCATGGTGCAGCGGCAGCCCACCCGTAGCTCCATAGCCGATCTCTTGTGTCAGATTGGCGAAACAGACCGTCCATGGACCGACCTCAGAGTGGCTACTAACGTCCTGGTTAACCACATCCCAATTCCCGATTTAAGTACACGGTGTAGAGTCATCAGTCCTACGCCCGGTCGGTATGATTTGCCTCCAGTAGACTGACGGGCCTCACATACCCAGTGGAGGGGAGAGAGAATTGCTTACACGAGCCACCATGGGAAAACTTTTTATAGTCAAAAATGCCAGATTACTTCGATCATTTTTTTTTTCAGCTATAGTTCCCAAACGGTGAAACAAAGCGAATAACCTTTTCTTTCATAAAGTAAATAAAATTAAATTGTGCGTAGAACGAGTACCGAAACTTAATAATTTGGTTAAAATAAAATTTAGACGCCGGTTTTTACTAAACTGCTAAAACAGACAATTTACTATAAATGACGCTGCAGCTTGAAAATAAGTTTTCAAAGAGAAAAACCCATAAAATATAAGTTATAGAGCACCAAATTCCGCGTCCACTGAGTAGTTATTTTTTAAAACTGTATAATTCTTTTTTATTGAGAAAATATAAATACATTTTGCCGAAGTTAAGGCATTGAATATTTGGGATGTATGAAACAACCATACTATATACACAATAAAATAAAAACAATTAAAAGTTATAACAAAAGAAAAGAAAAGAAAATTTGGAATAACAGAATAAATCAAGTATGGACAAGATTATATATATATATATATATGTATATATATATATATATATATATATATATATATATATATATATATATATATATATTATATATATATATATATATATATAAAACACAGTCATACTGAGTACTAACAGTTTTAACATAGATAAATTATATGTCTCGAATCGGGATTCATTATTTCTTTATGAAATTTGTTTGGTTTTTTATACCTCGTTATCCTGTTTTTCGATATCTGTACCCATATATACAAGTTAAAAAAATACATTTTTTCCTACATTTTATGCAATGAATTTTCCGTTTTCGACCCTCAAGTTACTGGATTAATATTCTTTATATCAGCCGCCATTTTTACAGGTAGCAAGATCCGACTGGCAGACTCATTTTTAAATAAAAATGTTATAAATTGTTTGTGATGAAATGATGTACGTAACAGAAGTTGGTTGAATGGAATCGTTTTAGTCGCATGATACACAAGTGTACAATAAAGAGCAACAAAGAGCGACATGGGGCAACCAATTCCGCATGCGACATCAATTGAATTTTGTGCTACATAGTTGGACGGCTGCAATAGGCAACACTAGGAAACAATTATCAAGCTACATATCGTCCAGTGTTGCCTCAATGGAATCTCGCCTCAAGACTCGGTGCCTAAGTGTTGATGAGCTATTTTATTTTTTTATTTTTTAGTACTGAATACATATATAAAACTCTTTGAGTAACCATAGGTTCAATTCCGATAAGGTGAATAGTCCACGTCATCTACCAATTCCAACAAAACTCAAATTCTGAAGATCAGGCACAAAGTTCCTATTTAAATTAGGTCTTAATTATAAAAGTTCTAACCACACAGCCTCGTATCTCTAAAATGAAGGTAAGAAATATAACTTATCTATGTTTCGCCAATTCAACTATTTATCAGGACAGAAATCAAAAGAAATCGAAGATTATATCACTCCCAAAATTCCTATAGCATATAGCAAGAAAGGTGAAAAAATATAGTTGAGGAAGGTTATAATTAAACAGCTGATTAGTTAAGAAAGTACAGATGAAAAATATGCAATTATCTACCAAGAAACATATATATGCCACAAAGGAAAAATTCAAATATAAATAAGAAAATAAATAATTATAAATAAGAAAACAAAGAGAAACGAAAATTCAAATCAAAGGAAGGTTATTAGGGAAAAAACAGCTGATTGCGCAGCGTTTCTATCTATATTTCAATCTTCACAAAATATTTTTACTGATACAATCGTCATCAGAAAATAACGGGAATTCTATAAGGAAGAATATAATTATTAGTTCATAGGGTAATTGAACGATGAAAAAACAACGAAGAAGAAAGTTTGCTGAAATTGGATCACGGCCGCAACCACTTCCGCAAAGTGATTGCTTTCCGTTACCGGGTGACAATGTTGTGGAAAAATGTGAACCAGGAGCCATTTAATTTGCATTTAAATGAATCGATAACCTTATCGATCATCCGAGACCTAGGAACTATCGATTAATAATCGCAATAAATATTGCGAAAATAACAAAAAAAAATCATGGGAGAGGAGAGGGAGAGTGTGTGTGTGTGTGTCAGAGCAATATACAGTCGTTTATTTATCAAGAATATTTCGTCTATAATTGGAATCATTGTACCGTAAAGGGTTCCCGAGCACTAACAAGGTCTTCTTTTTTTTAAAATTTCTTTATTGAGTATTATAACAATCTGTCTGTTGGACATTGGTTATAGTGAGGTAGGATGACATTCACACCATATGTACAAAAAAATAAAATAAATAGAACAAAATAATAATCAAAAGAATATACAATAGATAATAAAATAAAATAACCTAAAAAATAAGAAAATTAAAACTAAGAAAAAAAAAAAAAAAAACACATGCATACCTATATACAATCAGGCGAGGGAACTCCAGGAGAACCCTGCGCCACTCTCCCAACCGCGAGATTGGTCGAGAGCACTTTAGCCATCCAAGGTCTTCTAATCTATATTTTTTTTATTAAAGAAAAAAAAAACAGATCATCAGGAACAGAAAAAAAAGTTAATTAAAAAACGAGACTGATACTGTAATATATATATGAAACACTGCTATAAATCTCATTCTGTCAGATATTTCAGCGTACTGGCCGCATTCTCTTTCAGAGCTCCAACATACTCAAATCTTGTTCCTCCTAATGCAGATTGGTAAATCGTGATTTTTTTACTAATGATCCTGAAACGAATTGACAACCATACACTGGAAGAACTCAACTTCACACAGAGAAAAAAAAAAAAAACTTGAATGAACAAAATTCAAAAAAATAATTTTTTTTTTTCGATATTCATATTAATTTTCTTCATTGGGTTCTTAAAGATCAAAATGTTAATTAATATTATTACATTCACGTTCATGCAGGAAGAGGATGCGCGAGCGATCTGAAGGAGCTGTTACAAGAAGCCGTCAGCCCTCCACTTTTCTATGACAATAATCCTTCAAAACATCATAATAACTGACTCTCTAAGTTCTCTAAAAGTAGCTGTCAAAATCTCACCTAATATAGCTTGCGATTTCCAGCAGTATTTGACTTTGTTGAGTGGGTTGTGGTAATTTTTTTTTCTTGATTTTTATTTAACTTTAACTACTTCAAACTTGTGGTTTCGCACGCGATAGATCTTTCAGAGGGATTTCGATTAAAACTTAAACGGATGTCTTAGATTCGCTTTGCCGAAAGTTATACGACGCGAAAGTTAATAAAGTTTGGAAAACGACCTCAAAATTGTGGTGTATTCCTCTACACCGCACATAATTTAATGCAGTTTTAACTTCTTTGATCCTTCGTCACATCTGTGCGATGAGAGTGAATTCCAGATGTGTACGGTATAACAGGAGCTCCATAATTAGATTATTTACGTGGTAATAAATTTATAGATGTAACTATAACTTTATTGCTGATTTATAATAGAAAAAAAATTAAACCAAACAGCCTTGTATCTCTAAAACGCAGGTGAAAAACAAAATTTTTTTAAAATTATTTTTTTAATATTATTTTAATGGAATTTACAACTGTATTACATACAGAATACAATAAGTAAATGAGAAATTGGTAACATGGCATGTACAACATGAAGAGAAACTACCCATTGGTAGAACTCAAATTAAAGTTCTATATTAGAAGATCCCAAGGCCATCTTCTTTTCAGACGCCTCGGAGGGTTATCAGGGATCGAGGAGGAAGCAAGGTTTGAAACGAGAGGATTCGGATGGTTCTGCAGTTTGTTATGGAAGGAAAGGTATCTGGATTGGGCCAGATCGGAAACATATGGAACATTGAGGTCTGGATGATTTTATTTGTGACAAAGTAAGGTGCGTTGAGGATTTTACGAAGGATTTTGGATTGTAAGGATTGGATACGAGAGGAATTCGATAGTTTAGTGGAGCCCCAAAGCTCAATTCCGTAAGTCCAAATAGGTCTTATTATTGTCATATATACGAGTCGTTTATATTTGATAGAAAGCTTAGATCATTTGTCTAGTAAGTGCTGCAGTAGTCGAAAACGTCGGGCGGTTTCTAGTCGTTTCAGTCTGGTATGGGGGTGAAAAACAAACTAACCCATAAGTTTTGCCATTTCATGAATCACCATGACAGAGAAAACAGGGAAATTCTGGATTCAGAACTTTCAATCCCTGGCTCCATTAAAACAGCAGATGAACTAGAAGAGGCAGTGGACAAATTTACAAAAAGTGTCCAAAAAGCAGCTTGGTCTTCATTGCTACCAAGGTCATCAAGAGCATGACCTTGCCAAGATATCCTCAATATATAAGGGACTTGATCACGGCAAAGAGGAGAGCACGTAAGGTATAGCAGACTAACAGACTTCCCTCAGATAGACGGACATTTAACAGACTAAATAACGAACTTAAACGACTAATACAAAAATTCAACAGAACGAATTATGATGCTTATTTGAGCAGCATATCAACTGACGATGGAAGTTTGTGGAAGCATACCAAAAATTTGTTAAAACATCGAGAGATGTCAGTACCCCTGCGAAACGAAGACGGTTCATGGGCTTTGTCGGATAGAGAAAAATCTGAACTATTTGCAGACCATCTTTCATCAGTATTTACACCATTTACCGACTTCACGAACACAGAACATGAAACCTTAGTATTTGATACTCTAGACATACCATTACAGATGACACCTCCCCCTCTTCCTTTCACTCCTTCACAAGTCGCACAACAAATCAGATATCTCCCAAAAAGAAAAGCTCCAGGTTATGACTTAATAACTGCCGAGGGTCTCCAGCAAATGCCTAGGAAAGCTCTAGTGTTCCTTACGACAATATACAACTGTATTCTGAGGACAACTAACTTCCCATTACAATGGAAATACTCACATATCAAGATGATACACAAAAGGGACAAAGACATTTTCAATCCCTCATCCTACCGACCTATCAGTCTCCTTCCGATATGCTCCAAAGTTTTCGAAAAATTAATATACAAAAGACTGGTTGACATACTGACAGACCAACAAATAATACCTGACCATCAATTCGGTTTTCGTACATTTCATTCAACTACACACCAATTACACAGAGTTACTGACTACATTGCTGGAGCGCTAGAGCAAAAACAATATGCTACCGGCGTATTTCTGGATGTTGCCCAGGCATTTGATAAAGTCTGGCACCAGGGACTTCTCTTCAAACTCAAAACTATACTGCCTAATACATATTATCTCATTCTCCAATCTTTCCTTTTCGACAGATTCTTCTCTGTCCGACAGGGTTTAGAAATTTCCTCAATTCGACCAGTATCAGCAGGGGTACCTCAAGGATCAATATTGGCACCTTTACTCTACATTGTCTATACTCATGACATGCCTACCAACTCTGAAACATTGACTGCTACTTACGCTGACGATACAACAATTTTAACAAAACACCATGACCCCAGGCTAGCCTCATTAAATTTACAAAATCATTTACTAAATTTACAAAATTGGTATTCACTCTGGAAAATTAGATTAAATCATAACAAATCACAACACATAACATTTACGCTTCGACGAGAAACATGCCCACCAGTTTATATCAGCAACAATCCAATTCCCCAGACGGACAGTATACGCTACCTCGGACTAATATTTGACAGAAGGATGACCTGGGGCCCACACGTCAAAATGAAAAGAAAGAGTTTGAACAAGCGACTGAAAATACTGTACTCACTGTTTTCTAAATCAAAATTGAAAATTAGACAAAAACTAAATACATACACTTACTTGCTCAAACCCATTTGGGCATACGCCTCACAGATTTACGGTTCAGCAAAAAAGACTCACTTACAAAAACTACAATCCTTTCAATCTAAAATTTTAAGACTAATAACTGCAGCTCCCTGGTACGTCAACAATAAGACTTTACATACCGACCTAGGACAACCAACCATTGACCAGCACATACGTACTCTTTACTCCCGATTTCATCTAAAACTACACGGACATCACAATGGACTTATCAAAGACATGGCCACGGCTGAAATGCTCATCAGGAGGCAACTGAAAAGGAGCTGGATGAGAGATCTCCTTTCCTGATTTTAGGATGTAAACAGGCCAGGGAAGAGGTGCTGCTGGGCTCCATTCTTCGTCATGCCTATCATGTCATTTTCAATTTAAACAGCAAATCTGCTAATTGTCACTACCATGACAGGTGCGGATAAAGATGTAAAGACAAAAAAAAAAAAAAAAAAAAAAAAAAAAAAAAAAAAAAAAAAAAAATATCCAATAGAACTAAAAAATTGACGTGAAGTGGTTGAAGTTAATTCTTTCCCATTGCAGAAAAATAACTTTTTTTAAAGTGATAAAGAATAATGAATAATTAATCTGTCAAAATAAAATAGAACAATATATTGGAATCGATCTATAATTACAGAGCAAACGGTAGTAAATAACAAACCGGACATTGTATTAATTGATCGGAAGATACAAAGTGGATATGTCATTGATATAGCGGTCCCAAACGATGATAATATCGGAAAGACTATAAAGATTAGGAATTAATAAGATTTGTGCTAAGAGCTTCGGCAACTTTACAAACTGAATCAAATCCAGGTATATCCAATTGCGATTTCCAGCAAAGGCCTTATCCCAGACGATACCATTTGCTGTGTCGAAAATTTGAAACTACCAGAGGAAGTGTTGGAGAAGGGCAAAAAGCAGTCCTCATAGGCACAGCGAACATCGTCAGGAAGCTCTTAAACATAAGCTAACTTTTGAGCTTAACATTTGACCTTGGTCCGGGTAGTTGAATATTTCTGGCAAAAGCTAAGAAAGTGTGAAACTCGATAATAATGAAAGGCTTAGCGAACCCGAAGGTTCGATGCCGACACCACCAATCGCTTATTACACAACTCTCTCCACCGTTCGCCGTCCAAACCCAGTCCCTTCAGGTAGGGTTTAACGCAATCTTCCCACCTTCGCTTCGGTCTACACCTCGGACGCTTACCATTCGGTACAAAAAATGTTAACCGAATAGGAAATCTTTCGTTACTAAATCCAACAATTTTACAAGCCCATTTGATTGGCCGCGATGTAATCACTTCAATTATATTACCCGGATATAGTTCACGAAATTCGGCGTTGTGTAACCGTCTGAACTCTCCGTTTAACTCATCCTTCTTCGGTTCGAATATTGTACAAAATACTTTATTTTCAACAACCTTAAGACGTTGCTCATCTCTTAATGTAAGCGGCCATGTTAAAATATAAATATTGATTTTCTACCACACAGGCGCATCAAAGAAGATACTATTTTCTTCAATAAATTAACTAATGGCAAAATCATTTTTTTCTACTCTCCTTAGTAAAATTGATTTTATAGCCCCTGTCCACCTACGTCATCCTCAGCTTTTTCCGGAAATTTCCATTCAATCAATGCCTTTATCCGTACATAGGATTCAGAGGAATATTGATTTATTTGCATCCTACATAGATTTCTTTGACAATTCATGGCCTTGGTTTGAGGAGTTTCTAAATATCAAATTTGGACGAATCAACTTTACTGAGTGGGAAGGGTCCCACTTGCGTTATTCAATTCTACATAAGGATGGACATCGATAGTAGATATTATCGAAATGTCAAAATTTCTCTCTTCGCACTAAACGCACTAAATTTTATGTGGAACAAATAACGATCAGATTAATATATAATTCCTAGTGCTTTCCGAAAACGATAGTTTTTTTTTTCCTTCTTCATTTCCTCATCTATACTTGCCAAGAGAGTGACAATAAGCAGATTTAATGGAAATATAGATCTAATGGCATGCAGGCATGAGGAAGGATAGCACCCAGCGTCACCTCTTCCTGGTCTTTGTGTGATCCATAAATCAGGGAAGGAGATCTCTCATCCAACTCCTCTTCAGTCTTCTCCTAATGGTCATATCAATGGTAGACATGCCGGTTGAGTCTATTGTAGAGATTTCAATAGATATTTGCATCTATACTCTTTATTTAAATGTTTTATTTTTTATAAAATAAAATAGTTTCAAAACAAAATATGGAAAATGTAACACCAAAGTTTTAATATCCTTAGTTAATGCAATACAAATCATTAAATTTTTAAATCAAGCATTCGTATGGATTTGTCAGTAGAGGTTCAGCCAATGCAGAAAGTTTTTTTTAGTATTCTTCGGAAGTAACCGAAATTGATTTTATGCGAAAGCCCTCCATGTAGCAAGTTATTTTTCACTATATTTGTTAAAGATTTTGTGTAAAATGAATTAATTTTCCTGATGTTTTAAGTTTTGATAGAAGAAATATCTCTTTCTGTGAATCCATCAAGATTTTTCTTAATAGATTATAAATGGTAAATCTGTTGAATAAATTAATTAAATGTAAAAAATAATAATGTAATTTCAAAATCAAGAAACATGCAAGATTTAATACTTATGATTTAAAATAACATTACATACTTCTACAATGCGACGGGAACCAGACAGAAGTAGTATTTACCTGTAAAATAAATAAAAAAGTATATTATTATTAGAAATATAACGTAATGGAAACACCAAATAATGGTATAAAAAAAAAAATCTGTAATGCAACTCGTACACATCCTAATTCACCGATAAATCTTTTTTCCGTTTTCCTGATGGCTCAGGAATCTAAACCTCAAAATAAAAAAGGATTAAAACCCAAAGCAATATCATTCGACTTTATGACAAGCCATAAAACGTGGTATAAATGTTAAATTCACAGTAGCAAAGATATATAGTTAAAATATTCATTTAAAATCAATCATCTATCACATCGACTTTTATGGTTCATGCATTGACGTCAAAATGAATCCTCAAAAGAAATCTAGTTAAATATTTATTTAATTCTATTGTTTATGGAATACATAACAAAATATCTTAATAATTCTTGTCCTACTATAGTCAGATTAATTGAAATAAAAAATGTAATTGATATAGAAAAGTTTACAATACTTACTACAAGTTACTCCAATGTTTAAAGAATAACAATAAATTCAATACCAATAAAAATAATATTAAAAGACCTATAAGGTCTGCAATGCCAACAGAGAGAAAATTATATATATATATATATATATATATATATATATATATATATATATATATATATATATATATATATATATATATAATTATAAGTCATACAACTAATAATAATTATACAAGATAAAATAATCATACACGATCTAGCGCCCTTCAAAAAGACCCGCAAGACAGCACGGTATTGCAGAGATGTATCTTAGTAAAATGCCCTTGTATCGTCAAAACGATAAATATTCTAAAGTTAAAATATATATATATATATATATATATATATATATATATATATATATATATATATATATATATATATAGTTCTTTTCTCATTATTTTCATTATATCGTAATCTTCTAAAGTAATTATGCAAACTACACCTATAGGTACATAAGGCATTTTTGCAATACACAATGTAGTTACATGTCTTTGAAATATTTTAATAAAATAATTAAGTCAGTAAAATAAGAAAATAAAGAGAATGAATATATATATATATATATATATATATAAATATATATATAAAATATATTTCTTAAGGTGGAACCCAAATTAAAATATATATTTCACAAAAATGGATGTAATGTTCAGCGGGTTATAATATTCAAAGAAAAAAATGAGGTATCCGAAAAATTATTTAAAAAAATGGAAGTTTCATCTTCAAAAATGAAGAATTCCAGTTATCAAAAGTCAACCTTTTTAAAATTTAGTGCACACTTACCTCACATTTCCCTACTTAAATTTCTAACTTTGCAGTTCCCAAATAATATCTTCTTTTCCATTTCGATTGATTTCAAATTTATGATATACTTACATATATCATTAAACATTTTAAACTGAAGTGGATGAATCAGCATTTTTAATAAAATATTACTAATATAGTAATATAGTAAATATAGTAAAGAGGCCTTTATTATTAACTTATTAAAGTGGCTGGCTTTTAACCTTAAAGGATAGCTTTTATAGAGAAGGCCCCGCACGAGGAAACTGTAAAACTTTTTATGTAACCCATTCCAGGAGGTTTACGTCTTTCTGATACCGTAGGAAAATTTTCACCAGTAGAGCTTTTTTGAGTTTTTAGAACAATTTTTGGAATTGAGTATCAATTCATAATAGCAAAATAGCTTAATTAAATCTCTTTATTTAGCCATTTTAGGTATAAATAGTGATAACCAGCGATGTAGAGATTCCTATCTTAATAAAAATCATCTAAAATTCATTCAAACCTACATATAATAGAGATATTAATATTGTAAATGGTATATAACAGTGGAGCGAGAACTGATCCCTGAGGCATTCCTACTGAGGTTTGAAGGACAGAAAAATTTTGAAGAGAAAGGAGACTACAATGCAGAACCTAGGCTGAAATATGGTTGTGGTAGGTAGTGATTTATTTTTTTTTGATCAATCGTGGATTTACATATAAGGAAAAAAATAATAGTTGAGTGTCGTCTTAGTAAAATTACCTATTAAACCATTTAAAAAGAAACTGTACTTCTTTAGAAATTATTGAGCCCAATATCTTCCATGGGTTGTAGTAGCGCACCATTCTCTATAGCTTTGCTGACGATACGGCAATTCTTTCTTATCACAAAAATTCCTCTATCGCTTCAATAGCAGTTCAAAATCACCTCCACGACCTTGAAGAATGGTTTCACAAATGGAAATTTAAAATCAATCCGGAGTTCTGCGCATGCGTTAGCCTAAGTTAAACATACGTCAGGTCATCTCTTACAAAATTCTTCATTAATAGTGGCAGTGTTCAACTTTAATGTGAAACAACAGTGTTACCTGTTATATTAACAATTAAGTTTGTTACTGAACAAAAGAATAAGGTGAGTAATCACTTATTTACAGCTCAATAGTGAACAGTGTAAATAGACCTCAGGTTAGTTACTGATAGCGGCCGGCCATAACATCGCTAATCCCACCAGTGGGCTCTGGCTCTCCGTCCAAGGAGGTTCTGTGCCGATCAGTCCTCTCTAAGCACGCGTATATATTTCCGTGTTTAAAAAAAAAAAAATTTTGTTATCACTTCTCATTTTACAATTTTTACTATCACTTATAATATGAAATGCGATATTATCATATGCTAATGTCGAGCAAGGGTAAAAATACTAGATCCAGGAGCCTCGATACTACAATGAGTTCTCCTATTAAAAAAAGAACAAGGCGTTCGAAAAGAAATACTCCACCAGCCACACCAGGGAGCTCTGTTGAAGAAGTGGATCCCCAACCTGGTACCTCACAACAACAAAACAATCATGAGACAACTCAGACTGGTGAAGAATCGCCGTTTTTTACTCAGAACCCATTTCAAGTGCTATCTAATACACAAAACGAAGAAATGGAAGCAGCACCCACCCCCAGGGAACCCAAACCCCCACCAATATTCCTTAGGAATATTAAAAACTTTCAGTTAATGTGTCACCAATTGAATAACCTAGTGGGCTCAGGAAAATATTTATGCCAAAGCCGCACCAATGACACTAAATTAATGCCCGACACTCCAGAAACTTACAGAAAAATTATAAAATATTTATCTGATACCAAGGCGGATTACCACACGTATCAACTGCGTCAAGAGAGGGCGCTCAGGGTCGTTATCAGAAGACTGCACCCATCTACGCCAACTGATGCTATAAAAGAAGAGCTCGTGGGTATGGGATTCCATGTTCGCCAGATAGTGAACATATTCAAGGAGGATAGAGAACAGCCTGGAATAAAAAGTAAAATACCGCTCCCACTATTCTTCGTTGACCTTGACCGAACGCCCCAGGTCGAAGACATCTACAAGGTCACACGCCTTTATTACACCAGCGTTGTTGTGGAAAAGCCTTACACCAAGCGCGATATCGTTCAATGCCATAACTGTCAGGCTTATGGCCATACGAAAAGATATTGTCATCACATTCCTAGATGTGTGAGGTGTGGTGAGCAACACAAAACAGAAGAATGTAGGAAGTCTAGAACTTCACCTGCAGTATGCGCTTTATGCCACCAAGGGCACCCTGCCAACTACAAGGGTTGTCAAACATACAAAGAATTAAAAACAAGAATGTACGCAACTCCTAGAGAAGAAGGGACATCCAGGCCACCAAGACAACCCTCTAGAACAGTGAACGGAAGAGTGACCTATGCTCAGATGTTCAAAGGAGACACTATAAACACTCAATCTCAGGCCCTGCCACAAGAACCTCAACCTCGAGAATTCACAAATCGACCTCAAGACCCACATCCCTCCATCCCTGAACCTAGGTTCAATACCCAGACATACATTCCTCCTCCTTCCAATTCCACTGACCTCACAAGCCTATTAACTTCTTTCCTCTCTGAATTTAGATCCCTTATCACCCCTCTTATTTCATTACTTACCAATGTTATATCCAACCTCATTCCACCGCCGAGAAATCCATAAATGTCCTCAACCAAATCCCTTTCCATTCTCCTATGGAATGCGAATGGTATTCGAAATCACATCAACGAACTGACAATCTTATTACATGACAAAAACATCGACATAGCACTAATAACTGAAACCCGACTAACCAACAAACGACAAATCAACGTTCCTGGCTACAATATTTATAGAACCGATCATCCTGATGGAACAGCACATGCTGGCACTGCTATAATTATCCACCGATCTCTCTCCCATCATTTATTTCCCTTACCAACCCATAATTTCCTACAATCCACTGCTGTAATAATCCAAACTTCCCTTTACCCAATAACATTAGTTGCGGCATATTCCCCGCCTAAAATACCCATTTCCGAATCCCAAATAATTTCCTTCCTGAATTCCTTAGGACACCATTTCATCCTAGGTGCAGATTTAAATGCAAAACACCAACAATGGGGAGCCAGATCCACAAATTCCCGAGGGCGAACACTGCTATCTGCACTTAATTCCCATCGCAGCAACATCCTTTCACCTAATACTCCCACATACTGGCCAACAGATCCCAACCGCAATCCCGACCTTCTAGACTTTTTCCTACACAAAGGTCTAGGATCATTACACTGTTCCATTTCAAGGCTTGATGATCTTTCCTCAGACCACAGTCCTATAGTCCTAACCGCTTCCACATCACCCATTCCTAAATCATCCTCTCCTTCATTTATCAGGGGACCAGTTAACTGGAACCTTTTCCGTCAAATATTGGATGATAATATAGACCTCAGAGTTTCCTTAAAAACACCTGAAGACCTTGACGATGCAGTGGACTCCTTTACTAAGCTGATCCAGCAAGCAGTTTGGACTGCATCCTCACCTGATCGTCCCAAAAAACACCTCAGTATAAATCCTCTACCCCAAGACCTATTGGACCTTATCCATAGCAAACGATGCTCTAGGGCCCTCTGGCAAAGAACCAGGCATCCTGATGACCGGAAATCGTATAACTATTATTCCAAACAGGTAAAAAAGAAACTGGATATCTTTAGAACCCAATCCTACAATTCCTACCTTTCCTCATTAACATCTAGTGATAACTCCCTCTGGACTGTAACTAAAAAAATCCTTAAAGTCCAATCCATTTCCCACCCCCTCCGCCGTGATGATGGTTCCTGGGCTTCGTCAGATGCGAATAGAGCTGAAGAGTTTGCTAAACATCTATCCTACACATTCACTCCCCATCCCGAACTCCATCCCACCCACACTGCTGAAGTTAAAGAATTCCTCTCTTCACCAATTCCTCTCTCTCTACCTCCAAAACCTGTTAACCCCTCTGAGGTCAAATTCCTCATAAACAAATTAAAACCCCGAAAATCCCCTGGATATGATCTCCTCACTTCACAAATCCTTAGACAACTTCCCAAAAAATCAATTATATTCCTGACCTATCTATATAATTGCATCCTTCGTACTACCAACTTTCCCTTGATGTGGAAACACTCCATAATCGTGCTGTTTCCAAAACCAGGCAAACCCGTTAATAACACATCATCCTACAGACCGATAAGTTTACTCCCTATCCTCTCAAAAATCTTTGAAAAAATCCTCCTCAAACGCATCCTACCCATACTCGAATCCCACAACATCCCTTCTCATCAATTTGGATTCCGCTCAAGACATTCCACTGTCCAACAAGGCCTTCGTGTTGTGGACCATATATCCTCTGCACTTGAAAACAAGCAATATTGCACTGGTGCCTTTCTGGACGTAGCGCAAGCTTTCGACCGGGTGTGGCACGATGGCTTGCTTTTCAAGCTCAAAACCCATTTACCCCAATCCTTATACCTAGTCCTCAAATCCTATCTCTCAAATCGTTCCTTCCAAGTCCGTTGCGGCACCGAATTCTCCACTTACTATCCAGTTGAGGCTGGTGTTCCACAAGGCAGTGTTTTGGGTCCAGTTCTCTACATCCTTTTCACTGCCGATATCCCTCCAAATCCCGATACCTTCCTAGCTACATTTGCCGATGATACTGCCATTCTATCCTCCCACTCAGATCCTCAAATAGCATCTCAAAACCTACAATCTCACCTCTCCTTGATTGAGCAGTGGTGCAACGACTGGCGCATTAAAATCAATGAAGCAAAATGTAAACATATTACCTTCACTCTGCGACGCAGATCCTGTCCCACAATCCTTTTCAATTCAATACCACTTCCCTACTCAGATACAGTCCGTTACCTTGGCTTCCTTCTAGACAAAAGACTAACTTGGAACCCACATACGAGACTTAAAAGACAAGAACTTAACCAACGATATGGCCAGCTATATAGACTACTAAGCAGGACATCTCATCTTTCGATTGAAAATAAACTTTTAATCTACAAGACAATACTGAAACCTATCTGGACCTACGGACTTGAACTGTGGGGAACTGCTAAACATTCGAATATCAAACGCATCCAATCCTTCCAGTCCAAAGTACTTAGAACAATAGCCAATGCCCCATATTATGTCACAAATAAGACCCTACACCATGACCTTAACATCCCTTTTGTCCTCGACATCATCCCATCCAGATTCTCAAACTTTCACCAGAACCTTATCCATCATCCAAATCCTCTAGCTCAATCCCTATCCAGCTCCCACCATCCCTACAATCCCCCTCGAAGGTTAAAACGGCAGTGGCCGCGAGATCTATTGTAAATATGCTTCTGGAGTCCTGGCAATGGCCAGCTTCTCCACTCAAGTCCTGAGCATCTGTGGCTCTAGTGCCCTCCTTCAGCCTCCACTGGCTTTTAATACTAGTGATGCGGCTGGAAAAGTGGCACTGGGATCTCTGGAGTCCTGCTTTGCTTTCCACATGTGGGGAGAAAAGGCTGGCTCGGAGATTCCTGGGCGAATGTATATAGGTATGAATGTGTTTAGAAGTTTTTATTTTATTTTGTTTATTTATTTTTTTATTTTATTTTATTTTTTTTTCTATTGATTTACATTTTTTTTTATAAGTATTATTTATTTACTTTTATATTTATAGTTACTTCTGTATTACTTGTATATACTGTATGAATGAGAACTTTTAGCCTTAATACTTATAGCCCTCCAACAGTGGCTGATTGTATTATTATTCAATAAAAAAAAAAAAAAAAAAAAAAAAAAAAAAAAAAAAAAAAAAAATCAATCCGAGCAAGTCAACTCATGTTAGCTTCTCCCTGAAGAAGATCTCGTGTGCTACTGTGGCAATAGACAATAAACCAGTTCCCTTGAAAACACAAGTACGGTATCTCGGACAAAAAACTCACCTGGAACATTCACACTAAATTAAAAAAACAGGAACTGACCAGACGATACAAACAACTGTCACATCTTTTGGAATACTGATCTCCACTCAACTTACTAAACAAGCGACTAATCTACACCCCTATACAACATCTTTTCGGGCATACGGAGCAGAACTTTGGGGTTCCGTAAAACACACACACATAAAAGAAAATTCAATTCACACAATCCAAAATACTTCGAAAAATCGTCAATGCTCCTTGGTTTATTTCAAATCACACCATGCACACAGACATGAACATACCAAAAGTAAAATCCTACATACACAACAAGTACACAACATTTCATTCTTCTACTCTCAATCATCCAAATCTCCTCATTCTATCATTCTCCCTGTTACCTGGTGAGCCTCAACGACGACTAAAAAGGCAGGGGCCTATAGATCTTCTGCTAGCAAGTTAAGAAAATATCAAGAATGCAAGAGGATAGAATAAACTCCAACACATTTGCTTTATGCGTTACAACGTAGTTCCAAATTCAATGGAAAATAAATAAATAAAAAAATAAAATAAAAATGGGGTAGGTATTTAATACAATGACATAATAATATTTAAAACGCTATTGCTATTCTCCACTTGGTAAATTATTATAAGAAGAACTCTGGATTCTTCTTCGACATGAAGACAAAGCTTGCGAAGGTACTGTGTCACCGAGCACCGAGCAGGAAACCCCGAGCTCACAAAGGACCGAGGCGATCGATCGAACTGAGTGCAGTCCCCTTCCTTTTAGCCAGGGCTTCTCCCGCTGTGTATACTAATGTATACATTGTTCTTTAGATATACATACATATGGTCTACGAATAACATATGTATATAATTGCAAAGAAATCATCTATCTATGTATATAATAATAATTCTCTTTGTAATGGATGAGAATGATAGGTGATCCTATACCGCAAAGCATACCAGGGGAATATTAAAAATTCTTTTTTTTTTTGTCTATAAAAATGTATTTGCGCCTGTCAACTCATTGTTGACAATGAGAAAATGTGATGGCGAAACATGAAATAACGAAATGACAGGCAAGTGGAAGGAAAGTACTTAGCAGTACCTCTTCCCTGACTTGTTCCAATTACTTAGGTTGTTTAAGAAAATAGTTTTCTCATCCAACGCATTTTTAGTCTCCTCCTCATGTTCTGGAGTATGTCAGGTATGACCATGTCTCTTATTAGTCTGTTATTATGTCCATTCAAATTTGTGTAAAATCGTTGATAAAGGATTGTTATATGTTGATCAACTGTTAGAAATTGGAGGTCAGTATGTAGAGTTTTGTACCAAGGTGCTTTTGTTATGAGTCGCAATAATTTTGATTGTGGGTCGCAATAGTTTTTGTAGGTGGGTCTTTTTAGCGAGGCCGTATATTTGTGATTAGTATGTACTTCGTGATATTTACAGCTTTATTAAAAAATAAAAATATAATTATTAAATGTGCACTCAGAAATATAATAACATGAAAACGATTATTGAGAAACTACCCACCGGTAGCACTCTTATAATAAATTTACATAACAAGATCAGGAGGACACATTCCTTTCAGACGTCTCGGAGGGTTATCAGGGATCTAGGAGGAAGCAAGGTTAGAAACGAGAGGATTAAGATGGTTCTGAAGTTTTTTATGGAAGGAAAAGTATCTGTATTGGGCCAAATCGGAAAGATATAGTACATTAAGATCGTTACGGATGATTTTATTTGTGACAAAGTAAGGTGCATTGAGGATTTTACGAAGGATTTTGGATTGTAAAAATTGGATAGGAGAAGAATTCAATGGTTTATTGGACCCCAAAGCTCCATTCCGTATTTTCAAATTAGCCTTATTAAAGTCATATATATTCACAAAGAGAGTTTTTTTATAATTGGCTGAAAGCTTAAAGAGTATTCGGAAACGGCGAGCTGTTTCAGTCTTGTATGAGGATTTCAATTTAGTCGTTTGTCCAGATAGAGTCCTAAGTAACGGATTTGTTCAACTGGGATATGTGGGAAATTTTTAAAGGATACTGTAAGACATGAGGTCATAGGTTTGCGAAGAAGAGTAAAGATAATTCAATAATTGTTGAACTTAGATGGAATAAAAAAATATAAAAATAAAAATAAAGAGTTATCGTAAGAAATTTTTTTTCATCGGAATGATTAAATATATATTAATTTATTCAAACTAATACTCTCTATGTTTTCCTGTTATTATTCTTATTCAACTGCGTTATGTCGTAACATATCAGTCTATGATAAGATCGTTTTTATCAAATTATTAACATCCGGCTGAAACTTTTTGAATTGGAAAGTTTGGAACTCATCTTGAAAACTATTTTATTTACGAACACTTTTGGAATTGGGTTGTTTTCAATATGGAAGTCGGCAAACCTATTTGCTTTCCACTTGGTTCGTAGATAATTTGATCACAATAGCAAGGAATAAAATGACTACCTATAAAATTATTGGGCCGTTTGACCTATGAAATCTTCTTATTGTGAAATTTTCGGGATGTCATGCCAAACGGCTGAATATTTTTTAAGGCCACTTTTTTTCCCGTGTTTGTGCTCAAATTATCTTATGACCCAAGCGGAAAGCAAAAGAGTATTTATGAAGTTTTAGTATCTAATTAAATAAACAATGTTGGACGATCTCCAGATTGAAAACGCCCCAATTCCAGAAGTGTTCTTAAATCAAATAGTCGTAGGTTATGACGAGCTGAAGCGATTCACAACATTTAAGGCGGATGTTAATAATTTGACAAAATGAGGTCTGTACCACGGACTAGTATGTTACGATATAAGGTAATTGACAACGAATTATAACAGAAAAACGGAGAGAAGTTCGGAAATATAAATATCCAAAAATAAAAAACTTCCAATATATGGATCATGTTATATGTATAGATTCTAAAATGTATCTAATACGCAATCGTCACTCTCCGATGACCTTTCACACATCGTAAAATTCTGTTAATATCAAGAAAATTACGAATAAAAAATACTGTTTTTATAATGGATATCTGCTAAACAACAATCGCTTATACAACAAGCAGTAATGCAACTCAAACTGACCTTGTCGAGGCCATTGCGTTATGGGGCTGCAGCTGATAGGGGTTGGGATAGGCCGCACAATGTTATCATGGCCGCCATTGTCCCGACGTCAACTTCAAATGATTAAACAAACACTGGAAATGATTTGTTTTTGACTTGCCTCTCGTCCAGCGTCAACATTTATCAATGGTTCAACCAAATATTAATCACGGATCTATTATTAATGCACATTAATCTTACAATTTTTTTTTCATTTCAATCCCTCAAAATAATTTGTCAAAAAAAAAAACTACTAACCTAATTTCTCGAATCTATCTTTTTCAGTAATTTTTTTTTTTAGATGTTTGTTTATAAATATAATAATCTGTCACGTCATAATTATAGTGAGATATGAACACATTCACACCATATATACAGAAAACATAAACTTAACAAAAGTAAAATAATAACTAAATAATAATCAAACAACTATGTACAATAAAAAATAAAATAACCTAAAGGTAAGTAAATCGAAAACATAAAAAATCAATCATACCTATATACAATATATATAACCAGGAAGGGAACCGCAAGCCAGGCTTGTCCCTCCAAATATAGAGTCAAAAGCAGGACTCCAAGAGATTCCTGCGCTACTCTAGCTAAAACCAGTGGAGATGCAGTGAGAGCTCTTATTTCAGTGAATTAATTCATTAAATATTTATTTTATATTTTTATTTAACTACAGCCCTTAAACAATGTTGGCAAAACTGGAGAATTAAAATAAACTCTAACAAATTCCAACAAATATCTTAAGTCATAAATCCACAACATCTGGTCCCAAAGTATCCTCTTATAAAACCCTACTAATCGTTGACATTTAGTATATATTCTAATACATTTTTAAAAATACATATATTATTTTCGTTTGGCGCTATTATGACCACGTATATCTTTCCCCACTAGACGTGGTCTTTGTTGTGAGTACAGAAATTGTTTGTGAGCACAGAAAACCTGAAGGTGATCTCTTGACTTTATGTTGGTATGAAACATGGTTTTCAATGTGCGGCGAAAGCCATTGCTCCGTAACCGATCTCTTTGGGGCCTATATGGTGGTGTCCTTCCCACCGACTCAATCACAGTGATGGATCGGTCTAGATCCATGGATTATGGCTGCTTAAAGTCAGCAGACACAAAAAGACTTACATATCGTTTCCCGAAACAGACCGTGGTTGGACCATAAATCAGGAGCTCTACTGATATCCTGATAAAAAACATCGCGATTACCGATTAAATTACAGGTCGGTGTGAGTTTCCTCTAGTATACTGACGGAAGGGAGAGGGTGCAGATTTATTTGTATATATTTAAAAAAAAAATAATTATTGCTACTTTTGAGTATCCTAATACTATCATTGGGGCTCCCATTCCTAATATTTACGTTAAAATATATGAACCGGGTAATTGCTAGAATTATTTTCATGATAATGTAAACATTAGGATTAGGAAGATTTAGTTGCTCTCTTATAAATGGGAATCAATTTATACATGGAAAATCTTAATAAAAACACAGTTACAGTATCACTTTATAGGATAAATATTCGAAAAATCATTATTATGAGCATTTTTTTTTTAATCAACAAAGAGTGTAAATATGAGTTTATTTCTGTTTAAATATATTCTAGGTACTGGAAAAAATAAATGAAAGCTTTGCAATAATTTATTGTACTAATTTTTGCTTAAAACGTGAATATCTACGGATGATGGTATAAAATCACTTCGTTTTTTTACATCTTAACTTATACTTGAAGTACATCTTAACTTATTTCGTGATAAACTTTAACTTAAATTTATGTAAACAAAAAGGTTATTATTCAAGAAAGTTTTTCAAAAAGTAAGGTATCTCGACTACAGTTAGAGGATGATAAAAAAAAATCTTGATCATACATCGTACATCATGTGTTTTTTAATTTCCTTATTTTTATGTTATTTTATTTTATTTATTTTATATACTTTTTGATTTGTATTTATCGTCATCTTGGTTTTGTTTATTTTTATATATTTTTTTAACATATATTGTGAATGTGATCTTACCTCACTATAACTAATGCCCAAGTGACAGAATGTTGTAATATTCAATAAATAAATATCTAAATATATTTTTAGTAAAAATGAAAAAAACATTGGTCACTAAAAGTTCTAGTCCGCGGTACGGACCTCTTTTGATTGAATTATTAACATCCCTCTGAAACTTCGTAAATAGTTTTGTCTCATCGTAACGTACAACTATTTTATTTACGAAAACTCTTGGAATTGGGGCGTTTTCAATTTGGAGTGGGGCCAACTTTGTCTATTTAATTAGGTACTAAAAACTCGTAAATACTCATTTGCTTTCTACTTGAATCATAAGATAATTTGATCACGAAATGGATAAAAAAGGTGCTATGCAAAAATATTGGGCCGTTTGTCGTATATAACCTCGTTATTTTGAAATTTTGGGAGCATAGTATAGTATCGTTCACGCCAAACGGCTAAATATTTTTTGAAGCCACCTTTTTTCTCGGTTTCGTGACCAAATTATCTTATGATGATAAAGTAGAAAGCAAATGAATATTTACGACTTTTTAGTATCTAATTAAATAGAAAAAGTTTGACCCTCTCCAGATTGAAAACGCCCCAATTCTGAGAGTTTTTCTAAATAAAATAGTTGTAGGTTACGATAAGATGAAACTATTTACGATGTTTAAGGCAGATGTTAATAATTCGGTAAAAAGGGGTGTGTACTATGGACTATTCTCTTTAAAGTGTTTTGACAATGGCAAAATATACTTTTATTTGGAATAAATATTGACTAATTTACTGTAAAGGAGTTTTTAATTGCTTATATTACATTTTTTTTATTAGTTAACGCTTTCTATTCGATATAAAACGGTATTTACTTAAAACAATCATAAAACATAAATTTTCTATAATTCTGCTGAAAATCGGACTATGGTTTAAATAAACTTTTTTTCTTGAGATACACTTAAAATTATTTCCCTATGTGTATATATGTTATTAAATGAGTGTACCAATACGTTTAATTTATTAAATTCACAAAGAGAAAATTATCACTAAAATTAATAATAATTTTTTTATTTTTAGATTATTAAATTTTATTATTTATTGTATATACTTTTGATTATTATTTTGCCTTTATTTATTTTATATTTTTTGTACATATAGTGTGAATGTTATCCTACCTCACTATAACGAATACCCAACAGACAGATTGTGGTAATACTCAATAAATAAATAAAATAACATTTCTCATCTGATTTTACGATGAAGCTATGATTGTTTTGAAAAAAATGTATGGCCCACTCCTCCCCTATCATAAGTACACCAATGCGGCCGCTGTGTATTTCTGACCATACCCCAAACCATGGAATTACTCTTCTATTAAACATAAAACTCAAAATTTCCCAGAATGGACCTGATTCCACTACAAAGTAAATAGGTTATGTAATTGCTTTATACAATAGATTATATGGGAAACATGAGGTAAGCCTGATGTAACGATCAATTCCAGGGTTGAAATTGAACTCTAACTAAATTCGTTACCTTATACACCTGATAATGTGGCCACATCGGGTCGCAAATAATGAAATACGAGATAATGAGAGGTTCCAAAGAGCTCGTTATATAAGTCTACTGCGCATTGAAACGGGCCCTTCCTCTCCAAAGCAATTTATGTTGCTTGATATAACAAGGGGTAGCTGGAGATTTTCATTATTATTTTGTATCTTTCCGAAAAGGATTAAATATACATTTATATTAGAATATTCAACTATACTTTTAGTAAATTATATGTTTCTATCAATTTTTCTGATATAATAAATGAAGTTAATACAGATATTAAAATAGAAATCGTTTTGAAATGGCATCGAATTGAGACTTGCATAAACTGGTCTCCAATAACTTGTGTTTGAAATGTACCATGTATTATAACAAAGGTGCGGAACCTTTTTATTATCAGATGCCTCAGTAAGCTTAGACAGTAGAGGCCGCAAAAATTCTTTATGTTTGAAATTTGCTATTGTTATTTATCACTAAATACACACACCCACATGCATATATTCAATATAATTCTATTAATTTCAATTTTTTTATCTGCTTAAATAGGTAAACATTAATTAATTTTAGTACTAAATTAATAAAAATCGCATAAAAACGGTTGGAGGCCGCACATAGATGACGTAGGCCACATGCGGCCTGGAGGTGGCAGGTTTTCCACCAGTATATTATAGAGTGAAATACCTCTTAACAATTTTTCAGAATTCCTCTACATAAGGATCTATTATTATGTCATCGTAGGCAAACGTTTTAAAAATAATATCGATCTTAAGATAGCGCAGTAGCGTATCGATTAATTCTAACTCTCTGTACTTCTTCGATATAAAACTTAATTATTATGTTATCGGAAGCGTAGTTTCATAAAATAATATCGATTCTATGAATGAATTCTAAAGAATCGAATTATGTTAACTTATCGGATTTCTTCGATCTATAGCTCCATCGCGGCCTTCCTCGTTTGTCATAAAATTATCAAATTATGGGGGGAATTTAAAGTTAGATGGAATGTAATGCCGAAATTTCTTTAATCAATCTCGTGTATGTGTATATATATATCAACATAAATTGAAATTTTCTTTTATTCATAGGGTATTTGTTGCTCATTTACTGGATGACCATATTTTGTAATCTACTGTTTTTTTGTTGTTTTTTTAAGTATATTTCTTTTGATTATTATATTCTTTAAGCTTTTTAACTATGCAGCGATTATTTTGTTTCATAGTTTTTTAATTTCTTAATTGTAATATAAGTATAATTGTAGTATTTTGTAAATAGTCTGACGGGTTTGATTTGTATATATAGTTTATTTACTTAATGCTTTTTATCTAGCTACTTTTTAATGTAACAAGTTTTCAGGTCAGATGTTATTTTTTTTTCTGTTTTTCTTAAGGGACTTCGTTCCAGATTAAAGTTATTTTCTATTTCTATTTAGAAATAGAAATAGGGTTTTTGTTTTTATTCTATATTAATATTTTGGTATCATAGCAGTTATAATATCTTACAAAAGAGCACCTTAGAGAAATGTATTGAAAGATATGAGAGAAAAATTCTCCGCATGATAATCGGAACGATCTGGGATCAAAGTACTAAAACATGGAAAAGAAAGACCAATAGAGAGCTGCATACAGAAAGTGGTCAATCAATATCTCATAATATGAAGGCAGGAAGGTTGAGATGGGAATCCATCTGAAAGCCTTAACTGTAGGCAAAACACTGTGTAAAAGCTAAAAAAGTATAGATAGAATAACAAAAATGCAAATAGAGCTGCGTGCAGATAACTGGTAAGAAATAGCCCAAGATAGGCAGAGATGGAGTAGGTTTAATAAGAGGACAAATGATGTACAATGTGTGTAATTTCAAAAAAAAAAAAAGGTTTATAACATTATTTAATTGATTTAAAAACTAATCTTCAATTTCTTTGTCAATGATCTTTCTCCAGGATGTAAAGTACTTTTTTTTTAACAGTCTCCGATGAGAGAGCATCTTAAGTAACAAAAGAAATCCTCCTCTTCACAAAGTGCATAATTTATGTCGATAATGGTTAGGTCGTGCAACTTCTAAGAAAGGCCGGAAGAAGTGAGCTTTTATAGTTATGCATAAAACATAAATGGCTAATGCTAACGAATAGATAGCTTTCTATTGGTCAAGATGGGGTATGATTCATAACATAATTTCTGTCCATCACACTTAAATAAATATCTACCTAAATATGTTTATGTTACGTGATCAATGAAGAACAAATTATATTAGATTATATAATTATTATAAATTATATTATTATTATATAATGATTAATATATATTAAGTATATTAAAAATTAAAACCTTTTTATTGGAGAAAAAAATACTCCTTACTGTATCACAAATAAAATCATCCATATTGACCTTAATGTACCATTTTTGATTTAGCTCAATCCAGATATCTGACCTTCCATAATAATCTTCCGAACCATCCGAACCCTCTTGTTTTCAGCCTTGCTTCCTCTTCTATTCCTGATAATCCTCCAAAGAGTCTGAAAAGAAGATGGCCTCGGGACCTTCTAATATAGAAATATAATTGGAGTGCTATTAATTGGTAGTTTCTCTTGATGTTGTACATGTCATGTTACTTTTTCATATTTACTTGTTGTATTTATCATTTAATAATAAAATTATAGTAGTAAATTTCAATAATAATAAAAAATACAAAAATTATTATGTTGCTAACGTACCAAGGTGCTTTTGTGATTGTCCTGAATGTTTTTGTTTGAAAGATTTGATGTCGTAAATAAATAATCAAAGATCATGAATAAGATGAGAAGAAGAAAGGGCGTTTGCTTGCCTAAGCTTGTTTAAAAATGGGTTTGCCAAATGTTTGGATGTGTAGAAAACTATTTATTTTTTTTAGCGAAAGATTTGGTAATTGCAGGTAAATTTAGTGCTAATTGCGTATTCCATGTTTTCGTTTATTGCATCGAAGTAGCACCTCACCGTTTTCCTGATTAATCCATTCTAAAAATATGGGAAAACTTATTCCCAGTTGTTTTACTGAAAAGTTCGAACAAGTGTGAAGATAGAGTGGTTGTTCTAATTGAATTAATTAGTGAATGAAATCGTTGGTAAATAGGTCTTATGTTCTCGGGTCAAGTAGTTTAATTTTATGGTGTTATTGTTATATTTTGTAGATATTTGTTCAGTATTCATCAGGATCAGGCATGGAAATGTGTTTGCCTTGGAAGTAAACTGGATAAGGAAGTCGAGTTGACCGAACGCAGGAAGCAGTCCGAGAACAGTACGTGACCTGAATGAATGGGACTATAGCTTTTGGGCCAAAGGCTTCTAGAACAGATCGTGCCTACCTTAATGTCCAGGGGGTCGTCTCCCCAAACGATCTGCGCTGAGCTGGCAGAAGGTATTAAGGTAGGGTATTGTAATTCCCTAAGGGAAGGGGGAGCTTGTGTTCTAACTTAAGGTTTAAAGTATCTAGTATCTAAGTATAGTAGTAAGTCTAAACTTACCTACACTTAGATAAATTTAAGTTGAAATGCTACTTGAAACTACTAGTCTGTACATCGATTATTAAACCTGTCCTACAGAGTAATTTTCGAAAAGCTCTTGTTTTATAATTATTTTTTTATATTATTGTTTTATGTCTTTTCTATGCAAGGATATGATATATTCATTGCCTGTGCAAGAATAATTTAAAGCTGAACGCGATGAAAACTCAGAACATTATTATAGGTTCTAGTTCTCTTCTTAAATCCATCTCCTTCCTTCCTCTTATAGTTATCAACGATCATCCCATCACATTTATCTCCTCCGTTAAACACCTAGGAATCACCATTAACGAAAACCTCTCCTGGAAACTCCACATCGTCCCACAAGTCAATAGGTACCCTTATGTTATTTCATCGCTCCCGCCAACTACTCCCACAACCTATCCGCAAGTTCCTTGCATCCTCTATTATTTCCTCCCCCCCTTTAACTACGGCTGTGTGGTGTAAGGTAATATCCGGATGGTACTCGAGGATAGATTGAAGCGCCTTATGAATTCCTGCTTAAGATTTGTCTTCGGTACTTCGAGGCGGTCTCATGTGTCCCACCTTTACGACGAACTAAAGTTAATCTTCCCTTTATTCCAGAGACAATATTTCCTTGAATCTTTCCTATTATAAACAATCAACACCCGACACCCTTCCTACATCTACTGTCTCCCACAGTTCCAACCCGTGGTCCACTTCAAGGAAACAAGATCTCATATTTCCGACCTTTATATCCCTTCTCATATAACTAAGACATTTGAATATTCCTTTATTACCCGATCCACTGCCTTCTGGAATTCCTTGCCATCTGATATCCGCTATGCCTCTTCCTTGTCCTCATTCAAATATCATCTCCTTCACACATCCCTAAATAACGTTGCACAATGAAATAAATATTGTGAATTAAATTTTGACTGCGGTGAATGGTTGTTGAAATTATTTGAGTTTTAATTTTAAAAATCAACCCATAGTGCTTATAACATTTTGTTTTTTATTTTATCTGATTTCGATTTTTCTTCATTTAAATATATATATATATATATATATTTTTTTTTTTGCAAAATGGTGTTACTTTTTTATGAGTTTTAATATAATTTCACTGAAGATATTGTATATATTCTTTAATTTTTGATCAGATGAGGTTTTATTTTTTGTTCATAATTGTTATTCTTAAGGGACCTCGTCCCAGAATAAAGTTTATTTTCTATTCTATTCTATTCTGTAAATCGATTTATTTTTTTGTGTGAAATGAGAAAAAATATATTGCTATTTGTATTTAACGAATTTCATCTTATTCTTCTTAGTCTATCTCTGATGCCATTCCTAACGTCGAGGAGCCTCGATCCAACTCAGCCACGCCTCTCGGTCCCGACTAATTGCCTCATTTCTTGGAGAGATTTTCCTCTCTTCCCTCCAATCCGCTGTATGTACTCCTGGTAGGGAATTCTGGGACGGCCTTCCAATCGGTCGAGATTCCATCGCTTTCAGAGGTCCTTTTTCATCATCCGTGGCGAAACCACTTCAGTTATCGATTTTCAAGTATAGTCTTAAGCTCCTCCACCTCCAGTTCCTCCCGCATCCGTTAATTTCTGAAGGACTTTTATTTTACTCGAGGAATTGTCTCCTGATTGGTTACTAACATCTTTGGAAAGCTGGATAATTGCTCTTCCAAAGCATATCAACAACTTTTACATTTTATGCTTTTTATAAATAAAGAAGGAATAAATAAAGAAAAACTCGAAGTTTTTATCTCCAGTCTTTAATATATCTGCAGTACTAATTTTTTATTGTTTTATTGTTTACGAGGCTCTTAATCTTGGCTAGTTTATGTGTGGATGGTGTTGAAATTATTAACATTTTTTGTGGTTTTAAAAAAAAAAAAACAGAAAGGTGCAGCCTAAGTAAAAACTTTTAGAAAAAATAAATTATTTTCGATTGCTTTGAAAATTCATTAAAATGGTTTTTCGAAGTGCGAAATACAAATATCCACTTTGGTTATCATAAAAAAAAAAATATTTGAACCGAATTTCCTCCTTTAGGTGATACACACTGTACCGACAATATTGGACTCATACCCTTGCCCCTCTTCTCCCCTATCAATATTGTGCAATGGTTCAACCCACATAAAGCAAATTAAATAAATATAAGTAATATTGTTTTTATATTATATATATATATATATATATTATATATATATATATATATATATATATATATATATATATATATATATATATATATATATATATCATTACTCTTTCTTTGAACATATGATCAGTATTTTATTTTTTATTTTTAATTATAGATGTATAAGGCAATAATTGAATTCGAGAAATTTTATAAATCACATTCTCTTCCACTATTTTTTTAAGCTTACTTTTATACAAAAATAAAAAATATTTTACAGTGTAGAGCTTATATAACCCGAGATCTTAGAGTGCAAAGTTGAGAATATCTATAAACAGGGCTGGTAGAAGAGAATAAACGGAAGAGCTCTGATTAAAAACTTATCGACTGAAAGTTGTTCGTTTCATATCCACACTTTAAACAAGAGAGAATAAAGTCCATTTCTACAGAAGAATATAGTTGTTAAAAAGTTATGAGAGGATATTTTTTATAACTTTATTAATAATTCTAGGGGAGTGCTTCCTATCCGCCTAACGGTGGACCGACCCCCCTTTTACAAATTATACAATTGTCCATTTAATTGTACTATTCGTTGTTTAAATTGTATAAACTTAATTTACATGTATTCCGTAGTGCAAATTGTGTTATTTTAATCAACATTAAATAAACTGAACTTAGGCCACGAAGAAAACTACAATATTCCCATCGGGATACATGAACTCGAATATTTTCTACAGAAATGCTCAAAGAAATCCGCTGTAGGTAGTGACGGAATCTCATATGTGATGCTATATAATCTACCTGACGAAGGGAAACAGATACTATTGCGACTGTACAACCGAATTTGGGATACTGGCTATCTGCCACTAACATGGAGGCATTCCTTGATAGTGCCCATACAAAAAAAGGAAAAAAGTTGTCTTATAACAGACTTCCGCCCAATATCACTTCTCTCATGTGTGAGCAAACTGCAAGAAAAAATAGTAAATCAGAGAATGACTGAGGTAATAAAAAAGAGAGAGCTGCTCACTCCGTACCAATTCGGTTTCAGGGAAGACCACACCGCAATTGACCCCGTCCAAATACTGAAATGGGAAGCCCAACAAGCATTCCAAAAGAAGCAACACCTCATTGCCATATTCCTGGATGTCGAGAAAGCCTACGACACGCTGTGGAGATGGCGAGTATTAGACATACTAAGAAGATGGCACATCAAAGGAAAATTATGGAAGTACATAAAGAATTTCCTAAAAAATAGAACATTTAGTGTCAAAGTCGGAAATTCAGAATCCTCTATCTACAACATGGAGAATGGCACCCCTCAAGGATCCCCACTCAGCGTGACCCTCTTTCAGATCGCAGTAAATGACATAGCGGATGTAGTTGTCAAGCCTGCAAAAACCATTTTGTACGCAGATGACATAATGCTGCTCATTCGAAGTAAATCATTAGAATTCTTAAAGTGGAAGACGCAAGAAGCACTAGAAAACATAGAAAAATGGGCAACAGAGAGTGGGTTTAAACTATCTGCTAGCAAAACTAGAGCCATGCACTTTTGCAGATCAAGAGGGTGCACAATAAATCCAAAAATACGGATGGGTGGTGCTGAAATTCCATTCGTTAACAGCCTAAAATATTTGGGAATGGAGTTAGATCGCCCGCTTAGATGGACAATTCATATAAAACTGCTTAAAGAAGAGTGCCTCAAAAGAGTTGCCCTACTAAAATGCCTTTCTCATACGACTTGGGGAGCAGATAGAAAAAGCCTATTGAAAGTATACTATGCAAGTATTAGAAGCAAATTGGACTACGGCTCAAGCGTTTACGGCTCTGCTTCAAGCAAAACTTTAAGAATGTTGGACGTGGTACACAACTCTGCATTAAGAATTTGTACAGGGGCATTGCCAACCTCCCCTGTGGAAAGTCTATATGCAGAAGCTGGTGAACCTCCTCTAACCTTCAGAAGATTTTTCATGACAACGAAGTATGGTCTCAAAATCAAGACTAACCCAAGACACATACTAAATAAGATATTATTCTGCAATGAGGAATCAGGTAACATCAGGGAGAAAAACTTTGTAGAAACGCTTCTTGAGCACTTTTCGGATCTTAACATTGAAAATGTTCTGGATGTGCCGGATATAATAATTCCCAGATGGACCAATGTCAAACCAATTATAGATACCTCAATTTCCAGACATAAAAAGGATACGGCACTTCCAGTTGAAGTTCAAAAATTATTTTTAGAAACTTTGGAAAAATATAAGGAGTGTCACATCTTGTATACGGATGCATCAAAAGTTGATAAGGAAGTAGGGTGTTCCGTTATGAATTTTAATACTCAAAAACTATTCAAAATTCCGGAGGCTTGCTCAGTGTTTACTGGTGAAATGCTAGCAATTAGAGAAGCTCTTAAACACATAGAGACAAGTGAAACTACCAATTGGGCAGTGGTGACAGACTCTATGAGTTCATTACTAGCTATTGAACATAACAGGCCCAAAACCTCTCTCGCAAAAGATGTAAGAAACGTTTGGTGGCTACTAAGGGAGAAGGGCAAAGAAGTAGTGTTCATTTGGGTCCCTTCGCATTGCGGGATCATCGGTAATGAACAAGCAGATCAAGCAGCCAACATAGCAAGAAAGCCAAATACAACATCCGTTGAATCAATTAATGAAATCCCTCTGGAGGATTACGTTATAAAAATTAAGGAGAATGTATGGAACATGTGGCAAAACAAGTGGGAACAAGGAGAATCGAAATTAAAAGAAATTAAACCCCACTGTTTAAAATGGGAAACCTCGCACCGACCATCTCGAAAAGAGGAGACAGCCCTTTGCAGACTGCGAATTGGACATTGTGAGTTCTCGCACTCCTACCTACTAAGAGGACTTGATCCTCCGACCTGCGAGAACTGCAATGTCCAAAGGACAGTAAAACACATTATTCAAGAATGCCCTACATTTGATCATATAAGGAGAAAGTTAGACATGGCACAGAGTCTGAAAGAAAATCTACAAGACCATGAAAATGCCGTTAAAAAAACTTTAAAGTGCTTAAAAATGATAAAATTCTACAACAGAGTTTAATTCAAAGGTGTTGCCAATGACCCTACAGGGTAGAGGCAACAAAAAAAAAATCAAATAAATAAATAAATAAATAAACTGAACGAAACTACAGTTAGGACAAATTTTTAGTTTATTTATAAATCTATATTTATATATTAAATCTATAGCGCCTAATTGTTAATTTATTTTGTTTATAATTATATTTATTCTTATAGCCAATTTGTAACTAATTCCAAAAATAATTTGAGCCTTTTATTCCGAACATTTTTATTGTTAGCTATATTTTGTTTCCTTTTCTATTTCATAATAATTATAATTATATCAAAATATAGATAATATTATATACAATGTAATAATTAATATATCGTATTTAAGGGGAAATGTCTAGATCGAAAAATAACTGCTATAACCTAGGTAAAATCAAACTACCAACTCCAGATGAAAATACCATTTCCCGTATAAATCTTTTAGTCCAAAACCTTTATTTTATATTAGGAGAGTAGGAGGTAACAAGCCCCTCCCCCACATATGTTATTAAATTAACAATTGTAAATAAAATAATCGCCATAGTATAGCAGCACTACCGATCATAGTAGTCCGTGGTACAGACCCTTTTTTATTGAATTATTAACATCCGTCTGAAATTTCGTAAATAGTTTCATCTCACCGTAAACCACAACTATTTTATTTATGAAAACTCTTGGAATTGGGCCGTTTTCAATCCGGAGAGGAGCAAACTTTGTCTATTTAATTAGTTACTAAAAACTAATAAATACCCATTTGCTTTCTATTTGGATCGAAAGATAAATTGATCACAAAATCGATAAAAAAGAATGCCTAAAAATATTGGGCCGTTTATCTTGTATAACCTCTTTATTTTGAAATTTTGGGGGTGTAGGACACGCTAAACGGCTCCATAGTTTTGAAGGCCACCTTTTTTCTCGTCTTTGTGATCAAATTATCTTACGTCCCAAGTAGAAAGCTAATGTGTATTTACGAGTTTTTAGTACCTAATTAAATAGACAAAGTTTGTTCCCCTCCAGATCGAAAACGTCCCAGTTCCAAGATTTTCCGTAAATAAGATAGTGGTTTACGATGAGGTGGTACTATTTACGAAGTTTCAGGAAGATTTTAATAATTCGATAAAAAGGAATCTGTACCACGTGTTATAGGGAAATGGGCTGCTGTTGAGCTCCTGTTATCTCCTACTCTCCTAATACCAAAATAAAATATGAAAGTCACTAAAACTTGTTAATATAATAGAGAGATATTTATTGATAAGTTAAGGCTTAGAAAAATTTTAATCAATTATGTTATTTCTGAATTTGTTTTACAGCCTAAGAAAATCAAATGAGATACATTTTGACATTTTAAAATATATAAAAAATATTTAATTTTCTAGTCATATCATTCAGGTTCGGTGTCATTTTCTCATAAGTTTTTTTTTATGAAATATTCGGCCAAAGATCACAAAATGTACACAGTTTTTACATCCTGTATTATTTATTCGACGTTTCGGCTTCAGGAGCCATTTTCAAGATGATGCAAACTAATTTTAATTCAGGTTTTATAGTTCAAAATATATCCTTATTAGACACATATCAATTTAACAACTATCAGTTATATAAATAGTTAAAATTCTATTATATATAAAAAAAATGTTTATCATCTACCAATCATGGACCGCTTCATAAAATTTCTAAAATCTATCATTACAATATAATTCATCTTTTAGTCATTCTGTTATTTCATAGAATATTTTTATTTTCACGACGAAAAACGACATTATATGAAATAAAAGAATGACTAAAAGAAGAATTATATTGTAATGATAGATTTTAGAATTTTTATGAAGCG
This sequence comes from Nezara viridula, assembly GCA_928085145.1. Taxonomy (NCBI): domain Eukaryota; kingdom Metazoa; phylum Arthropoda; class Insecta; order Hemiptera; family Pentatomidae; genus Nezara; species Nezara viridula. Next base: position 23,536,157 of record OV725083.1, read on the forward strand.
GTGGACGATAGGTAGATTTTTTTTTTTATAAAATAGAATTTGTACTATTTATATAACTGATATTTGTTAAATTAATATGTGTTTAATAAGGATGTATTTTGAACCATAAAAACTGAATTAAAATTACTTTGCAGGATCTTGAAAATGGCTCCTGAAGCCGAAACGTCCAATAAATAATACAGGATGTGTACATTTGGTGACATTTAGCCTAATATTTTATAAGAAATTATGAAAAAATATTTAGATATTACAGATCAAGGATGTTTACAATACAAAAATTAATAATAAATATGATTCCATGTTTATGTGTCTATATTTCTTTCATTGTGTTTGTGGTAAAGTATGTACGAACGGTATGATATCTATGACTGCTAAATCTGATAAATATCTATTACTGTCTCATCAATTAAAATCTCCAGCATCAAGAGCTAGAAAAGGTATCTTTATTACTGTATTGTATGTAGTGTGTATAACATTATTTTTTATGAATGGGAGAATAATAAAAACGATATCAATATTTGAATAATTTTAGTTGAATAACCAACCTTAGAGCATATTTATATTCAACTCGTTTGAGAGTGGAAGAAGATAGAAGATAAACCGCAATGAGGGATCAGAAAGCTATCGAGAACCCTCGCTGGATATTAAAGGTTGTGGCTTATTGCTTCCTCGGGGCAAGGGAGAGGTATTTCTTCTTTAAAAGGACTCGCAAATATGAGCACTTCAGCACAAGCAGTTAATTCCTACAAAACAATGAATTTTAATATAAATTGAGTATTTACTTTGCAAGCATAAATTTTCGAATATGTCTTTAACAACATAATCTGAAATGATTTGTGAAAACTTTGGAAAATTCGGCTAAACCAAGACACAACATAATACTTTCAATCTTCGATTTAAAATATGCCGAACTATTTTTGTTTATTTATTTGTTTTTATTGAGTATTGGGTACAGTCTGCCACACTGAAGGGAAATGGTACTAGGGCTATAGTATTCATTCACACAATATGTACATAAGAAAGGAAAATAAATAAAAATAACGAAGTAAGAAGAGAAAAAAAAAAAAAAAAAAAAAAATATATATATATATATATATATATATATATATATATATATATAAAGATACAGTAATATACAAGATAAGTAAAATAACAGCCTACCTATTTAAATTGAGAATGTCGAATTTCTACAAACAGATAAAATAAAATATCTTGGACTCAAATTCGACAGAAGAATGACATGGGGCCAACAAATAAAAAAAAAAGAAAAACGTTAAACCTCAGACTACGACTATAATACTCATTTCTTTCAGGATTATATGACCTACGCTTCGCGAATATACGGAACATTCAAAGCGACCTACATACGAAAACTACTAACAGTCAAAATTTTCAGGACAATAACTAAAGCTCCATGGTACGTCTCAAACTTTACTTTACATAAAGATCTAAACATGACAATAGTTATCGATCATAAAAAATATTTCAAGACAACTTACATGAACATACCAACTCATGCAAGACATGTCCTCGATTAATATACCCGAAAAAAATTTTAACAGGCTCAAAAGAAGCAGGACGAGGGATTTCCTCACTTCTAAATATACTAAAATCAAGTCAGGATGGGATACCGCTGGGCATTCCTCTCCCTCACGCCGATCAAGCATTTTTCATCAGGTTTGGGTAAAAAAATAAACCCCTTAGTCCTAAAGTACCTATAGTTTCGGTTGTTTAATTGTTTTTTTTATTTCCGACCGATCACGATAATTCATTCATCGGCAGATGAGGAAGTAATATTAGCGTTACAACAATAAAAAACAGTTTTATTAACAACATTATTAGGTAATTTGCAAATTGCCTTTCGAGAAAGTTTTGCACATTTAGAACTAACTTTATACAAATGATATCGCTCTAGAGAGTTGGTGGACCCGAGAGAGGAGGAGGAGAGAGAGAGGGAAAGAGAAGGAGAGAGAGAGAGTGAGACTGGACTCTGAAAGATAGTAATTAGCGAAGGTTTCTAACGAGCACTTGAAATATATGACTTAGCGTCCCCCGCTGCTTGAATTTTCATAACTAGGCAGGGATAAATCCCAAAGCTAAAAGGGATAAGATATCAAGTAATTTTAAATACAGCAGGGTACTTTTATTTTAAATTAATCCATTCATTTTTTTTTCTCGACACCAATTCAATTTATTTTTATTTCTAGAAGGTTGATGAAAAGGTTTAAGGAAATATTAATATTTTCTGTAAAAAAATGCCTAACCAAAGCCTATGGTTTTTAATTTCGCATTAATAAAATAAATATTCTCATTTTACCCCTAAGTTGATTCAATAAAATATTCACGCTTAATATTTTTTTTTATCTATTAATGTACGTTTCGGGAAATCTCTCTCCCCCAATTCAGTATATAAAATTATATAAATAAAATATTATAGGATCTATCCTCAAGTAGTCCATAACCGGTAAAATGATGAGTCAAATGGGTGATGATTAATTTATTTAATCGAATAAAAATAGTGAGAAGAAAATTTAAGAACAAATGGTGAAAACTGGACAATGGAAAAATATATATAGTAGACTATTATATTAAGATCACTTATCAAATTAAAGATCAAATATAATATACTCGCCTATGAGAAATATATCCAGCAACGTTTTTATTCAGCCGAAAAATGAAAAACTATAATCAATTTATATTTATAGTATTCATCCTCCCAAAATACCTATATATAAAATACCTAAAACCAAGTTGAAGTGGCTCTATCCATCGTATCGCCGTCAGTGCTTCCTAGCCAACTTTCTGTACCAGATAATTAGATTTCATCGACCCTCCTATATATTTCACAGCTTACAGTTTAAATACTCCATCCAATCCCGTCCCACTAGATCTCGTATTTCCGACCTCTATCCTCCTTACCGAACTGCTGTGTTTGACAAATCCTTTGCGATTCAAGCGGCCTGGGCACGCACAATCAGTTTCCTCTTTAAACACTTACTCCTTTCTCAATCCGATTACGAAATATACCTAAGAGAACTATCTAAGTACTCCCAGAGACTACCTCAATTTATTTAGGTTTTTTTTAGTTTCATATGTATGTCTTATATATGTGTACAATTTTCTTGTCTTTTTCTCTCTCTTCTTCTGAATTTTTATTTTTAATTAACTCTTATTGTAAATATATAATTTATTTATCACCACAAAGACATGCAATATGTACTTTTAATTTGTTCTAAAGGGACAACAGTCCCAGAATAATAAAATATATTTTTATTTTCAATAATCTATATTTCATATTTTCAGTTCAAAATATGAACAAACCGGTAGTTACGCCAAACCCGGAGATTTCAAGTCGAAAATTTGAACATTTTAAAGAATATGGTGATCTCCCAAGGTAAAAATTTTATTTTAAAGTGCTACCAATGGGTAGTTTCTCTACAAGTCATTTTATATTTCACATTTAATAGATTAATTTTAATTTCAATACAGTTATAAATTTCATGAATAAATAAAAGTTGTTTTTTTTTGGTTCTTGCATCATGGAAACTATGTATTAGAGAGAAGATGATGTTACACGTACAATTAATAGGAATTAATATAACACTAAATAAATAGTTAAATTATTTTTTATGCAAAAAATAAAAGATTAACATTTGCTATTAAAAGTCTTATTTCTAGTAACTAGAGAAAAACTAACTAATTTTTCAACATAATATTTTTGTTTTTTAGTATTGAAATTTACAACTGTATTAAATGATAAATACAATAAGCAAATATGAAACAAGTAACATGACATGTACAACATGAAGAAAAACTACCCATTGGTATCACACTAATTATATTTCTATATTAGAAGGTCCCGAGGCCATCTTCTTTTCAGACGCTTCGGAGGGTTATCAGGAATAAAAGAGGAAGCAAGGTTGGAAACAAGAGGGTTCGGATAGTTCAAAATATTATGGAAGGATAGGTATCTGGATTGAGCTAAATCGGAAACATATGGTACTTTAAGGTAGTTATGGATGATTTTATTTCTGAAGAAGTAGGGAGCATTGAGGATTTTACGAAGGATTTTGGATTGGGTACGAGAGGAATTTGGTGGTTCAGTAGAGTCCTGAAATTCGATCATAATAAAATGAAAAGTTAATAATGACTGAAACGTATATAAATATATTTATACATTTTTATTAAGCACCCAAAAAGAAAAAGAAAAACAACTTAGTATTAACAGAATAAAAAAGAATAAGTTAATTAAACTAACCTTTCTAATGTATTGTATTTGAAAATAATTTAATTTTTATGCGATAAACAGACAGGCAGTTTCTTTAGAAATATTTTTAATTTTTTTTTCTTTATAAAAAAGAATTTAATATAACATAATTTTATAACTAATTTTATAATATAATTTTATAAATAACATAATTTTTTTAAATATTTGTTTCGATTTGTTATTGATATTTCGATAAAAAAATATTAAATATCGATATTTTTTCAACATCATAATGAAGATATCTTTAAAAAAATTATTCCATACTTACAGAAGAGGGATTTCCTACGTCCTGTAACTCAGGTTATCGGAAATGGTTAGAATTTTCAAGTCCTGATGTTAAAATCATTTGTCAAATAGAATTGTGGCTCCGGTATTTTCCGCAACGCTTTTGACTAGAGCAATCGAGTTCCCCGAATATTTGAGGTTTAAGCAAATCCCCATAATTCTATCGAGTATACCAGTAAAGGCATACATTTTGAAAATTTTAAGTAACCCATTGTTTGTAATATGACAGGAAAGGGGAGTTTGAAATTTCACAGTATTGCTTTTTGTAGAAGGTAGTCATTTCAATACATATTCTCGGACAAATATTGCCGAATAACTCAATTGCGATAGTAAAATCAGAATGGATAAAAAAGTTAATATAAACAGGAGCAGTAAATATTTTCAGTAAATTTCTCATTTATAAACAAGCGAAACCTATTATTATTTAAATTCTGAATCCAATTAGGTTTAATATACATATATAAAATTTAAATTATCAACGAAAAAAACACAGGATAGATTTTTCTAATAAATATTTTATTTAAATTCAAATACATTTATTATTCTTGGAATGATAATAAATACATTTATATACGGCTGCCATCATACTCAGACAAGTGGATAAAATATAGACAAATTAAAACTTTTTTTCTGTTTAAATTTAGCCAATGAGATTAATATCTGGGTCCTTGATTCTTTATAGTGGCTTTTCCATTATTATTATTTATCCGTTAAAAAAAATTTCAATTGAAGTTATTGTTTAAAATCGCGTAACAAATCATGGATTGAACACTGCTGGCGTTCCAGACCATCTCGCTAAGTACTTGTGTAGTAAGATATATTTCTCTGAATACAGTCATTGGGAAAATAAGGTGGTTACAACTAAATTCATAGTACCTTTTTTTTTTTTATAAATAAGATAATTTAGAAGCAATCAAATAAAATATGAACTTACGAACCCACATCACTGACTACCACGTAAAAATAAAATACTTTTTGTAAATATCAGAAAAAATATTTGTCTTATTTTTTATTTGTCAAATTACGTTCAGCTTTTTTTGCTGTCTATAGAGAATTTAAATTATTTTTACAGGTGTCAGTAATTAGTAAATCGATTTAAATTTTCTTTATTTTTATTTTATATCTAGCAATCTAGTTTCTTTCATGTAGTTATTTTTTATTTCTTTTTTTAGAAATTTTTGTAATCCATTTAATATTGATTTACATACTTCTCTATATTTATTTTTGTGTTTATTCATGAAATATTTAAATGATTAACTTATTTTCATTTTTATATTTATATTTCATGAAAACAAATTCATATTTTATTTTTATACATTTTTAGACATATGTTAAAAATATTTTTTTGTAAAGAATTATATATGGATATTTAATAGTTGACCGTTGCATTATAAAGGAAAGAAATAGTCCGGGGTGGTGGTCATAAATAGGCCAAATAGCGGCAAAACTATTTTATTAAAAGCCAACGTTTCGACCCGACTTTGTAGGCCTTCTTCAGGGCTAGAACGGACAAGATACTTAAACGGACAAAGATACATAAAGATATAGATCTATATCTTTTTGTATCTAGTTCGTGTATTTTTGTTATCTTATCTTCTTTTAATATTTATCTTACTTCAACTTCTGAAAAAAGAACAATTATTACAGACATATTTAAACAATGCCATTTTCATAAACGAACTCACAATGTAAATCAGAAAAATAACCTATACAGTTCTAACAACACGTAATTTAAACAAACATCCTAACAATATACACATCTAAAATTTTACATACATAAAACATATTGAAATGTAATTCAATAATTGTGGTTCTAACTTATAATGTTGCACACGGCACCTAAAATAAAGAAATAATATTTACCATTTAATTATTTTAACTGTAATTTAATTTTACTTCTAAATTAAACTATAACTATTTTTTAATATTCTAATTTTATACTATATAATTTTAAATTGTATTTGTTATATGTAGTTTTGTTATTAACGCCCCAAGTATAAATATAAACCTGGATTATAATTGGTAATGGAATTCCTAATAAAAAAATTAAAATTAAAAAAAAAGAATATTGTGATACAAATATATGTTGCCATAAATAAATGGTTTACAATTGAATAGATATCCATGAGATCTTGCAGGTCGCAACAATATATCGTAGATAATGTTGTAAGCGATCCTGGGAAAGCAAACAGCCCACCCGACCTATTCATCATCCACCACCCAGCGGTTTTCCAGTCCCTAGTAAATTGAAACTATCTTATTTCATCCAATTCTCTAAACAGGAAAATAAGTAAAATATTTTATTTTAATATTATAAATAATACATTTCTGTATTGAAATCAGGAAATTAAAGCATATCAGCATATATTATTGAGGAATATACAAGGTGTCTCAATTCTTAACCCCCAAACTCTGGGGATGATTCAAGACGAATTTCCTATGAAAAAAGTTCATTTAATGTATGGACTGATTTCAAATAGACGAGGAGTTAAGACCTGTTTTGTGTTTTTCTTAATGCGGTTTTTATTAAATAAGAAAGAATTGCTCAAAAACTGTTCAAGGACTTACGGGATCGATCTTTGGGGCTCCATCAAACCATCGAATTCCTCTCGTATCCAATCCAATTCAAAATCCTTCCTAAAATCCTCAATGCTCCTTACTTTTTCACTAATAAAATGATCCATGACGATCTTAATGTTCCTTATGTTTCCGGTTTGGCCCAATCCAGACACCTATCCTTCCACAATAAACTTCAGAACCATCCGAACCATCTCGTTTCTAACCTTGCTTCCTCTTCGATCCCTGATAATCCTCCGAGGCATCTGAAAAGAAGAAGACCTCGAGCTCTCCTATTGTAAATACTTTTTTTTTCGCAGTGCTACCAGTAGGCAGTTTCTCAACAAATGTTTTCATGTTTGTATTTTATTGTTATCACATTTATGGAATGTATTTTTCTTAATACAGTTGTTAATGTCATAAATAAATAATAATAAAAAAAAATTATCTTGAACAGTTTTTGAAAAATGAAAACTACTAAAAATCGTACAGAATCGGCCCATTGAATGAACATTTTTTTTGGAAATTTTGTCTTGAATCACCCCTCCTCCCCACCTCCCAGAGTTTGGTCATTTAGAACTAAGAAACTTGGTATAGGTTTATATAAAGAGTTAAACTTAAGTATGTAAAAGGATTTTACGAATCATCATAGAAATGAACTAACATATTTGTAATTTTTATCGGTTACAATTAACATAACTTTTTTTTAAACTGTTGACTTTAAAGATATTGAATCAGCCTTCACCACTTCTGCCATATTTTATTACTTATACCATCTACTTGGTTCTCCAGCTCTGGCATATAGTTAGGGCAATCAATCAGCAGATATATCATAGTAGAAGGTCGAGATTCATTCAATGGGTTCGCCAAATTAAAAAAAAGTATACCTTCAAACCTTCCTAACAAGGCTTTGTGTCATCGTTTCGAATCCGGCCTGAAACAGTTGAAATTAATTTCGTGGCCGACCTATATTTGATTTTCTTTCTATCCCAGCAATGGTGGCACAGAGGAAAAAGAAACAAAATTATGGGTTAATTTGGTGTTCACGGCCTCCAAGGTATTTTCGAGATTGTAAAAATGGTTTATATCTGTAGCATCTTTGTTATATCCGTCAGTCTGCTTTTTGGATTGCGAGATAGTCTTTTACCAACTATTGTAGGTTTCATTACTATTCTGCTGGATTGCTTCGAGTTGCATATCTCGTATATCCTCCTTGCCTACATATCGCGAAAAATGAACGATCCAGTTTTTGTATGTTGTTCTTTTTTTTTAAATATTATTAGTAGATCATTTGTGTTTTTTTCTCGTTTTCCTCATAACAATAAATCTAGCCTTACATTCTTTTTTTTTTTTCATTTTGCTTTACAGATCTCATAGTCTTACACATCATCTTACCCTTCATCACTGAATATCTTGGGCTATTTTTTGTCCTGTTATCCGCATGCATTTTTGTTCCTTCAGTCTACTTTCACAATAAAACGTTTTTTTTTTTTAATTTTGTCTGATAAGCTGTTACGATTATAACCTACTTCAGTTGTGTTACCTTACCTTCCTTCTAGTATACAATTGGATGTCATGTAATGATGTGATATTCAATTTGCTTTTCTTTTATGTCTTGATGATGCCGAAATTGGCAAAACGTTGACTTTTTTTTTTCAACTGGATTATCGATACATAAGGCTGATTGATAGGAATTTTTCCAATGATAACATATTATATATTTTAATAAATTAAAAAAAATTATATTAATCTAATATTATGCTTGAATATGACAATATGAACATACAGAGTATTTACATACACATACAATGAGCTGAGTAAAATCGATTGATACAATTTGGTAGATACCTACCATCGAGACTACCCTTACGTGATGGCTATATTATTAAGCCACTTCCATCAGCTCATACCGATTGAAAATAAATCGACGCGATAACAGTGAATGGACCGAGACTGTAGAAATGGGTTGGGGGGAGGAGGGGCTGGTGTACACGTGTTTGAACTTTAGGCCTGTAAGTCTGTAATCGCTTAATTTTATTTATAGATATATCAGAAATTCTTAATTTAATCTTTTATTGATTAATGTTTATTCAATTTTTTAATATCATAAAATAATAAAAAATCACTTATAGTGAGCGCATCACATACCTTTTACTTAATACACTTCCTTTAGTAGAATTTTTTTTCTCTCTTCATACAGACCTGCACAGATTTGCACCTGTCATGAGAGTGATATGATGGCATAACAGGTATTAGGAAGGAAAGCACCCAGCGGCACCTCATACTGGTCTTTGTTTGAAAACGATAATCAGAAAGATCTCTCATCCAGCTCCTCTTCAGTCTCATCCTAATGTCCATGGCGGTTATGAGTCCGTTATTGTTTCCTTGAAGTTTAACATGAAATCGTGAGTAAAGAGTTTGTATGTGTTGGTCGATAGATTGGTTGTCGTAAGTCTAAGTTGTACGTAAAATTTTGTTATTTACTAGTTAAATAGCTGTAGTTATAATTACTATCTTTTAAATTTATTATTACTAATTTTGTTAATTCCTTTGTCTCAAAGAGTTATTACCTCCCATTGACATTGATGAATTGACCTGCATTAACCATTGATATATTTATGCTGTCATTCATACAGTCCTCCTACACTTTATGGCTACAACATGGGAACACTATTATTGCTCATAGTGTCCGAGAAAAGATACCTGCTTTTATATCTTGATCCGAAAAATAACATCCTCATCGGAAAGGCCCTCACACTTCCTAAAAGTTTATATTTAGCACATGCTTGGTGCATTACTACTTTTAATAAGAAACCAAATTTCCCACGAGAATAGTTAAATAATAGCCATAACCTCCTTTATCATTTCCTGTATATTGAACTCCAAAATATCTTACAGACAATTCTAAGTTCTGAAGTCAGACATTAGTTTAGGCCATTAGTTTAGGCCTCACAAGCCTAGTTTGGAAGAAGTATCAATTACCTTATATCAATGTAACTTTATAGTTTACAATAAAAATAAATTTCAAAGTCTTTACTGTTGTATGAGTTCGTTAATTACGTACCAGAAAGCTGCTGTTATTAGTCGTAATATTTTGGACTGAAAGGATTGTAGTTTCAGTATAAATATATATAGAAAGAAAGAAAGATAGAAAGTAAACTTTATTCTGGGACAAGGTCCCTTATGAATAACAGATATGAACAAAAAAATTAAAACTACATCTGGCCAAAAATTACATTAATCAATATTAAAGAATATATACAGTATCTTCAGTGAAATTAAATTAAAACAAGTAAAAATAAAATAAAATTTTGAGAAAAAACGAAATAAAAAAACCAACATTATTTAAATGAAAATAAAAATAAAATAAAATAAGCATGGGTTGATTTTTAAAATTAAGACAATAAATTTTATCAATCATTCACCTCAGTCAAAATCTGTTTCACAATATTTATATATATATATATACTGTATATTTTATATAGACATTTTGCTACTTCAACAGTCCTATCTTGAACAATTATTATCCATTTTACTTCATGAAACTCTGAGGTGTCCTTGTTTATTCAATCTCTCTGGTTTGTGGTATCTTGCCAAATGTTGTGGCATTCAAGGTAGTGTTCGGTATTGCGGTTTGATCCAAACAACGTTCTCCACCAATATGAAGTTCCTTGTCCTAAAATCGACAGAGCTAATGAATTTGTTTAAATTTGATTTCACACGTGTTTCCTCCCTCATTTTATGTTAATCTTAAACCATTATATATTATCGATGCAGCAACGGATACCAACGATTAATTATTTTATTTCTATCGAAATAGTGATTAATTGAATACATCTTTTTTTCATGTGCATGATTCATTGAGCATTATTGTACAGTTATGAGGAAATATTAATTAAAATTCACTAGTAAAAGAAAGACGGAATTTATAAATATCCCTATTATAAGTTTTCTTAATTTTTTTAGTTCTTCATGAATTAATCAATCCGTGACGCGAGTGTGTATGTGAACAGCCTAGCTAAAAAAACAAGTCTTACGAATATTAAATAACTTATTTAAGATACATATATTCATTGGGCTTTATCACATATTATTCACTTAAATCAGCTAATCAGAACTGGCACATTTTTACAATTATCTAGAAAACAGGTCTAAAGATTTGATCGAATTCAACTAAAGAATTATTTAATTAATTTTAAAATAATTCTATTAGATATTTAATAGAAAGTCTATTCAATATCAGCCAGAAATAAAAAAAAATGCAAAGGTAACATTTGACAAGACGATAGATTATTACTGATTGAAATATAAATTTTATCGCAGAGATTATCAATAGCGTTTAAAGTTAAATTGAAAAAAAGAAGAGTTTGCTCAAGCTGGCTTGATTTTTATAATTATAAATATATTATTTCAATAGCTTTAAATCGGCATTCAAAAGGGAAAAGTAAAAAAAAAATAATTGAAATGACTTTAAAAATGAAGTAATCTATACATTTATTCATCAGATAAAAGTATGGTTTTCTTAAGATACCTAAGGCAATGGAAACTGTTTCAAGATCAAAGGGGAAATTTCCAGGAATTTCCTCTTAAGAGACGGATAAATATTTCTGAGAACAGAAGGACATCTAGAAATCTGGATAAGCTTTTTATCTCAACGTCAAAGAATGCTCCAAGAAGCTTTGCAATATGTTTCCTAAAAGGAAAATTCTTTGCGACCTTATAACTTCTGTACTTCATTAATGAAAGGACAAAAATTAAACTATCTTTTAATATAGCATTAATAATTATTATCCACATTCTTAAAATTCAAACTACAAAACAAGAAATATTTGTAATAAATAATTTGTGGTTCACATAATTAGTTAAACAATATGTAAAAAATAAATAAAAGACTTTCTACTTCAATATCCCGTCCGTCTGTTGAGCAGATTATAAAATTATCATTATAAAAAAAATCTGGTGTGTCCACTCACACCACTTTCCTATCTATTACAGAAAAGTGTATATATTTTTACCTATGCCCATAAAGAAACAAAAAAAAAAAATTATATTAGATTTATTTTCCTGAAAGTTGGTCAAAGAAAAGATTTAAGTACGATTTATTTGTTGAACTAAAGCAATGTAAACTGGATTAAGTTAGATCGGAGTAAAAATTTCAATACTCTCCAATATTGCTGATCAAAACCTTTTTACCATAGACTAATTTTGTCAAACAATAATTTCTGTTGAAAGTAGAGGAAATAGTGAAGCTTGTGTGATGCGGGCAACAGATTTTCTTACTTTCACTTAGTTATCTTTTTTCTCTCATTAAACCCTTTCTGACACAAGGATATGAACCCGTAATCTTACATTGGAAATTGAATAGGTTTAACTTCGTTAATAGTTGTACGAAATGAATGATTTTTATACAGTTTTGTAGAGAATTGTATCACCTTTCAATAAAAACCAAGGCTAGTCGAACCTAGATTAGTCGAAAACTGCATATCGGAAATTTGACCAGATCGCAATATTTTCCTTACTTAGTATTGGCAGTAAAGTTAAAACCTGTACCAGCACTACAATCCATAAAAGGACAGTACTATTTAGGAGATATAGTAATTTAGGAAGGTTACAGTAGATTCGAGGATGTTACTGGGTTCAGTACTATTTAGAGGACGTACTGTTTCTTTCTTAGTCAACAGTTGTGCAAGGAGGTGATTTGACTGAGATCACGCACAACCGCAAGGTTTTCCCCCTTTATCAATTATTTAATTAAGGGTGCTCACTTTATAGAGGCTGAGTGTGCCACAGGATGGTCTCCTGATCCCAGGGTCACCCCACGGCTGATGAAACAGAATAAATAATTTTTCTTCCACGAGACGGGATTCGAACCCAGGACCTTGGGCATTGGAAGATCAACGTCTTACCAATTAGCTACGAATTAATAAATAAACGCATAAAGCCCTTGAAATGTAACGCTCCTACAGAAGGAGAAATAAAATGACGCAGATAATTTGGAAAAAAATCTCTTCCTAACGTTCTAACTCTTTGAGAACATTATCTCTTCTACCTTACTACTTATATATTTCCTTTTATAATAACAGGAGAATTCAACACATTAGTAATTATTGCTTGGTAAATTTATATACTTTAATTATTATTTGTAATTATTATTAATTACTTTGATTGTGTTTAAAAGCTGTCTTATTTAAAATTAAATGTATGTATGTTTTATAAAATATTTATGTGTTACATAATAAAAAATGGGTGCAGTTTAGCTAAGTGATAGCGCACTGACTCCCAAAGCTCAAGGTCTTGAGTTCGAAACCGGCATATGGAAATTAATTATATATTCTGTTTCTTCTGTTCCAATAAAATAAAATTTTCTTAGATGCTGTTGAAAATATACATAGATTCTAAGGTTGTTAAAATTATTTACAAAGATAAAAATTAATTAAAAATATGAATTTGAATGAAGATAAAATTTTATATTTACTTATTATTTTTAATCAAAAAATGCTTTGAACAATGAATGTAAAAAAAAACCTTATAATAATTTTAAAAAAAATATTCCTTTTTTTTTTTAATACTCAATCCAATATTTCAATTATGAAGAAAATGATGTACTTAAAATTATAAAAAATATATCCGATAGTAACATCAACACAATGTAAACAACGGTCTATGTATATATATATATATATATATATATATATATATATTATATATATATATATATATATATATATATATATATATATATATATATATATATATATATACAAAGTCATACTTTGAAGGGAGTTGTGTATTAAATTTAAGAGGTTTATGACATCTATAATTAGGTAAAATAGGCAGAATTTCAAAGAAAAAATCCAAAAATTGGTGCAAAGTAACGCAATCTGATGGTATTGTCAATGTTATAAACTTTAATATTGCTTATTATGAGTGAATCGTTCTGTTCTAAGCATGGGTTGGAGTCGGGCATTTGCTAAATGGAACCTCTAAATCAGTCTTGACTTTCTGAATTATTCATTTCAAGAAGGCGGGAGCCCCTAGGAAGGAAATCGAAACATGTTTAAGTCATGTCGAGTCTGGAAACGAGAGTTGAATATTAGCAGGTCCCCAACATTAATGACTTGATGGTTCAGGTACTCAACTTCTTGACAGCTACGGTCGCTAATTGAGTATCGATTCCTTTATTTTATTTTCATTTATTGGAATTTACATTATATATGTATATGATCCGTAAGTGTGAACAAATCAGAAAGTATGGCACAATAGACTTGTCAAGAGGAGGCGATATTCCCTAAATAGTTCTAAGTATGGAGATCCCTAGGCCATCTTCTTTTTAGAAGACTAGGAGGATTATCAGGAATCAAGTGGCTTCGAAATTTCTTCAGTTTATCATGAAAAGATAAGTATATCGATCAGGAATTATTAGAAGCATATAGAACATTAAGTTAAATATGAATGAATTGTGACAAAATATGAAGCAATAAGACAAAACAAGATATATGATAATAAGCCGAAAATTCCATCCCAACAACAGGATCTGTATAAAAGGGAAATCATTCAGAGATTAGAAAAATTCAAATATCTCGCCTCCACAATAATCTCAATGAATGAATCGCTTATTCCATCGGAAACAAAGCTTTCTTTCTTTTTTCAAAGGTATTGAGATTTCAAAACATCGGAAGAAATCTCAAATTAAGGGTGTACATTGCTATGGTAAAGCCAGATCAAATACCTATATATGGCTCGACACAAACCAAAGCCCTAGAATAAAGTATCGAATGATTTGAGAGAAAAATCGTCCGCACGATAAACGGATCAATCTAGGATCACAGTACTAGCACATGCTGAAGAAAGACTAATAAAGAACTGCTTAAATGAACTGGTAAATCAATATCTCATGATGTGAAGGCACGGAGTTTAAGATGGACATGGTAAGAAGTTCAGAGCAATCCATCTGGAGGCATCTAAGCAACAATAAACGCCTCAATATTAGCGGAAAAAACCACGTAGAATATAAATAGATCAAATCAACCAAGTAACTTCATTACTTCAGTAACACATTAAAAAATCCAAATCCAAAACAATGAATTTGCAGTAGAACATAAAAAACATCTTGAGACCATATCTTTGCTCCTAATTATCCTATTTTAACAATTTGTTTTTTGGTTATTTAGGAAATTTTGTAAACTTAAAAAAACAAAAAAACATCTTCACTAATAGTGCTCTGATTTCGATGAAACCGAAAAAATAAGTCCAGTAATTTAGGAAAAAATGCGCAGACGGACAAAAAAAAGTATTCGTTTTTTTAATTATACTTATCCTGAAACGTAAAACTTCAATTTTTGAGAGGGGATTAAGTTTTTGAATTTTTCGTTCGATCACAATTGGTTCATTAATGAAAATAATAAACCGAAAATATTTTAAAATCGCGATATCTTTACTAGTAGTACTTTGATTTCGATGAAACCTTCTTCATATTTTAGGAAATTTAAATATTTTTGAAACATCCTATCACAAAATCGACAAAATTGTGTGCACTTTTTGAGTTATTCGGAATCTAACTTTACCATCCCTCATAACTTTTTTTCCAGCATCGTTTCGTTGAAGTATGCTATACAGATAAATTTAAAAGGCGCCAGGAAGAAGAATTTAGCCAAGTTTCATTGAAATACTACAGTCTATAGCAAAGCAGTTTTTCGTGCCGCCATTTCGAAAGTAAAAGGCGGGTAGTAATGTGGATGAAGGAGGATCACACTCGGTTGACCTCTGATTTTAAATCAAAATATGAAAAAAACCAGTATAGTAGTTCCGAAGAAAATTCGCGGACGGCGGACAGGCAAAAATATTTGCATACATTTTTCGAATTCTACGTATCCTGAAACGTAAAACCTCAAATTTTGAGGAGGGTTAAGTTTTTGTTAGATCACAATGATTTTGGATTGTAATGATCGTATGGATCGGAATTCAATTGTTTGGTGGAGCGCCAACGCTCAAATCCATACGTCCATATAGGTCTTATTATAGTAATTCTAAGAAGATTTTTGTAATTAATCGAAAGTTTGGAGCGTTTGTCTAGTAACTGTTGGATTGGCAGGAAACGTCGAGCAGCTTCTTGTTGTTTCAGCTTTTTATGTAGATTGCATTTGTCCAAGTAGAAGTTATAAGTAGCGTATTCGTTCAACAGGAAGAAGTTGGAAACTATTGAAGAATACAACAGTACAAGAAGTCATAGGTTTACAACGGAACGGTTTGGGATGTAATTAAAGGGTCATAATTAACAGATAGCAAACATGTATGATCCGATTTAATCATGAATATTGAATTTTTTTTAAATTATTACATCAGTATATACCGAATTCTTTCAGAATATTTATAAAAAAAAACTTCATGGCCCACTGTAACTTATGATTATGGTAGTTAATTCCAGATAAGTTTCCGAAACCTCAGATTTTCAAAACTGGCGCATAATTGTTCAATAGAATAAAATCCTTCTACTTACATGCAGATAGCATCAATAGATAACGTAAAATTATTTTCTCATTTTCTTATAATTATAGAAAAATGTAGATTTTTGTTCTAGTGTCTCACGAAGAATGTGAGTTTCTTAATAAAATATATTTTAACTTTCCAACGAAAACTTTCCAAGAAAACAATGTTCTTTGGTATATACGTTGCCTTGCTCATTAATTTTAAATTGACAATTCGATCGATATTAGATAAAATATTGCTTAAGTAAATTTAAAGTAAATGAAATCTAAAAAACAATGTTTTGTAACTCTGTTTCTCATTTTTATGCAGATTTAAAGTGGCTTTATCCTTCCCACCGTCGTATATATTTCTCGCATCCTTTCTCTTTCAAGTCATCCAATCCCACCGTAGTTCATACATCTCCAAGCTCCTTCAATTCAAATCCTCTGTTTGTTCCCGCAATACTCGTTCCCGGTCTCCTGATTTATACATAAGAGCCCACCGAACCGCTGCTTTCGACAGATCTTTCATTATCCGATCCTCGTCCCTTTGGAACTCCATCCCTTCTCACATCCGTCAATCTAATACCCTTCCTACCTTTAAATTCCGCCTGTTCAATCATTTCTTATTCATCCAGTTCCCATGAGACTGTAAATAGATACTAATGTAAATATGTATCTAAATTATTACTTCCTTCTTCATTATTTTTACTTATACTTTTTTTTCATTTTTTTAATTTTTATTATTAACTGATTAAAATTAGAAAGTAACATATTTTTTTTTGCATTTTTTTTACTATGGCTGGTTAATTACTCTGTATTTTTATTTATGTTTAGTTTTATTTATTTTATTTTGTATCTCTGAGGCTCCTTAGCTCATATTTATGTCTTTCTTTATTATTCTAAAGGGACTTGTCCCAGAATAAATAAAGTATTATTATATACTATTGTAACAGCCAAATTCATGTTAAATTGAATGTGCTTATAATTTAAATATTCATTACACGAGTCACTCGTCTGTTTTATATAGTCAGTATATTGCTTTTGTTTTACAACGTCGGGACACTTGATGCATATAAATTGAACGAAAACACTTAGACAGCATAAATATTTTAAAGATAACTTTCTGCTTTGAATTCTATCTGTTTTCTTTCTTTTCAACACGTCTTTGTATATCTTCTCAGCTTCTGGGGAAAATTGACGAACTTCTGAACAAATATCGTTACTTAAATAGAAAGGCAAATATTCTTTAGAAAAATATAAATTAAAATTTATAGTTATTAACTTTTTTTTTATTGAGAAATATGACAATCTGTCTTAGTTAAGGACTCTTATAATAGAGTTCAGAGAGCACATACACACCGTACGTACAGAAACATAAATAAATAACAAAAGAATACATATAAATAAGATCAAAATAAAATATTATAAGGAGAGTAAACAGAAATACATAGTAAAAAAAAATATATATATATTATAGTTATTAGTTATTTATAGTTAGTTTATACAGTTGTTGGTATGACAAGCATGATAATATGTCACATATGGTGAAAATATGAATAAAGTGTAGATCTATTCAATGTCAAATATTTTTTCTACATATAAAAAAGAAAGAAAAATATAGCCGCCAAAAAATAATCTTTTTATTTTGTCTTTATGAAATTGACTAGCAAAATTGTTTAAAAATAAAATATGAGCAGGAAGTGTAAATTTATGCAATAAATATATTTGAATATGGCCAAATAAGCCGAAATATTATAATGAAATTTGATTATAGATAAAAAATAAAATATGGTGAGATTAAAAGAGTCTTAGTACAAATATATAGATTAAATATGATAATTATAAAAATTTAAATAAAAAAAAGAAATTTTTAGTTAAATAGATCAGAATAAATAAATAATTTTTGCCTATTTATATAGTATTTTTTATGTTATTTATTATTTTTAATGGGATGTTGGCAGAATAAAACAAGAATTCACGAAGGAGAAAGTTTAGAATTAGACATTTCCAATAATAGAAGGAAGGGGACTAGGTAATAGACAATTCAAGTTTATTTCTAGCAATAGATCTTTTTTTCAGGCTCAAGGTTAGTGAAAAAATAAAATTAGCAGAATACCACGGCATTTTTTTATAAAAATAGTTTGTAAGAATATATTAAAAAAAAAAATTATTGAATATCATATCATACTATTTTATAAAATACAGTTATTCATTTGTAACCGCGAAAACTACTTGTTACTTTTTTAAATAAAGTTTAATCATAGTTTTATAATGCTGTTGTATTGAAAAATATTTAAAAACCATATCTTTGAACCAAATTGTCCTATTTCAACGATTTTTTTTTTTTTTTTTTAGTATATTTTAGGAAACTTCTTAAAGATTTAAACACGACATAAGTCTTCCGGCCGCTACCTTGAAAGGTAAGTTATTTTTGGTCACGTATGTTCTACACATATCTTTTAAGGCCATCGAAGAGGAGACTTTAGCCAAGTTTAATTGAAATCAGTATATTCGTTTAGGGAATACACTCTATTCAAACACAGATTTTTCAGCCGCCATCTTGAAAGGAAAGGGCGTATAGTAATGTCGAGGTAGCAGGATTATCCTAGGATGACTTCTGAATTTTATTCTAAATTAAAAAAAATAATCACCAAAAAAATCCACAAGTCCCGGAGAAAATGCGCGGACGGACAAATTAATAAAGTATCCTGAAACGTAAAACCGCAAATCTTCAGTGGGGTTGAGTTTTTGAATTTTTCGAACTATTACAATGGATCATTATTAAAAATCGCTAACCAAAATTAGCAATCCACTGAGTTTGATTTCCTTTTGTAAGTACAACTAAAAAGTAAGTTGTTGCACGGATCGATTTATTTATTTTATTCTTTATAGGATTTTTTTAAATATTAATTTATAGGAATTAAATACATACTTACTTAAACCTATATGTAAATTCTCCTGACAGATATTCAGTACAGATAAAAAGACCCACATTTCGACTCTCATCTGAATTTCCTTGATATATGACTAACAAAAGCCTACATGCTTGACAGAAGTATAAGGGCATTGCAAACGATTTCATATTAATTTATACAGACATACTAATAAGATATATGGCTTCAGCTGACAAGTCTATCAATACGAGTAAAAAATTAAAAATGAGCAGGATGTTAAATCTCTTCATATAACAAACCATGTTAATTGAATCAAAACAGGAAAGCTATATGATATAAAACTACAGCATGATATTGCTCCTCACACCTGACAAATATTCATTCTTTCCATTAAATCATCTGTTGATCTACAGGCGTTGATGAACTGTGGGTTATACGCCTATAAATAACAACAAACCATCTGTTAATTGTTAGCAGTTGATCGACAGTTTCAGATGAATATTTGATGTATTTAAAAACTTTTTTTTCCCTCCCACCTGTCTGAAACTCAGTCAACCAGTGAGCATGTTGTGGAGAAGTATAATAATAATAATAAGTTTTAGCGAACACGAAGGTGCGATGCCGATACAACCAATAGATTCTACGTCCAAATTCTTTCATCCACCGGGCGCCGTCTAATCCCAACCCCGCCAAATCAGCATCAACGCAATCCTCCCACCTTCGCTTTGGTATACCCCTCGGACGCTTGCCAGTCGGTACAGCGTATATTAATTTTTTAGGAATTCTTTCGTTACTAACCCCAGCGATTTTACATGCCCATTTTATTCCCCTCAACTTAATCATCCCAATTATATTAACCGATTATTGTTAGCGCAATTCAAAATTGTGTAACCACCTAAATTACCCGGATGACTTATCCTTCATATGGTTTATTTTCAAAAACCTTAAGACGTTGCTCATCCCTTAATGTAAGAGGAAAAGTTTCGCATCTATAAAGAACCGTAGCTAGGATAATGGTTTTGTAAATTTTAATTTTTAAGTTTCGGGACAGGAGGCGAGAACTAAGTAGATTTGATATTTCCCACCTTCAACTTAACCTTAATATCCTCTTCAATTTCGTTTTTTCTAGTTATTGTAGAACCTAGATACCTAAAATTCTGTACGGGTTCAATCACATTCCCTTCTATATAGATATCATCGAAATTTTTTTTGCAGTTAATATTTTGTAATATCCGTAGTAGAGAATCGAATGGAATAGTATAGAAAATCGATAGGCGTAAGAGAGAGGAGTGTCCAGGGGCATCCCTTTCTAACTTAGTTTTCAGTATTCATATTTAAGCGACGAGATCCCTCATCCAGTTTATTTTGAGCCTTTTACGGATGTTATCCGAAATATTGATAGTGGACATACGCATTATGAATGTACTTATTTTTACGTGTAGGATATCTTGAATTCTAATAATTGAAGCTAAAAACAAAAAAAAAAATGAACTGTACTTGATAGCATCCGTGGATGGGGCAGTTCAATGGTAGGACGCTGACTACTAATGTTCGAGGTCCCAAGTTCGAATACCGGCTGAGAGTAGATAAATTATGTATTCTTATTCGTTAGCCGTGGATCGAATATGTCAGGAGACCAACCCTCTTCAAGGGGGCAAATCCAGCTTTTATAAAGTTGGTACCCTTAGTTAAATAATCATATAAGTGGAAAAACTCATTGGTTGAACGTGATTTCAGCCAAATCCTCTCTTAATACTACCTTTGACCAAGAAAGAGTACTTGCTTAAAACGTACTGAACCCAAGACAGGTTTTAATTCACTGCATCCAGCAATACGTCTCGATAGGTCAAAATTAATAACTTATCTTTTTTTACGCGTTTCGAGTAAAATGAGAGTATTTCAGAATTTTACATTATTAAGTTTTTATTAATTTAATTAACACAGTGAATACGTTCGTCATTGTCGACTATTTTACCATCTAGCCAAAGAGTATTTCTTCTACAGAACACTGGAAGTGACGGGAAGGGTTTGCACTAAAGTTCTTTGGGTAAGCTTTGCACTCTGCGGTCTACCCTCTGTTGCCAAATTAAACCCTCCAGGTAGTGCCGAAGGAGTTTCAATGTTATTTACAAACATAAAATCATTCCACAACCGCCAACTACAAATAGATCTTTCCTCTTTGAGTTATAATAGATTAAAATGAACATAGACAATTTATGAAGGTCTGTATTTGTCCTATTTTTGAAATGAAAACTTCTTTAGACGCGTTTTGAACTGTTTTATGGAGAGTGAATTCGATTGGTCTGTCTGATTTCCGAATTGTTAACGCTCCGAAAATGTCGGCTTGAGTCGACTAATTGCAGTGATTTTGCATATAGATTAAAATATCTCAAAAACTAAAAATCAGACTTGCATATTGTTGATAAAATGTTCATCATTTCTTCCTCTTTGTAATGAGTTATTATTCAAAATTTTATCTTAACGTGACGACGCCGTGTTAGAGAGGTGAAAAGGAAAAAATAGTGCCGAAAACTGTCAGAAATTAAAATTTTGACCTGTATACTATAAGAGAGGGAATTTTTCAGCATTTCGTCCTCTCTGTAATAAAGTTTTATGATGGAAGATTATATTTCAATTTATTAATCTCGTCTTGTTGATGTTTCATTTGTATCGAGTGGTCTAAAACACACACCGTAGTTTTTTTTCTTATCCTACAAAATTTCTTTCCTAGAGACAAAGGGATATAAGTGCATTTTAAAAAAAAAAAAGAGTTAAGTATCTAGGCTAATCTGGAACTTTGTCAATATATTTCCGCGTTTTAAACATTTTTAGAATTATCATGAAAAGTGTCTCAAAAAGTAATAATGGACCGTTTTATGAAAGAAATCCGATGGATATTATTTTTTTTTTACATTTTAAATTTAAAATATTGCTATTTATCGTAATATTCGATCATATTTTCTTTTCTTTTCCTTACCCCCCACGATTTTATTTATTATACAAAAACAATATATAAATACAATTATAGATATATGTATACAATTTTCAAAGTTCCCTTTTTCGTCAGAAGGCATTTTAAGATAAATGGCTCTGCATGCTGTATGCATATTTTACATTTATGGCCAAAGGCTTTTGTTTCTTCAATGGGCACCGACCATCTAAAATCTATTGATAAAGTAATGACTAGAAAAGATCTTTGATTCGTTGTGAACGTCGGGTGATGTAGAAAGAAAGTTTTTGATATTTAAATAAATAAATAAATAAAAATATATCCAGGTATGATTTTTGTCTCCTCAATAAGTGAGACAAATCGAGGACGGAGTGGCTAAGCTGACTAACGCGTGTTATCTAGCAGCCTGATAAACGCAAGATAACATGATAAAATAATTACAAAGTACTCGTTTCGGTGCCGGGGTTTTTAAGTCTGGCATTATTCTCGTCCTCTCCTCTGGCCCGGGAAAAATCCCGTAAAAAGTATAAGCTTAGTTAAAGCGGCATCTTATTGCTTATCTACTAAACTAGTTGGGGAATTTGGCAGTGGGACAGGCTAATCAGTTATTAAGTAAATTTTAATCTTAACAGTTGTGGTGAATTATGAAGCTATTGTGCATTGAATAGGTTATCTTGATAATATCATATTGAATATGAGAACAAATATATTTCGTTGACTTATAAGTCGAATGTAGGATGTATGATGATTAAAGTATAGCATATAACAAGTGTGTTTTATAGCATTATTAATACAACATAGCAGACTAGAAAAAAATCAAGATATTGTACCAATAGAAATAACAGTCCATCAATAACATGCTAGAAGAGATCCCTCAAACCATGACAAATATCACAATGCGAGAACCCGAGCTGGGAGTGACATTAAAGTCATGGTCGATCTCGAGGGAAATCCTTCTATCCCTCTTCCTCCCCTTCCCCCCCCCCACAAGAATCCTGGGGCTTGGAGTCAAGGACACTTCTATCCAGGGTCCTGGAATTCTCTCGGTTTACTGCTAAAGAAGATTAGACCTCCCCAAAGCCCCACGACTGTTAGACGTTTGACAAAAAAATATATAATAATGATGTATGCTAGTATTGTATGAAATCTTAAGGCTACATTTGGACATTACATGCATATGACTACATATCACTTTTACCCTCCGACGTGAAACTTGCGCCCCCCTATTTACCTTGACAATATGCAAATTCCTCAGACAGACAAAGTTTCAATATCTTGGACTGACCTTTGACAGAAGAATGACATGGAGCCAATATATTAAAAACAAAACAAAAACTCTAAACCTAAGACTACGTCTATTGTACTCACTCCTTGCATGAAATTAGAAATTAAAACTTACACAGAAATTGAATACATATATTTACCTACTCAAGCCTATTTGGACCTACGCTTCACAGATATATGGGACAGCCAAAAAGACTCACATACGTAAATTACAGACTTTTCAATCTAAAACTTTCAGGACTATCACCAAAGCTCCCAGGCACGTCAGTAACATTACTCTACATAAAGACTTACAGATGCCGACCACAGTTAACAGTTAACGACCACATACAAACATACTACAAACGATTTCATAATAACTTACACGGACATACAAACTCATTGATTCGAGGCATGGCCACAACTAACATGCACCCGATAGCACCCGAAGGAGGCTTAAAAGAAGCTGGATGAGGGATCTCCTCCACTAACTATAAATATTACGCTCAAGACAGGAAGGACGCAGCTGGGTATTCCTCTCCCTCACGCCTATTCCAAAACCAATCTCTACATCTTGACATCACACTCGCTGATTGTCGGAACTTCTGACAGGTGCGAGTTGAAGAATCAGGTTAAAAAAAAAAAATTATTTTTAATTATATATATATATATATATATATATATATATTTTTTTTTTTTTTGTTCTTCCCTACCTTACCTTTTAGGCTATACGGGATTTTCCAGAGCCGGAGATAGAGGGCGGAGAATTTAAAATCCCTTCCGACAACGTGATGCTGTACTCACGCGTTAGTCTATTCCACCGCCTCGCCCCTATTTATTTATTTATTTTTTTAAATTATATTAATATACATACTAGAATATAGACATTGTATGTGCAGTGAAACCTTGAAAAATAAGTATCTCTCTCTTTAAGAGGCCCTCCTATTTACAAAACAATTTATATTAATGGGTGTTGGAATATAAAACTATCAATTAGAAACCTATTTTTAAGGGATACGGGCAAAGAAAATTAACAAAAAATGATTTTTAACACCTTTTGATAAAAGTTTGTTTTTACAATTTTTTCTGTCCACTTTTTTATAGGTTGGGCTGATGTAACTATTACATATACTTAATTATTAATTATTAAAAAATATTTTTAAAAATATATTTATCTTCAAAAGAAAATATAAAGACTTTTGTATTTTGTAACAAAACTACAAATTTTCATTTGACGATTTAACACATTTAACGAAGTCTTCGTTATCAAAAAAGTTTAGAAATTTCTACACAATTTGTCCTTACAGTAAGCCATTTTATTTACGATACGATGTCATGATATTACGAGCGCTAAATAAAGCTTTTAGAACATTTAACAATAGAAGAGAAGATTTCAATATTAGATGCACGCTCAAAGAAGGATCGGGAATGAGGAGGAAGATAGAAGATATACATTTCCTCTGTCGCTTTCCCTTCCAATAGAGTGGCTTATGTATGGATCTTCAGCTGTATTCAATCTATTTCCGATAGCCTCTTACTATTCTCAATCTCAGATCATTCTGGATATCTAGCAATTCACTTATCAGCAGTAATATCATCCTTAGGTAAGAAAACTCTGCAAATTATTACACAATGGTTTATTATTTCCAAACAATAATTATATATCAAAAGTAACATTTTTCCATGTTACAAAAAGGCGAAAAAAAACTAAAGTGTATGCTTTAGACGACACGATAGAAGTGAAAACATCAACAAAGCTAGATTAATAATATATTTTTTTTTTTTATTTCTTAAAGACATTTACAACTGTATTTTTTTTTTATTTCTTTATTGAGTATTATAACAATCTGTCTCTTGGACATTGGTTATAGTGAGGTAGGATAACATTCACACTATATGTACAAAAAAATAAAATAAATAGAACAAAATAATAATCAAAAGTATATACAGATAATAAAATAAAATAACCTAAAAAATAAGAAAATTAAAACTAAGAAAAAAAAAACACATGCATACCTATATACAATCAGGCGAGGGAACTCCAGGAGAACCCTGCGCTACTCTCCCAACCGCGTCACTGGTATTAAAGCCAGCGGAGATTGGTCGAGAGCACTTTAGCCACATACACTCATGCCTTGAGTGAAGAATCTGGCCATTGCCAGAACTCCAATTTATACAATCTACAAAAGTTCGCGAGGCCACTGCCGTTTCAACCTTCTTGGAGGATTATAGGGATGGGAGGTGCTTGTTAGGGATTGTGCAAGAGGATTTGGGTGGTACGTAAGGTTCTGGTGAAATTTGGAGAATTTTTCTGGGATGAGGTCTAGGACAAATGGGATGTTGAGGTCATGATGTAGGGTTTTGTTGGTTACATAGAAAGGAGCATCGACTAACAACTGTATTAAATAAATACATCTAGTATATTAGAACATAATGTATATAATGACATGAAAAACACTTGCTGAGTAACTACCCAATGGTAGCACTCTAAAGATTAATAATATGAAATATACATTATAAATAATAGCTCATTATAAAGAAGAAGAAATACTGAACATTCCCGTCGCTTACAGCGTGCAGGTTCAATTTTTCTAATAAAATAAGGCTTATTTTTATTTTTTCACCATATTTATTTTAATTTTTGTACCTACGTTTCGGTCGGTAAGCCATCTTCAAGCCATCTATAATATAAACACCAATAATTTTTTATTTTAATGTAATTATGCACTCTATGAAGGTGGTATTGGTCTTATTTAATTAAATGTTCCATGAATTATAACTCTAATTAGGTTAAGTAATTTTTTTTAATTAACTCTACCAGTTAAATTGTAAATTAACAGTACCACTAGATAGAATTAGGTTGCTTTTTTCAAAGTATCTGATACTTATGTATTTGAATAAAAAAGCAACCTCATTCTATCTAATGGTACTGTTTTTACAATTTAACTGGTAGAGTTAATTACAAAAAACTTTAAAAAATTGACTTAACGTAATTAGAGTTATAATTCATAGAATATTTAATTAAATAGGACCAATACCGCCTTCATAGAGTGCAGAATTACAATAAAATATAAATTAATGGTGTTAATATTATATATAGATTACTGGCCGAAACGTAGCTATGAAAATTAAAATAAATATGGTGAAAATATAAACAGAGCCTTATTTTATAATATTAGAAAATGTTCACCTAAAACAAGCACATATGGGTTCAATTTGTAGTTTCGGAGATATTTTAATCTCTTTTGGTTTTCACTCTATTTTTTTTCATTTCGCCTCTTTAATATGGCGTCGCGTTAAGGTACAATTCTTGAATAATAGTCCATTACAGAGAGGGCGAAATGCTGAAAAATGCTCTCACTTACAGTATGCAGATCCGATTTTTAGTTTCTGAGATATTTTAATCTATGTATTCAATACAACGTGTTATCATTTGGTTTTCGAATCAATTTATTCCCTTTTCGAGGGGTAGACCGAAGCGAAGGTGGGAAGATTACCTTAAGGCCGATCTGAAGGGTCTGGATTTGTATAGCGGTGGAAGGAAGTAGGAAATAAGCGATTGGTGGAATCGGCATATAGCCTTCGGATTCCCTAAGCCTTTTATTATTATTATTATTACTAAATCAATTGATTCATGTTTTTAATAAATACATTGTAGATGTGCTCGTTCAACTCTATTATAAATGTTCTAAATGGAGACAGAATATAAAATCTCATAATAAATAAGTTAAAAGCTTAAAAGAAGTATAAAGAAAAATAATTTAGGCATTTCATTCAATAATACATAAAAATGATGAGATTTAATACAAGGAAATATTAATATTATATAAGACCTTGTTTAAGGAGAGTATTACAGTAATGAAAGTTTAATGTACACTTTGCTTAAACAAAAGCTTTCGATTGGTTAAATTCCATAGTAGTTAAGAAAAATGTCATGATTATTGAAAAAAAAATTGCACTCGAAAAATTCTTGAATTAAAAAAAAATGTGAATTGCTTATTTATTGCACGTGTATTTTAATCCAGTAGCGAATATCATGAATGAAAAAAAAAAATTAGATGTTATGACATCCAAGGAAATACGGTTTGAACATTTATTAATTACCCACCTATAAAAAATTTCCCATTTTCTTACCAATAAAATTAATAATGAATCATTAGGCAGTTGTCAATAGATCCTCAGTCTTGGCAAGTAAATTGAAATAAGTGTAATTTAACAACAATAATAAATATAAATATACATAATATTTTTAATTCGTTCTCTAACCCTTGCATTAAGTTAAACAGACAAAAAAATAGTCTTACTTACAAGATTAGGAATTAATCATAGTCGTATAAATGGCTTGACATTAATTAAAGTTAAAAAAAATTATAAATGTTCGATATGCAACTCCATCGAGTACCCATTGCACATTATTTTAAAATGCAGCAGATATCATAAATACTAGATTAAATACTCCTTTATACAAAACAATAGCGCTTTCTTCCAAGGGTTGCCTGATCTAGATAGGGATACCGTTAAGTCATTGTGCAAATTTATGAAAGAATCTAAAATAATTATTTTTAAATAAATAATAATAATGTACATCCATATATCCATTCTATTATAATATAACAGTAGGGACAGTATTACACTTGGGATGGGAGTCTTCGACCAACGAAAGTGGAAAATATATATATATAAATTTTAATTCATATACTATATATATATCATAAATACCTAGGACTCCAGCTGGACAATCGTCTAACTTGGAATCCTCTTACCAGACTGAAACGACAAGAAACCGCTCGACGTTCCGGACTACTTCAGCAATTACTTGACAAACGCTCTAACCATTCAATTAATTACAAAACACACATATACATGAACATTATAAAACCTATTTGGACCGGAGTTAAGCTCTGGAGCTCTACTAAGCCATAAAATTCCTATCGTATCCAATCCTTACAATCCAAAATCCTTCGTAAAATCCTTAATGCTCTTTACTTTGTCACAATGAATGTTCCATTTGTTTCCGATTTGGCCCAGTCCAGATACCTATCCTTCTATAGTAAATTTCAGTACCATCCTAATCCTCTCGTTTCTAAACTTGCTTCCTCCTCGGACCCTGATAACTCTCCTAGGCGTCTGAAAAGAAGATCTCCTAATTTAGAAACTTTATTAGAGTGCTACCAATGGGTAGATTCTCTATAAGCCTTGTCATGACATGTATTCCTCTGTACCACATTATATTAACTGTACAGTTTTAAATTTCATAAATAATAATAATATAAAGATATATATATATATATATATATATATATATATATATATATATATATATATATATATATATATATATCTCATAATAAATACTAATAGATTCTTAATATTAAATAAGAAGGTAATATAGTTAAGTAGATGAAGGTTTAGCTAACGAGGAAGGAGTGATCAGTTTGGAGAGGCTGAACAGCACTCCACCCCGCTATTGACTTTCCTACAAGGCACCTTCGTCAGTCCGCAGTTCGCCGCTAATCTCCAAATATATTGATTGACGTTATTATATCAGTCCTCAGAGGAAATCCAATAAATCCCCACCTAACAGCCATAGCAAATGCCATTATAATTAATTAATTGTAACTGATTATATATACATATTCGTATCAACTGCATGTGAACATTAAACAAAAAAAAAAAAATATATTGTCATGTTAACACTTTTTTGACAGCTCTATTATTTATTTATTAGTTAGTCTGTTGATTGTTATATGAATAAACTAATGGTTGGATTGTTATCCTATGCAAACTATATATATATATATATATATATATATATATATATATATATATATATATATATATATACAAAATGCAATTCACAATATTACTCAATTCTTCTTCGGTGCATACTATTATTTTCAAGTCAATTTATTACTAGCCATATTTACACCAATTTAAAAAAAATTTGTTGTCACTCAATGACCACTCATCAAAATGACGACGTTTCGGCTCGTCGAGCCATTTTCAAGTCTAAAAAATTTTTTTCATTTACAATCATATATTAAATTTTAACATATTTCAAATTATAAAGATACTTATTATGTACCTAAAATACCCATCATGTACCTGTCAATTTCACTTATGCGAATTGCAAGCGTCTACAATATAATAAAATTCATTATTATTGTCATGTTCACCTTTAATTATTTAACAACATTATTATTACTCATCTTTACTATTCCATGATTCAAACTAAGTTAAATTTACCATGTTTCTGAGTCACCCACATGTCATCCATCTCATTTCTATTCAGTGACTGGTTATTCTTATAGGAGTAGGGGAAGACTATTTATTATGAACATATATAATGCTGTTACTCAATATTACATGTGGATCTATTTTAAGTAATATTAGCTGATTTATTTCAAATTTTGATTTTTTCAATAGAACTAGCATAAAAAGTATTCATATTATCCACGTCTGTATGATTATTTACTGAGTTTTTTAAGTTCTTAGTTATGTATATTGATTCTTTAATTCTACGTTTATTCGTATTTCTTTCATTATGTAGGATTTTGGCATTTTTGAAATCAAACTCATGTTTAGTTTGCATATTATGTTGTGAGAGTCCAGTAGCTAATTTAATTTTTGTGTTTTTTGAATTACAATTTTGTTTATGCTGTTTAAGCCTTTTTTCAAACCATTGGGATGTTTGTCCAAAATATGCTTTGTTGTCGCAATTCTTACAATTTATTTTATAAATAATATTCGTTAATTTATCGATAGGTACTTTATCTTTAGTTTTCGAATAAATTGTATCTAATTTATTAATTGGTTTGCTTGCAAATTTAATTTCGTTTACATCGTATTGTTTAAATGTTCTTTCAATTTTATCAGTTAAGTTTCTAATATATGAGACGCTAAAATATTTTTTAGGTTGTTGTTTGTTCCCATTACATTTTTCAATTTGTGTCTTAATGTCATGTTTATCGTTCATGGAAGGTTTTTGTTTTATTGCATTTTCAGTTTTAAAATAATTTGTTATTAAATTCGGTTCTTTATTAATTTTAATATTTTGCTTCACTTTCTCACTCCTATCATTGCTAATGTCAATAATCTGTTTGTTACTATTGTCATTTATAATTAACTTTTTATTTTCATACCATAATTTATTAATTAATCGAATGGGGTACCAATTTTCTAATAGAATTTGATATATTTGTGCTTTGATTTCTTTTATATGGTTTTGATCTGTTATTAATTTTGCCTTATTTATTAAATTTTTAGCTGTGTTAATTATTATATGTTTCTTGTGGTTACTGTGCCAGTTTAGGATTCTATCACTAGTTATTGTTTTTTTGCACCATGCCGTGCTAAGATCGCCGCTTTCATTTCTGTGAATATACATATCAAGATATCTTATTTTGTTGTTATTCTCCAATTCCATTGTGAATTTTAGTTTATCTGATATATAATTTAGTTTATCCAGAAAATTAACAGATTCATTTTTATTTATTATTGCAAGTATATCGTCAACGTATTTTATAATAAGCTTCGGTTTTTTTCCCCATTTAATTATAGCATTATCTATTAGATTGTTCAGATATATGCCCGAAAGATTGATTGACATACATCCGCCCATCGGTAGACCATTTTTCATTTTGTAATAATTATTATTATAGGAGAAATAGCCATTTTCGCAAATTAATTTGATTCCTTCCATAAAAACGTTTTTATCTTTTATTTCTGTGTACGGTTCTATTTCATCCCACCGTTTTTCCAGTATTCTATATATTTCATTTAGTGGAACATTCGTAAAAAGGGATTCCGCGTCATAGCTTACTAGATTTTCGTTTTCCTCTATCCTATTTATACTATTAATTTTTTCTTTTACTTGCATTGCATTCTTCAATACTTGCATTTTAATATGTTAAAATTTAATATATGATTGTAAATGAAAAAATTTTTTTAGACTTGAAAATGGCTCGACGAGCCGAAACGTCGTCATTTTGATGAGTGGTCATTGAGTGACAACAAATTTTTTTTAAATTGGTGTAAATATGGCTAGTAATAAATTGACTTGAAAATAATAGTATGCACCGAAGAAGAATTGAGTAATATTGTGAATATTATTAACTGGGAGGCCTAATAACGACCCAGAAAACATGCCGAAGGATGAAGTATGGAAGAATTGGA
The DNA here is from genome assembly GCA_928085145.1 of Nezara viridula. NCBI lineage: Eukaryota > Metazoa > Arthropoda > Insecta > Hemiptera > Pentatomidae > Nezara > Nezara viridula. The sequence continues at coordinate 23,568,014 of OV725083.1, forward strand.
AATTTACAATTGTGAATACAATAAATGGTAATGTAAACCTATCATGTACTTATAAATTTCTTAATAATTTTTCAAAAATTTTAAGGATAAATAATAAATTATTTTATTTAAAAAAATGTAAATACTCGGACACGATACCGCAACACTTGCTGAAAAAAATTTTACCTTTGGAAAATCTTTTTAATACCTCATTTCTGATAAATTATAAAGAAAAAACAAATAACTTATTTAATAAATTAGCAAGAGATTGTTTACTACTTGAAATAAAACAATGTTATTGGGCATTAAACACCTATAACAAAAATCATGAAATATTTTTAAATGAATTAAGGGACATACATATGAACATATATAATGAGGTTAATAAACTAATTGCGAATTACAAAAATAGTTATGTTAAATTCCATAGATTGAGATTAGAAGAGAAATGTAAAAGACCATATAAAGCCTTTATTAAAAAACCATACGCTGATATTAAATATAATAATACGGTATCCTTTATGACTAAGAATTTGGACAATAGACTCACAAATAAACATTGTATAAACCGTAATAACATCATAAAATCCTATGAAGAATTGCACACAAAAGGTTGGGTGGTTAATACGACTAAAACAGATATTACAACAAACATATTAAATCTATTATCATTAGGGGATAAATTCAACATTATACCTTATAAATACAACAGGGAAATAGTTAATATAATAGCGGACGTCGAAAATATAATTAGAACTATCAACACACCTGATAATCACAAAAATATAATTAGAAATAGAGTAAATAATCACATAAATGATTTTATTGACAAAAACAATAATAAACAAAATATCTCAAACCAACCCCTACACAAAAAAATAAACAAAGACATAATAGAAACAAAAATTTTTTTTAAAAACCATCCAGAATTATTAATTATAAAATCAGATAAAACTAAGAAAACCGTGATTATTACTAAGACTGAGTATGATAAAAAAATGCACAACCTACTGGATGAACGCCTAATATATAGATGCCTTAGGAAAGATCCTTCAAATGAAATCCAGGATAAAACCTTGACATATATAAATAAATTAATGAAAATGAAATTTATAAATGAAAAGGATAAAGAAAAACTCATAACTAGACATTATACTATACCGCGAATACATGGTCTGAGCAAATTACATAAAAATGACAGACCTCTTAGACCAATTGTAAATAATATAAATGGCATTACTGAAAAATTGGCTAAATTCCTAAACTCAGCCTTAAACAACTTAAACAATAATAATATATACGATGTGAAGAATGCAATGCAAGTAAAAGAAAAAATTAATAGTATAAATAGGATAGAGGAAAACGAAAATCTAGTAAGCTATGACGCGGAATCCCTTTTTACGAATGTTCCACTAAATGAAATATATAGAATACTGGAAAAACGGTGGGATGAAATAGAACCGTACACAGAAATAAAAGATAAAAACGTTTTTATGGAAGGAATCAAATTAATTTGCGAAAATGGCTATTTCTCCTATAATAATAATTATTACAAAATGAAAAATGGTCTACCGATGGGCGGATGTATGTCAATCAATCTTTCGGGCATATATCTGAACAATCTAATAGATAATGCTATAATTAAATGGGGAAAAAAACCGAAGCTTATTATAAAATACGTTGACGATATACTTGCAATAATAAATAAAAATGAATCTGTTAATTTTCTGGATAAACTAAATTATATATCAGATAAACTAAAATTCACAATGGAATTGGAGAATAACAACAAAATAAGATATCTTGATATGTATATTCACAGAAATGAAAGCGGCGATCTTAGCACGGCATGGTGCAAAAAAACAATAACTAGTGATAGAATCCTAAACTGGCACAGTAACCACAAGAAACATATAATAATTAACACAGCTAAAAATTTAATAAATAAGGCAAAATTAATAACAGATCAAAACCATATAAAAGAAATCAAAGCACAAATATATCAAATTCTATTAGAAAATTGGTACCCCATTCGATTAATTAATAAATTATGGTATGAAAATAAAAAGTTAATTATAAATGACAATAGTAACAAACAGATTATTGACATTAGCAATGATAGGAGTGAGAAAGTGAAGCAAAATATTAAAATTAATAAAGAACCGAATTTAATAACAAATTATTTTAAAACTGAAAATGCAATAAAACAAAAACCTTCCATGAACGATAAACATGACATTAAGACACAAATTGAAAAATGTAATGGGAACAAACAACAACCTAAAAAATATTTTAGCGTCTCATATATTAGAAACTTAACTGATAAAATTGAAAGAACATTTAAACAATACGATGTAAATGAAATTAAATTTGCAAGCAAACCAATTAATAAATTAGATACAATTTATTCGAAAACTAAAGATAAAGTACCTATCGATAAATTAACGAATATTATTTATAAAATAAATTGTAAGAATTGCGACAACAAAGCATATTTTGGACAAACATCCCAATGGTTTGAAAAAAGGCTTAAACAGCATAAACAAAATTGTAATTCAAAAAACACAAAAATTAAATTAGCTACTGGACTCTCACAACATAATATGCAAACTAAACATGAGTTTGATTTCAAAAATGCCAAAATCCTACATAATGAAAGAAATACGAATAAACGTAGAATTAAAGAATCAATATACATAACTAAGAACTTAAAAAACTCAGTAAATAATCATACAGACGTGGATAATATGAATACTTTTTATGCTAGTTCTATTGAAAAAATCAAAATTTGAAATAAATCAGCTAATATTACTTAAAATAGATCCACATGTAATATTGAGTAACAGCATTATATATGTTCATAATAAATAGTCTTCCCCTACTCCTATAAGAATAACCAGTCACTGAATAGAAATGAGATGGATGACATGTGGGTGACTCAGAAACATGGTAAATTTAACTTAGTTTGAATCATGGAATAGGAAAGATGAGTAATAATAATGTTGTTAAATAATTAAAGGTGAACATGACAATAATAATGAATTTTATTATATTGTAGACGCTTGCAATTCGCATAAGTGAAATTGACAGGTACATGATGGGTATTTTAGGTACATAATAAGTATCTTTATAATTTGAAATATGTTAAAATTTAATATATGATTGTAAATGAAAAAATTTTTTTAGACTTGAAAATGGCTCGACGAGCCGAAACGTCGTCATTTTGATGAGTGGTCATTGAGTGACAACAAATTTTTTTTAAATTGGTGTAAATATGGCTAGTAATAAATTGACTTGAAAATATATATATATATATATATATATATATATATATATATATATATATATATATATATATATATATATATATCTATATATATATATAATATATATATAAAATATATATATATATTATATATATATATATATATATATATATATATATATATATATATATATATAATATATATATAAAATATATATATATATATATATATATATATATATATATATATATATATATATATATATATATATATAAAAGAAGTGGAATCCTCAGTTTGATGGCGAATTCGAGAGGGCCTTACAGGCGCATGATAGTGTGAACAGGAGTAAGCTATATGGCTTTACAGTCAGCTATTAAGATAAGACCTATTAAGCTAATAAGATTGAGGTGAATTATCTTAGGGCGATTTGCAAGATTAAAACCAGAGTTGGTATATCAATATAATAATAATAATAATAATACAAGGCTTAGCGAGCCCGGAGGTTAGATGCCGACACCACCAATCGCTTATTACACACCTCCCTCCACCGTTTGCCGCCCAAACCCAGTCCCTTCAGATCGGTTTTAATGCAATCTTCCCACCTTTGCTTCGGTCTACCCCTCGGACGTTTACCATTCGGTACAGCAAATATCAACCTTTTAGGAATTCTTTCGTTACTAAGCCCAACTATTTTACAAGCCCATTTGATTCTTCGAGATCTAATCACCTCAATTATATTACCTGCAGTTCACGCAATTCGGTGTTGTGCAACCTTCTGAACTCTCCGGTTAACTCATCTTTCTTCGGTCTGAATATTCTGCGCAATACTTTATTTTTAAAAACCTTAACATCTCTTAGTGTATGCGGCCACGTTTCGCATCCATAAAGAACTGTTGATAGGATAATAGTTTTATATATTCTAGTCTTTAAATTCCGGGACAAGAAGCGCGAGCTAAGTAGTTTTGTCTAAGAAAAATAACAACCATTTCCCGCCTTCATCCTAACCTCAGCCTCTTCATCAATTTCGTTTTTTCTAATTATCATAGACTCTAGATACTTAAACTTCTCTACCTGTTCAAACATGTTATCTTCTATATCAATATAACCAGCAATATCGCCATGTTTGCAGCTAACCATATATTTTGTCTTATCTGTGTTTATTTCGAGCCCTTGTTCTTTACCGGCTTTCATTAAAGTTGACGTATTTACTTTTGTAGTTTCCACGTCTTCCCTTAACAGTACCAGATCATCAGCATAGCCAAGCACGGGTGTTGTTCCCCCCAGATCCAACCCTTTTTCGGTACGCATCACCTCCCTGATGGTATGTTCTAATACCAAATCAAACAGGCCAGGCGAAAGGGAATCACCCTGTTTTAAACATGCACGAACCTCGAACTTTTCCGATAAATTATTCCCGATTCTAACTTTGAGTGTTTTCCAACTCAATAGTTTCACAATTTATCATACACGATAAATTTGGCAACAAATTATTAATTTCGATCTTTCAAATGAGGAAAATTCTCTTTAATAAAAAGTAAATTTGACCATGAAAAAAAAATTGCGAAATTTGAAAAATTGATTAAGAAATGACAACGATTCTAAGAAATCATTAAGACAAGGTGAAGGATTATCAAATAATTTCTGATTGAAAGGGTCTGAGACTAAATTGGGCTTAAAATTTCAAATGAGTTAGACATTTTACGCACCACCAGGCAATAAAATCGTATTAATTTCTTTTTTTCTTTCTTTTTTTTTTTTTAACGAAGCTCGATCGATATTAAATTAAGGGCTACTGTAACCTAACAATTGATCCAAGTAAGTCAAACGTAAAAAAAAGTTTACTAAACGATATAACCAGATATAAGTAAATTAATATTTTAAATTTATTATATTTAGCGGTTTCGTATTCTAAATGAACTCGGTTATGAGATATAAAAATATTGACACGTGAACAATTTATAAAAGAAATAAGTAATTAAATTATAAAATTATAGATAAATAATCTGAGAATAAATTAATCGATTAAGGTATAGTTCATTGTTTGAATACAGTTATTATATATTTTAGTATTTTATATCAATATTATGTTTTTTTAATTTTGCAATTTTTTCTAAAGATTCAATACCCCTTTCTATTCAACATGATCAATGGCCTACTGAAAATAGTTACTTTTCGAAATCATGTCACTATCTCCAAATTTTTACGGAATCTCTCCAAAAGTACGTGTTTCTCCTCCATTTCTGTATTTAAAAAAATAAAATAAAATATATTTAGATAATATAATTATTTTAACTCTAATCAACTTCACGGACAAAGATAATTTTCTTACAAATTTGATACAACCAATCTTAAAAAAAATATAGCTCGATTTTCAAGTAAGAGAATATTTTATTTTATTTCTTAATTTTTGTTTTACCACAAGGAGAAATATTTGAATATTACTTGTTTAAATATATACAGTGTGCGTAAAATACTATGTAACTTGAGGAACTTTCTCTGGAAGTAGATTTTTTTTTAATTATTTTTGGCAAGGGGAATATACTCAATAAATAAATTTATTTTGTGTATTTAAATTACAAAATTCAACAAAGAAAATACTTTTTTTCTTATTTTCAAAAGAAAATTGAGCTACGAACATATATATTTTTTTAATTTCATTTCTAAAAAAAAAAGTAAAATAATTGTGCTCTCTGAACTGTATTATAAGTATTCTTTATTGGACATATTGTAATATTTATCAATAAACAGTAATATAAAAAATAAAACTTAAAATTATTTTTTTTTATTTATTGAATTTCACAACTGCATAAAAAAAATACATACTGTAAATATGAACAAAAAAAAAATGATATGAACAGCCTTATTGAGATAATATCGATTGTCAGCACTTCCTGAATATTCTAAGGAAAAAGATCCCGAGGCCATCTTCTTTTCAGACACCAAGGAGGAAGAAAGGCTGGAAACAAATGTGTTAGGATGGGTCTGGAGAGTATCATGAAATGATACGTATCAGCTACATACTTAAAATTAAAAATACAATACAAAATATTTTATTTCGTATTTTGAAATATTTCATTTGGCATACTAACCATACCTACTTTCAAATACATTTTTGAAAATTAGGCCTTGTTTATCGATGCAAAAACACAATAAATCAAAATGAGAATAAACATTTTTTTTTTTCAAAAATGCTCACTATTAGTTATAAATTTCTTATATAACTCACAGAAAGCTCAGCGAAATAATTTATGAATTTCTTTACCATAAGTAGAGATATTGTTTTTTTCTATATAGTTTAGAAATATACTGTGTACGTAAAATAATTCAAGAAACCATCGATTCGAGATAACTTTCTCTGGAAGTAAATTTAATAAAAATTATCTATAAAAGATAATATTGAGAAAGATACTTTAATACATATTAGTAGCAAAAAGGCCTTTTTAGAAGCAATGATTAAAATAGTTTATATTAAATTTATCTAAATTTTCGCCATTCAGAGATCTTCCTGGATAAAATCTGATTTTACAATATATTGTGGATTTTTATTCTTTTATATCAGTACACCATACATATTTTATAGTCTTGGATGTTATGAGCGAATAAAAAATGTTATATAAGCGAACAAAAGAATAAAAAATAAAATTCACAATATATTCTGAAATAAGATTTTATCCCGGAAGATGCCTGACGAGACGAAAATATGGATAAATTGAAAATAAAGTATCTTAATTATTGACATTAAAAAGACCAATTTTTTTTACTAAAAATTATTCATTTATTTCTGTAGTTAATCCTTTCATCCACGAAAATTTCTACTGTTGTTTAATTAATTAAATTTTCTTGGTCAAGGTTATAATTTATAAAAAAAAGAATCATTTAAAAAATTGTCGAACCTTATAAAATAATTAATATAAATTAATTAATGTAAACAATACGAAATTTTATAAAATAAAAATCGTATCGACTCAGGGGCAGGTTCGTGCGGGAAAGTCGTTACTAACTGAGGCCAACCATAATAAATTAATCATGATAATTGTTTTCCGCATGAGAATGTGACTTTGGCAGAGTATTTTAGGTAAATTGCTATCGACATTTCCTCTCTTTTAGTATTGTTTTGCCTTTAAAATGGGCCTAAAGAGCATATATGGTAAAATAGTAATTTTTTATGTAATTTATTATAGAAGGGAAGGATGATTGGGATGATCAGTTAAAATAAAAAATAGAAAAAATAAATAATAATATTTATTTTTACATTTTCCGACGTTTCCGCCTTCATCAGGGCTGGTCAAACCAAAGGCTTGGAGAGATGTATAAAATATATGAGATAAATAACCATCTCTCCAAACCTTCGGTTCGATAAGCCGTGATGAAGGTCTGAACTTCAGGCCGAAACGTTGGCAAGTGTAAAAATAAATATTATTATCTATTTTTGCTATTTTTAAATTTTGACTGATCGCCCCAACCACAATTCTCTTCAATTATTAACTACAGTCAACCATCAAACCACAAGTAGTTTATTATATATTTTTTTTTAAATTATAAAGCCAATGAAAACAAAATCCCTGTTAAATACTAGAGTTATGCTAGAAGTACCCAACAAACCCAACCCTACCAAATTACCCTAACCTTAATCTTCCTATCTTCGCCTCGGACGTTTTCCAGTGGGCATAGGCCATATTAACTTTTCAGGAATTCATTGTTACTAATCCCAACCATCTAACAAGTTCATTTTATTCGTATGTAATCACTTATATTATATTAACCGGATGTAGTTCACGCATTTCGTCGTTGTTTAACCTTCCGAATTCTCCGGTAGAATCGTCCTTCTTTGGTCCAAATACTTTACGTAATAATTTCTTTTAAAAAACATTGATCATCCCATAATGTCAGCGTCCACATTTCTCATCCATAAAGTACCTTAGATAAAATAATGTTTTTGTAAATTCTAATTTTTAAGTTTTGAGGCGAGATAAATTAGCACTGAAGTAGTTTTGTCACAGAAAAAAAAACAAGCACTTATCGCCTTCAACCTAACTTTAATCTCATTTTAAATTTCGTTTTTTTCTAGCTATCGTATACCCTAGATTCCTAAACAATTCCGCGTGCTCAAACATATTCCTCTCTTTATCAATATTACAATAATTGCCATCATTTTTTGCAGCTAATCATATATTTTGTCTGATTTTTATTTATTTCGAGTCACAGTTCTTTACCAGCTTTTATAAATATAGTTCTATTTAGTTTTATAATTTCTGTGTCTTCGCTTAACATAAACAAATCATGAGCATAACCAATAACAGATATTGTTCCACCTATATTATAGGTTCTTTTAATCTTTAAGAAGTAATAATATAGTAACATAACAATTGCATTCTATTCAGTAATTCATTTTCGTATTACTCATTAATGCATATTATATAAAGTTGTATTTTTTGTCATTATGTACATTCAAGTGAATACAGCAATCATTAATAACAAATGAAATAACAAACATATACGATTATATATTTTTTTAAATTTCAATCAACAACGCAGCTCACTTTTTTAATTATAAAAACATTCTCCACTCAGTAACTAAAGAGTGTTAACATCTACCTCATGGCAATGTTTTAAGCTGAAGTGCAAAGTACATTTGATTTTAAAAAATACTTGCGAAAAATCTCCTTTTTCCGATTAGGATAAAAACTTCAATGTACTTTGTATGTAGAACGCACTTGGTGGACAATTAAAATTCAGAAAAAAACAACATTTTCCGTAGAGAATTAAAGCTGAAATAAATTTTATTTAATGTAAAATTCACTCGATAAAAAATTCGAATTCAGATTTCAATAACATTGAGTGCTCAGGAAAACATTTATTTTCTCTATTCACTCCTAAAACTAATTTAAAATAATATTTAGAAAAAATAAAGATTTGTATTTATATTAATTTTCCGCTAGTGACTACCTTAATGTCAAATATTTAAAAATGGGTGGAAATATTGATTTGGAGAAGATTTAATATATTTTTTTTCAATTACCATATAAACAATTATTTTTGGAAGAGAAGAACAACATATTTCAAAAATTAATAGAAGCTGTGATGGTAATAGGCTCGATATAATTGTAAAAGCAATTTATCAGTAAGACACAGGAATAAAAATTAAATAAATAAACATTTATATATGACATAGGTGAGAGTGTTACTATTTAATTTAATTAGGTTTCTGTTGAATATATTATGAATTATTTTCTGTGGCTCATATAATCCATTAACTTGAGATAAATCTTAATAAAAGAATTATCTCAAAAATAAAAAATAAATTTTGTCCAATACTATAGTCACTGTGGTATGGGATATATTTAGCAACATGTGTTACAAAATACACACATAAAATATGGTCATGATACATTCAAAATAAAATAAATAATTAAAAAATATATTATATTATTAATTGTAATTAATTTATTATAATAGTTTTTTATGTTAATTTTTTATAGATGTAAAATTATTATAATTGTTATTATATACATAAAATGATTTTTAAAATTTATTAATAACAGTAATTCTTTTATCCAATCAAATTTTGTTTATATCTGTGGCATTTGTTCATAGTGTGTTAAGTACAAAAATTATATTTATGGAAAATCGAAATTGAAAATAAGGAATTTTCAAAGGTACAAGTTCGATTTTCCAGTTTCAATCCATGATTCACGAAAGAATGTTCATATCATTCACAGCCTCATATTTTAGTCCATTAAACATAAATTTAAAAAAAAAATCTTTGTACGAAGGAAAATACAAAAAAAAACGATGCATACGAATTTTCATATTTTTTTCATTAGCAGATACAAAATAACTTAGAACGCTTGTGTTTTATCTTTTAAGTAAACAATGAAAAGTATTGTCGGTAATTATTTTCATTTCATGTTTATATTATTTTAATTATAGAGCTGAAAACTTTATTTATACGACTGAATACGACAAATCTGTTAAGACGACTTAAGTGCTCCTCGTTTCGAAGGAATTAAGTGTCTTAGCGTGTTTTTACGGCCAGAATCTGTGTGTACCCATTGACTTACCAAAGTCAGGGCTAATAGAGTGGGGTTCTAAAAAATTTTAATACATTATTTATTGAAATGATTTCAACACATTTTTTATTTTTTTTACTTTTAAAGAAATTTCTCCAATACTATCCTTAATCTGATTTTCCAGTACTAAGTGAAACTCCTAGCTGAACTCACCTTTAAGTCTCTATTTTTATTCTTCTAATTTATTTATTTTTTGGATTTTTTTTCTTTCTCCACATCCCTTTATGTCCATTATTTTAAATTATATATTTTTTCCGTTTCTTCCAATCTCTTTTGTAGATCTGTAGAAGTATATTCGCAATTCCATATATTTTATTATATATCATACTACAACAATTGTTACCATCTTATTTACTTCAGTTTAGGATCTTGTTACTTAGATTACTCTGTTAATATTCATATTGTTTTATAATTTTTGTCTAAATATTATGGAACTTACACAATTCTCTAAATCTTTTTTTTAATCCGTTCTAGCTCTGAAGAATAACTGCAAAGTCGGGTCGAAACGTTGGCTTTTAATAAAATAGTTTTGCCACTATCTAGTCTATTTATGACCGCCACCCCGGACCATCTCCTTCCTTAATAATGCAACGGTCAACTATTAAATATTCAATATTAATTATTGATGTGTTAATTACATTTTTAATAAAAATTATTAACCTATTTTAAAATGATTTAATTATTTATCGATTACTTTACTACCTATCAATATAAATTAACCTTTTCTAAAAATTCATCAAAAATTATTTCTGTAATGATTTAAGAAATCTAATTTAATAATTTCAAAGTCTCAGTTGCTTCGTGTCGAGTTTTTTTCGTATTTGAAAACATCAGGAATGAACTTTATCGTAAGATATATAAGATATATTGTGAAATTTCGAGAAGTGAAGACAATATTTTTTTTAATTTATGATATTTACAACTGTATTACAAATAAAAATACATTCAGTAAATGTGAACAGAGAGAAATAATAACACGAAACCACTTGTTGAGAAACTATCCACTAGTAGCACTCTAAAAATGTATTTAAATAAGGAGATCTCCAGGCAATCATCTTTTCAGACGTCTCGGAGAGTTATCAGAGATCGAAGAGAAAGCATGTTTATAAACACGAGGGTTTGCATGGTTCTGAAGTTTGTTATGGAAGGATAGATATCTGGATTGGGCCAGATCAGAAACATAAGTAACATTGAGGTCGTTATGGATGATTTTATTTGTGACAAATTAAGGAGCAGTGAGGATTTTACGAAGGATTTTGGATTGTAAGGATTGGATAGGAGAGGAATTCTATGGCTTAGTGGAGCCCAGAGCTCAACTCCGTAAGTCCAAATAGGTCTTATTGTAGTCATGTATATGAGTCTTTTGTAATTGACTGGAAGCTTAGAGCGTTTGTCTAATAAAAACTGGAGTAGTCGGAAACGTCGAGCGGTTTCCAAGTTAGACGTTTGTCTTAGTGGAGTCCAAGGTATCCCTAAAGTTTACTTGCTAATTTTAGGAAACGTTAGTAATCCGAACTATTTAATATAAAAAGTCGATTCAATATAAAATTAAGTATAATGTAATGACGTTTGGAGTCGATGTATTAAATAAATATTCATGCATGTATAACTTAGCCGTTACATAACCTCCTATTCCAATTTATTTATCCCAATCGTACATTTTCCCTGAACTGTTGGAGTCTGACTTTAAATTCACGATTACATAACGGCTAGTTCAGAGTTATAAAACATAAAAAGAACGACATAAATAAAAATGTTTAACTGTTGTGATTGCCACCTTGCACACTTATTGTTCAGTAAAAGAAAACTCCTATACGTTTAATCTGAAAACCTCTTTTGCATGAAGTTAAGAAGTAGAAAAATAAGTAGTAGGATAGCTTAGTGGTAGGTCACTGGTCTTCTAATGGTCAAGATCCCGGGTTCGAATCCTTGCTCATGGAAGAAATAATATTTATTTATATCTGTTTCATCAGCTGTGGGTAAACCCTGGGATCAGGAGACCCTCCTGGGGCACACACATGCTCTATAAAGTGGTTACCCTTAATTACATAATTAATTAAGGAAGAAAACCTGGTAGTTGAGCGTGATCTCAGTCAAATCACCCCCTTGCATAACCGTTGACTAAGAAACCTTCTCTACATAGTACTGAACCCAAGAGACCTTTTTTTTTTTGGAAGAAATAGGTAAATGTACCACAAATAATAGACAGTTTTCAACTCACTATATAGATTTAAAATACCTATAGATGATACAAATATATTTAGATTTTCTGCTAGAGTACACTTAAGAGGTCAATATCTGAAACTCTAGTGATATTATGACACAATAGTCGATAGACAGTTAATTTTGAAACGGGGCAAGGCAAATAGTCTGTGGTACAGACCCCTATTTATCAAATTATTAACATCCGCCTGAAACATTGTAAGTAGTTTCATCTTATCGTAACTAACAACTATTTTATTTACGAAAACTCTTGGAATTGGGGCGTTTTAAATCTGGAGGGGAGCAAACTTTATCAATTTAATTAAGTAATAAAAACTCGTAAATGCGGATTTGCTTTCTAATCGGGTCGTAAGATAATTTGATCACAAAATCGAGAAAAAAGAAGGCCTTAAAAAATATTGAGCCGTTTGTCCGTTGTCTGCCTCGTTATTTTGAGAATTTGGGGGAGTCGGTCACTCCAAATGACTCAATATTTTTGAAGACCACTATTCTTTCTTGATTTTGTGATCAAATTATCTTACGATCCATGTATCAAGCAAATGGGTATTTACGAGTTTTTAGTACTTAATTAAATAGACAAAGTTTGTTCCCCTCTAGATTGAAAACGCCCCAATTACAAGAATTTTCATAAATAAAATAGTTGTAGGTTACGATGAGATGAAACTATTTACGAAGTTTCAGGCGGATATTAATAAATAATTCGATAAAAGGGGTCTGTATCACTAACTATAAGTATTTATTCCAAGGAAGTATTTATTTTCCTTACCACATTTATTTAGGTGATAAGTTTAAAATTTCAATTCACAAATCTGCAATTTGCCATTTATTATTTAAAAACTGAGCAGAATTTAATTTTAGTGTTTTTAACTATATATCCACTGCTAGGGTTCTTTAAAGTCATTACGAAAAATTAACTAAATGGCCTTATAGAAAAATGTATCAGTAATAGACACTGTATTGGTATAAGACAGTTCAACTCATTAAGGAATTACAGTTCTACATCCTATAGTAAGTGCAAATGTATTAGTAAATTTGCAGCAAGGATACTTAGATGGGTGATGGCTGAACCTCAAGTTATATCATGCCACAATAGCCGAAATAATGCTCAATAGTCTAGTATAGGGGACAAAAGATTATTTAACTGGATAGTTCAGACAAGCATCAAGTGGATGCAATTGTTACTTATAATGTAAATCCAGTAAGTATCTGACATTTTGGAACCTGGAAGTACAGATTTTTAAAACTATGATACTTTTTATTGTTCTTTAGGTATTTGAAACAAATCAAATGAAGTTATGGAAAATAATAAGCCTGATTTTATCGAAGAAGATGTTTAGTTTACAGAAATAATCCCAAGATGAATGATTTGACTAAATAATTCAGACAATATTCACCGTCAGAACAAACGTTCCAAATTAATGTTGGGAATTTCTCTTAAAGTGCTTATTTCCGGTACATTTATCTTAATTGCCATTATTCCTCCCTCCCCCCCCCAAAAAAAACAGTGAAAAAAGCGGAGTCCTCTCCAAAATTAAATTCTGGTATCACTGCTGCCTAAGAATATCCTCAATTGGAATTAGAATACTCTAATCAAAAAGTAAATGAAGTTGTTTTGTTTTTTTATTCTATAATATTATTATTGGAATAATAATAATACGATCTGGCACAATCAAGGGAATTGGACATTAAGGCTCTGTGTGTACGTTCATACTATTATATACAAATTGAGAAAAAATAAATAACAAGAAAACGTCTAAGTAAAAAAAATATACAATAAAATAATAACAACAATATAAGATATTTGTAAAAAGAAAAAAAATAGATTAGAAGGATAATAAAAGGAAAAAAATAATAATAGTAAAAGGCTTAGCGAACCCGAAGGTTCGATGCCGACACCACCAATCGCCCATTACACACCTCCCGCCACGTTCACCGTCCAAACCCAGTCCCTTCAGATCGGTTTTAATGCAATCTTCCCACCTTCGCTTCGGTCTACCCCTCGGACGCTTACCATTCGGCATAGCAAATATTAAAAATTGTGAGGAATAAAAGGATATAAGTGGAAAAAAAATTAAGGGAAAAAATAATATAAGAAAAAAAATTGTGAAATACAAAAAAAAAAATACTTATCACACACATTCCTATATACTATATTTATATTCAGCCTAGGGAACCCTGAACCATGCTTTGATCGTGTTGCTCGTGTGAAAGGCAAAACAGGGTTCAAAGAGATCCCAGCGCTTCTCTGTTTGAATGTCAGTGGAAGCTGAGTGAGAATGCTACCACATACACTCAGGACTTGAGCGGAGAAGCTGGCCAGTACCAGAACTCCAATAGCGTATTCATAAAAGATCTAGAGACCATTGCCGCTTCAACCTTCCTGGGGGATTATATGGATGTTTGGAGCTGGAGAGGGATTGTACTAAGGGATTAAGATGATGGATATGTTTTTTTATGGAACTTTGAGAATCTGGATGGAATTAGGTCAAGGACAAATGGGATGTTGAGATTATGATGTTAGGTTTTATTTGTGACGTAGTATGGATCATTGACTACTGTTCGAAGGACTTTGGATTGAAAGGATTGGAATATTTATTTATTTGATGTTCGAAGATTTAGTTGTCTCCCACAGTTCAAGTCCGTAGGTCCAGATGGGTTTTAGTACAGTCCTATGTATTAGTAGTTTGTTTTCAATAGAACGGTGTAAGTTTCGGTTCAGTAGTCTATATAGCTGGCCAAATTGTCGAATAATTTCTTGTCTTTTAAGTCTGGTATTAGGACTCCAACTCTCTTATCTAGGAGGAATCCCAAGTAGAGAAGAGTAGAGTTAAAAAATATAGGCGGCAGGATTTGCGTGGGAATATGAATGTAATATTCTTACACTTGGATAGTAAATAAAGCAAAGATAATAATAAGTTTATTATGATATAGTTATTTATTTTATTATAATTTTTTTCGTACCCACTATCTAGAAACCTGAAAGATATATAATTACAAAACTATTATACTTCCTATTGCCCTTTATGTTTGACATAAAACAAAGGAAATAATATAATATTTTGATGTAATAGAAAATTAAGGTTTATGTACAGTATTTAATATGATAATTTGACTTATAACCAGTAGATATTATTGGACCAATAAATTTTAAGGGACATATAATAGCATAATAAAGTTTAGTTTTGTTATATCGATTATATTTGTATACATTGCAATTTAATTTCCATATATTTCCATTACAAAAGGAATCCTTAAACAATTATTTTCCTTATTGCCTCTAGACTAACCAATACATAATCCTAAATTTGAAGGAAAAGTTGAACAAATAACGTTAATGGATGAAGAATGATGTTACTGGATAGCTCAAAACAAATCGTACTACATTTGAGAAACAACAACTCCTTAAGTTTTTTGAAAAGGAAGGGTTATCTAAAGTACTTATCGAATATGTACTACCTATTACATAGCCCTAAATGTTATGGCTAAGTTTAGAAGTTCAGTGAAAGTAAAGAAAAATTATTTACTTGATAGATGAGCATCAAGTAGAAATAATTAAAGATGTGCCTTAAAAAAATTATCAGACTGTATCGAAGGATGATGAAAAACTAAATAATATAAATTGATCTGAAGGCTTTGTGAGTTCACATTAAATTGTTTCATGACTTAATTAAAAAAAAAAATCGTAAACTAAACTAGATAAGTCCGTTATGTAATATGAAGAATGATGATTGGATTTTATAGTTCTGACCTGTGCATAGTAGTTATTATTGAAGTGGTACTTAAAGTCAGTAATGGATACAAAGTTTAATTTTTTTTTATGTACATAAAGAAAACTGAAATAAAGTCCTATTAAAATGTAATCAAACGAACAATAACACTTTTAGTGATAATTTTTTATATTTTTGAAGTGAAAATTTCTCTAGACGCGTTTTGCACATTTTTTTTTAGGAGAATGAATTATATTGAGCCGTCAGATTTCCTATGGGTAAGGCTCGGGTAAAGTCGGCTGGAATCGACTAATTGAAGTTGGAAATAAATTATATAGTTTAATATTGTTAGCGAGGGAAATATTCATCATTTCATCGTCTTTGCAATGAGCTATTATTCAAAAGTGTATCTTAAAGCGAGGCCGTGTTAGAGAGACGAAAAGGGGGGAAAAAATGTCGAAAACTAAATGATAAGGAGTTTTATTGAAGATATGGATTAAAATATCTGAGAAACTAATAATCGGACTTGATTAAGCGAGGGAATTTTTAAGAATTTCATTCCCTTCATAATGATCTATTATTTATTACTCATATTTCATATTAGTAATCTTGCCTTGTTTATGTTTGGTTGATGTGGTCTAAATCACACACACCTTAGTTTTTTTTTCATAATATTTTGGGTACAACGGGAATTCCAAAGTCTTCATGTAGATTCCATGTGAATAAACCGGACGTTTTACGTCGTAAAGTAGGATACTTCACAGATTATCTTAGCTTAATTTCTTTTCTTTTTTTTTCATCAGGTGTAAATAATAAGTTGTTCAATATAACAGAGAGCATATTCTACATGATTACAAAAACAGGATATCTCAGCAACAATCCACAATAGAAGTTGGAGTCGGCTGGAGTCGACTAATTGAAATTGGAAATAAATTATATAGATTATGTTGTATGCGAGGGAAATATTCATCATTTCATCCTCTATGCAGTGAGCTATTATTCAAAAAAGTATCTTAAAGCTAGGACGTGATAGAGAGACGCAAAGGGGGAAAAATGTCGATAAACAAATGATAAGGAGTTTTATTGAAGATATGGACTAAAATATCTCAGAAACAAATAATCGGACCTCCATACTTTAAGCGAGGGAATTTTTAAGAATTTCATTCCCTTCATAATGATCTATTATTTATTACTCATATTTCATATTAGTAATCTTGCCTTGTTTATGTTTGGTTGATGTGGTCTAAATCACACACACCTTAGTTTTTTTTTCATAATATTTTGGGTACAACGGGAATTCCAAAGTCTTCATGTAGATTCCATGTGAATAAACCGGACGTTTTACGTCGTAAAGTAGGATACTTCACAGATTATCTTAGCTTTTTTTTTTTTTTTTTTACATCAGGTGTAAATAATAAGTTGTTCAATATAACAGAGAGCATATTCTGCATGATTAACAAAAGCAGGATATCTCAGCAACAATCCACAATATAAGTTGGAGTCGGCTGGAGTCGACTAATTGAAATTGGAAGTAAATTATATAGATCATGTTGTATGCGAGGAAAATATTCATCATTTCATCCCCTATGCAGTGAGCTATTATTCAAAAAAGTATCTTAAAGCTAGGACGTGATAGAGAGACGAAAAAGGAGGAAAATGTCGAAAAACAAATGATAAGGAGTTTTATTGAAGATATGGACTAAAATATCTCAGAAACAAATAATCGGACCTTCATACTGTAAGCAAGGGAATTTTTAAGAATTTCATTCCCTTCATAATGAGCTATTATTCATTACTTATATTTCATATTAGTAATCTTGCCTTGTTGAAGTTTGGTTGATGTGGTCTAAAGGACACACACCGTAGTTTTCATAAGATTTTGGGTGCATTGGGAATTCAGCCCAAAAGCCTTTATGTTGACTCCCTGTGCCTAAAGCTGACGTTTTACGTCGTAATGTAGGATACTTAACCGATTATCTTCACTCATTTTTTTTTTTTTTTTACCTCAGGTGTAAATAATGAGTTGTTCAATATAATAGAGAGTATATTGTGCATGATTAACAAAAACAGGATATCTCTGCAACAATCCACAATATAAGCTGGAATCCTCTTACCTCTTTGGTGGAAGCGGTCTTGTGACTCCAGGACGAAGACTTGGGTATCTGCCCGGGGGAGAGCTCTGGACTGCCGAGTCCTCGCACCAGATCCCCGTTGACGTTGGACGGCTTCCTCGGGACCCGGACTGAGGACCACTTCACCGTCCGCCCGCCGTCGCCATCGCGGACTGCGACGAGGCTGCAACGGTGACTCTGACTCCCGCGGAACTCGTACTTCCTCCTCTTCGTGGAGCCGGTCTCCTCCTCGTAGCTCTCGGTCCGGATGATCGGGACGTCCATCCCTACGGGGGCATGTCTCTCGGTGGACTGGCCGGGACAGCGCTGGCCGCGCAGCCGCACGCCCCTCCATTCATACCGCCCCGTAACGTCGCCCGATTATGATTTGTTTATTTTACCTCAGCCCTTAGTGGTCGTGAACTTGTTCAATATAATGAGGGCGATAACTCCTGGGTGAAAATAATACATTATAAATTAAAAAAGACTTGGATAACAATTTACTTTATATTTATTTTTGTCACAACTATGCGATACTTTGTCTTGTGTTTTCCGGAAAAATAATGCAGAATTTTTAGTTTTCTATGAAATAACGCGCTATACAACAAATTGTTCACGTTTACTTGATTATTCATTTGTATAAATGTCAATACTTTTAATCCTATTCCAAACCATAATGTTTGTTAACCTCTGTTGCAGTTCACTGCTTAGAAATAACTTCACTAAGATGCCAACGCGTGATTTTGTAAAATATTGTTTTACGAGTTTAAACTCGGTCAGTCGTAAACCAATGACTTCCTGTTCTTCAGTATCCTTTAACAACGCCTCACTTATTCCTGTTGAACAAATCCGTTACCTAGGACACCACCTGGACAAACGTCTAGCTTGAAATCCTCCTGGACAAACGTCTAACTTGGAATCCTCATAGAAGAATCGACAAGAAACTGTTCGACGTTTCCGCTCACTCCAACACTTACTAGACTAACGCTCTAAACTTTCTATTAATTACAAAAGACTAATATACATGACTATAATAAGACTTATTTGGACTTACGGAGTTGAGCTATGGGGCTCCACTAAACCATAGAATTCCTCTCGTATCCAATCCTTACAAACCAAAATCCTTCATAAAATCCTCAATGCTCCTTACTATGTTACAAATAAAATCATCCACAATGACCTTAATGTTCCTTATGTATCAAATTGGCCCAATTCAGATATCTTTCCTTCTATAATAAACTTCATAACCATCCCAACCCTCTTGTTTCTATCCTTGCTTTCTATTCGATTCCTGATAACCCTCAGAGGTGTCTGAAAAGAAGATGACCACGTGATCTCCTAATATAGATATATTATTAGAGTCCTACCAGTGGATAGTTTCTCAACAAGCGTTTTCATGTGATTATATTCCTGTGTACACATTAACTTGATGTATTTATATTGTTATACAATTGTAAATATCTTGAATAAATAATTTTTAAAAAAATATTTATTTTTGTCTCCACTATACGAAGCCACATTAATATTGGGTTGACCGGAGGATAATGCAGGCTTTTGAATTTTATTGAAAATACCTTTTTATTTTAATATGAGGTATTTTAAATAAAATTCAAAATCCTGCTTTATCCTTCGGACAACCCAATATTATTGTGGCTTCGTATAGTGGAGACAAAAATAAATATTTTTTTAAAAACTGTTTATTCAAGATATTTACAACTGTATAACAATATAAATATATCAAGTAAATGTGTACACAGGAATATAACAAACTGTTTACATTTACTTGATTATTCATTTGTATGAATGTCAACACTTACTAATCCTATTCCAAACCATAATGTTTATTAACCTCTGTATCATTTCACTGCTTAGAAATAATTCAGTCTTTACTAAGATGTCAACGCGTGATTTTAGTATAATTTCGTTTTACGAGTTTAAACTCGGTCGATGTGGGACTCAGACGGCCAGACACATCAATCAAGTCTGGTTCGAGAGCAGCATTAATGATTTCACTGTTCAACGGCGGTTCAAAAAATTTCGGGAGAGAGACTTCAGCCTTGAAGACAAACAAGGTCATGAAAGGAATTCCTATATTGATGACAATGTTCTGCGGGGTGGAAGAAACCCCTAGAACAAGTGTTCGAGAACTTTCAAATAAACTTAACCGTACCAAATCTTTGTTGACCGAGTCAATGCGATTGGAAAAGTAAAAAAGCTTGAACATTGGGTTCCACATACATTAAACAACCGCCGAAAAATCCAGCGTTATGAAGTTTGTTTACACATCTTTGCCGAAACAAAAACGTCACAAAGACTATTGCAACTTGGATATGAAACTCTGCCACATCTGAACTCTCCGTAGTTCTCGGCTACGGATTACCATTTTTTAGACACCTGGGCCACTAAACAAAAATTTTAAGGTACAAAGGGAATCAGAAAATGTGTTTTTTCCGTGTAAATTTTCAAAAAATTAATGATTTAACGTACTACAGCTGGAAAAATCACTTTTTTAAAGTATACTAAGCTAAAAAAAATCCTCACCCTAAACTACTTCAAACGAATTATACCGTAATCACTCTGTTGATTTGAAAGTATATGAGCTTCACTTCAATAAGTAGAAAAAAACTGTTCAGCTCCTGAAGAGCATCGAGTTCATTGCTTTGGAACAGTACTTGTATGAACGTACTGTTTCAAGATGAATGGTTGAGCATGAAGATGATTTGGAGATCTCCAGTTGTCATATTAGTTTACCATAATACATTGAATATATTACATATTTACATTGCTTAATATCAATTTAGGTTATATAGTTAGCACGTACAGCAAATATATTGTAATCGTAACAGACATCAGGTACACAGAAGCGTTGGGATTGTAACTTATCCTGTTTTCGTTTAAAAAACCTATGACGTCAAACAATATATATATATAATTTATAATGATATATAATTCTTGATAAGTTTAAAAACCTATCATTTAATTGCAGGGATGCGGTTGAGAGAGTAGCGCTGGGTTCTCGTGGAGTTTCCTCGCCTGATTGTAAATAGTATATACAGGTATGCATGTGTTTTTTGTTTAGTTTTAATTTTCGTAATTTTAGGTTATTTTATTTCATTTATTGTTTGTACTTTTTGATTATTATTTATTGTTATTTTGCTTCTATTTATTTTCTATTTTATGTACATATAGTGAGAATGTTATCCTACCTCACTATAACTAATGTCCAAGAGACAGATTGTTGTAATACTCAATAAATAAAGTTTTAAAAAATAATAAAATAAAAATTGCAATATACAGGTTTTTTATATTTAAGTATCCAAACTGCAAAAATGAACTAAGGACCTCAAAACAAGAAAAAAAATTCCTCTGAAGGTATGTCCGCAAATGCTTTGTTTAGAAGATATTCACACCTAAAGATTTTCGTTGTTATTAATTATTTATGTTACATGAAACAAATAAAACCTATTTATTTATCCTAACTACTTTATTAATTAAATGTAAACATTAACATTCTTATTAAATGTTGTTCAAAGTGAAGGTATGTTCTTCAAACGCTTTGTTTAGGAGATGGATCAGATAGATTACTAACATGTCATTTTATCTCTAACTGTATAAAAACAATTGGCAACATAAGAATTAATATTAGAATTAGCATTGGGAACTCTCAATAACATTTATCAGTTTGTAAGAGGCTTTCGCAGAGTACTCATCATTATGCCTTCCATTTGTACTAATGGTGAATATTTTTTTGTTTGGGGTGACATTAAACGAAATTTCTATGCAAGTCCGGTCAATGGCCTTAATTCCTTACGAAGAAGGATAATTTAATCTTGTGAAACAATGACAAATATCCAGTGCCGTTCTGCCACAGGTGCTGTTGAAGAAAGATGCCGAGCCTGTCTTAATGCTGAAGGAAATCACTTTGAACAACATTTAAAATGAATTTAAAATTTACCTTTAAATAATAAATTAGTTGGAACAAATAAAAAAATGTTATTTACTTAATATAAATTAAATAATTCATAACAATGATAATCACACCTAAGTGTGAATATCTCCTATACAAAGCGTTTGCGGACATACCTTCATAGGAATTTTTTTTCTTGTTTTGAGGTCCTTAATTCATGTTTTCAGTTTGGCCATTCAAACCTAAAACACCCTATATAAAAGCGAAGAATATAAATATTAACATTATTTTTTATTGGATAATAGCCTTCCAAATAACTGTGGTACCTGTGAAATTCCAATATTGTTTTATGGATATCACAAAAAAGCTATTTTCTCTCTCTTTCTTTTTGTCTAGTGGGCTAAGATATGCGGCTATTACAAAGATGAACATCCTTTAGTGAATAGTGGATTAGGTCTCAAAAATTGAGTAACTGTGAGTATTGTTGACCAAGGCCGTCTAACTGTTGCAAGACTAAAATTAAGGCAAAATAATTACTAATACTTGACACTCTTAGTTACTATATGTTAATAATTGGTGTAACAAATATACGTTTGCATTTAACTCCTCTAAACATTCGGGCTTAGTTAGGTATCTCCTATCTAAAATCTCTATAGTAATAAGCTAATAAGTAACTGCAAGACTGTTGCAAGAGTCTTGCGCAAGACCAAGACCATGACAAAGACTGAGTTTGCAAGACCAAGAGTCGTTTCGGTCTCACATTTGGCCACTAGCGGATCCAGGATTTAATTTTGGGGGGGGGGCTTCAGCCCGAAAGCTGTTTTTTTCATAAAAATAACGATAATTACTTTGAAAAAAAAGAAAGAAACTAACTACCTGTATGAAATGGTGTTTAAGTGATTCCTAAAACCCTTTTAAATGTAATTACACAAACAATAATACTTTAAGAGATACTTTTTAAATATTTTTTTCGAAAAAACATGGCTATATTTTACCATTTTGGGGGGGGGGCTTCAGCCCGAAAGCCCTCCCCCCCCCTCCGTAGATCCGCATGTGCATTTGGCCAACACGGACTAAGAGAATACCAAATTCCCAGTTGTTTTTTTTCTCCATAAGAATGATTTTGCGCTTAATACACAATGCACAGGTCACACAAATATATTCCCATTTTTATCTCTTTTTTTGCTAACCATTGAAATATAATACTGAGGAATAGAAAATTAAATCAATCTCCTACAACAATACCACATAATTTAATAAAATTTAATTCAATCCTCGAAAGCAATAAAATAAAATGAAATTAATTTTTAATATGTTATTATTAGATTCAGTTACATTGTTATTGTTATATTTCAGTGATAAATTAATCACCAGTTTTATTTGTATTATTATGATAAGTCTTATGGATGAATCAGATATATACATACATATATAAATTAATCCAGTCCATATTTTAAAATTGATTAAACAGAACTAATATTAAGGTTATAAGGAACTGAGTTATTTACCTAAATTTTGCATACAGGGAAAATTACAACGCCAAATTCATCAGAATGTATTAAAATTAGTGAACTGAGCGAATAGGATAGTATGCAAATTTATGTTGAATGAAATATCATCGAACATTATGCACATAATAATTATGAATTGGGTGACGTTGTTGAACATGGTAAATTTAAATTTTAAATATTTCAGGAATGGTTGCTCAGACTTAGTTTGGAACATGGTGAAATAGCTCTAAAGAAAAAACAATTATTAATCGTTCAATTTAAGATTAATATAATTCAACCGTAGTTTATTAGATATATCATCTACATTATGTTCGATTCGTAAACTAGAAATATATATCTAAATATAGATTTATAGCCATATAGGGTTTTCGAAAATATTGAAATACCAATTTGGGTGTTGTATATTTTCAATGTTTGGAATATATGCAGATGTAAATATCAATTTATCTACCAAACAACCCGAAGAATGTTAATACTGAACTTAAGTTCTCGAAACAGATTTGCAATAACTTTAAAAGTAGCAGTTAAATATTAAACTTTCGAAATTCGAACAGGATCACGGTAGAGAGATGGATTCCCATCAATGTTATTCTTGTTAATTTTATTTTTTTTTTCTAGAAATATATGAAAAATTATGATCGTATTCAAAAGTCACCATAATTTAACTTACCTATTTGGTTGGCAAATAAGTCCTTTCGGTTTTTCTGTTTATTTTTATGTCACTATGATGCACTTGTTATCTGATGAATTAATCCCTAAGGTGGATTGTTTATCCTGCTTGTAATATGTCAACAACTCTATCTGAGTTTTTAACCCTTGTTGAAACTAGCTTAGTAGTGTGTTTGCTATTAGCTTAGTATTGTATTTTCATTATCGCCATATTTTGTAGTATTATTTTAAAAAAAGGTAAGCGTGATGCAGAAGCTCATAAAAAAATTTGCAGTGTTTATTGGGATGATGCCTTAACCGAACGCACCTCTCAAAATTGGTTTGTCAAATTTCATTCAGGAGATTTTGACATCAATAACTCAACGGTCCGGTCGCCCACATGAAACTGAAACGAGCAATGTTAAGGCCATTGTTGATCAAATTCCTACCCAATCAGTGCAAGAGTTTGCTGTGACCCTAAATGTGTCGCATACTAGGGTAGAATAAGTTTCCAGGCTTGATGTTTGGGTCTCTCACATAATTGTTTTTCGAAAATCGCTAAAAATGTTATAACTTCAATTCGACTTTTGCTATCTAAAAGAAATGTATCAAGATTTTAGAAAAACATAAACTACACAAAATGACATCAACAGGACCTTCGTAAACAAACTACAAATGGAGATAAAAAAAAAACCTATCAGGAGTTTTTGTTTATTTATTCTTTATGTAGGCATTAAATCAAAAAAACATTCATACCACTTTGGAGAACAATTATTCAGCTTCACAAAGGATATAGTAGCATCGAATTTGGAGAACATCCTGAGTTATGAATGATCGGAAGGTTTCTGTAATTCACCATGCCAACGCTAGGCCCACACCTCGTTGGTCACTTCCAATAAATTATTGAGCCTTGGATGGAACCTTTTGCCCCACCCTCTCTATTCGCCAGATCTAGCTCCAAGTGACTATCACTTATTCCTATCTCTGTTGAAATCCATGAATGGAAAGAAATTCCAAAAGAAATTTTACATCAAAAACCGCTTGGATTATTTTTTTAACAATAAACTCCAGACATTCTATGAACATGGCGTTATGCAGTTAGTGGAATGATGTGAAAAAGTCATATAAATAATGGTCAATATCTTCTTTTTCTTCTTCTTCGACAGCTCTACAGCCCGGGGTGGCCCTTAACTTCCTGAACAACAGCTCTCCAGATGTCCCTGTCCTAAGCCTTTTCCCTCAAGTTCGTAACTCTTAACAGGCTGAGGTCGACCTTCACATCCTCCAACCACCTTCTTCTCGCCCTTCCCTTTCCTCTGACACCATAAATTCTTCCTTTGAGCATCTTTTTTGGGATTCTCTCATCTGGCATTCAAAGAACGTGTCCCAACCATTCGATCCGCCGTGAGTTTATAAATTTCACAATTTTATTATGATTGAAGTGTGTAAATCATAAGTGTAATTATAGTGTGTAAGTAAATCATATAGTTCCATATTGGTTCTAATACTCCATTCTTGAGTTGTTTCATCGTACAAGGGGCCAAATATTTTTCTCGAAGATCCTTAACGAATTTGTCATGGTGACAGTAATCGTCCATGTTTCAGCCGCGTAAGTAAGTTTGTTTGTTTCGACATCTAGGAGCAAAACATCCAGGTCATCAGCGCCCGATCAACTAAATAACACTACTTTTATACTGTTGAGGTGGTTGGCTCAAAAAATAAGCATAAAAAAAAAAGGATAAAAGGATTGATAGAATAAAATAAATAAATAAAAATAACAATATACAATTATAGATAATAAGATAGAATAAATAAATAAATAAACTTTAAAAAAAATAGAAATAAGTAAGTACAGCCGCGTAAGTAAGTATGCGTCTTATTAAGGTAGTGTATAGCCTTATTTTCGTTTTCCTTGATATCAAGGATGATTTAAAAAGCATTAAATTCGCGAAATACGCACGGTTAGTGGCCATACAAATAATGGTAAATATATTGTAGATTAAAATAAATTTTATACCTATAATAAATTACTTATTTCACCTTGCAAAACCGAAAGGGTTTATTTGCAAAATATTTTTTTTGTTTGAATGAAATACCACAATCATCATACCTATTAATATTTCATTTTAGCTATACAAGCTGTGACAAATTTAATTTTTTTTTCTATTATTTAGTTATTATTTTACTTTTGTTAATTTTATTTTTTTATTTTTTGTATATACGGTGTGAATGTGTTCATTCATCAATATAATTATTGTCCCCGTGACAGAATATTATATGTCTAAAATAAAAATTAAAAAATAAATAAAAAATTATATGCAAAAGGCCGAATGATCAAACGATCAAACTAGCCACTTATTCTTTTGGAGTTGTAAGATATTCTTGAGAAATCGGAGAAGAGTTGGGCTCAGGTTATACGCAAAGATGTGACGTATCGCCTTCCCTGTTAGGAGCCCAATTTTCTTGTCGAAAATCTGTTTCAATCGAAGTAACACTGTCACTTTTGCGGGCATACTTCAAAGAAAGGAAAAGTCTCTTCTTACGTTAAGGATGAATGAAATCATTCCGAATGGACCAACGTAGAAATGTATAAAATGTTTCAATAAAAGGAATAAAATGATAAATAATTTTTAGTAGAGATAATATGTTTTAAATCAGCTGTACATAATTCATTTATCGTTTCTCTTAGTACAAAATATCGTATGTAACAATTTTTTATTCTTACCTCATTTTTGCTAAAGGGGCTCTAATTCTGAGAATTTTAATAGATAAAAAAACTACTGGTAAATATAAATATAGTATTAAAAATTATGGTTACACAACGCCGAATTGAGTGAACTGTATTCTTTTAATATAATTGAGGTCATTTCATTCCGGCGAATCAAATGGACTTGTAAAATTGCTGGACTTAGTAACGAGAGAATTCCTAAAAGATTAATATTTGCTGTACCGAATGGTAAAAATCCGAGGGGTAGACCGAAGCGAAAGTGAGAAGATTGTATTAAAGCCGATCTGAAGGGACTGGATTTGGACGGTGAACGGTGGAGGGACGTGTGTAATAAGCTAAGCTTAGTAGTAGTAATAATAAGTAATAATTAGTAGTAATGAGCTTCGGGTTCGCTAAGCCTATTATTATTATTTATTATTAAAAAAAAATGCCGGTTACGTAACCTTTCACGAAGTTTAATAATTTTAAAAAAGGGAGTCTGAACCATAGACTATTATACTAAACAATATTAAAGACTTAAATAATAGGGCGAACTCAACACCCAGTGGGGGCCCAATAGTAGACGGGTAGGACTTTAAATGTAAAAAATAACCTTCTTTGTTGATTTAAAGGTTCCAGTTTTTTCAATATTGAGGAACAATGCCCTCTTTGAACAAAATTAAAATTTAAAATACCTGTCATTGTTATTTTTATAGTGCTCTTGAGATCAGTGTGTTTCATACCTTTCTACTAACACTTTTGCTGAGAGTAAGTTAAACATTTATCTTATCTTATCTTTAAACGTTAACTTAATAGTTAAATAAAAATTTAATTTTTTTCTGAGGTATGTTCATTACTGGTACTTAACCCCTGTCCATTACTAGAACAATTGAAGTTCGGGATGTCCATCACTAGTGTACAATTTTTTTTTTTTTTTTTTAAATAGAAATTATACCTGCATAAGTATATTTTCAATTTTAAAGTGTTAAATAGAAAAATGAGACCCAAGAGATTCTAAGTGTCCAACGGAGAAGTTTATAACTATTATAAATACGGCATAAGCCAAATGTAACAAAACTTTCCTTAGCTATGTTCATCGCTGGTGCGCTTACCATACATATGGGATAGTTGTCCCTAGTTAGGTACAAAGTTCACTAAAATCAAGGGAAATTATTTTGTTGATAGAAATATTAAAAATCATCAGTGATAATCCACGTTGATAAAATCATTGTTAGTGTACTACACTATTGAGAATTATTAAGTCCTGCTTGTCAATCAATGCAGTTTTTACGTTTTAGTTAATTTATTTTGCTCCTGGGTACTTTGGTGATTGAGCATTGCTATACAAAAAAAAAAAAAAAAAAAAAAAAAAAAAAAAAAAAAAAAAAAAAAAAAAAAAAAAAAAAAAAAAAAAAAAAAATGTAAGGTAATCAGAACGCACTGTTCAAGTACTTGAACACCTTCAGTGCTCGAAACACGCCCTGATGATGACCAATATGCTTGGGTTGAAACGTACGCATCAATAAAAACTTTAAAAATGACTGCGTCCTGCCTATTTATCACTATGTAAATTTGGACTGCAATACAATTCAAGCGCTAACGCCATACCTCTCTGAATTACCTGTAGCTCTATAATATTAAGGTGGCACTTTTTAAAACTAATAAAAAAAATTTATATTCAGCTGAATATGAAACCGACACTA
Source organism: Nezara viridula (assembly GCA_928085145.1). NCBI lineage: Eukaryota > Metazoa > Arthropoda > Insecta > Hemiptera > Pentatomidae > Nezara > Nezara viridula. The sequence goes on from OV725083.1 coordinate 23,596,846, forward strand.
TCAAAACTATTTTAGCTCTACTTTCTAAACATGCGCTAATAAAATAAATTTTAATCTGAACGTTTTTATTCAGGCATGGTGAGATAAAACAAAGGAAAGATATTTTTTGACTAATGACTAATAAGGCGCTGGACAAGAGATCTCTTTTCTTAAGTAACCAAAGAAACTTAATCAAACCTAACCACCCCTATGTCTGCCTATATCGTCAGAACATTTTCCGACAATAAAATAGCTATTGAGAGGTGCAAACTAATATTAAAATATACAAAAATAAGATATTTTCATTAACATTATTGATTCGTCGACAAAAATTACAGAAATGTAATTGAGTGTGCAAGGTAATATGACCCGAATATTTAAATTTCTTGCTTCATGGGATATTATTATCAACCGTCGAAGAGATTCATTAGCAACAAGTGGTTTCTCTTAATAGACATCTCTCACATTTATAGAAATTATAGCTGTAACAATTTAGATAATTTTATTTTCTATCAATGAATAACTAAAATAAATGAGTATAAAATATACATAAATATATATTTTCAGTTAGATTTAAGCCCTTGTAATTATTTCTCCGCCTTAACCACTCTTCTCCATAACTGTTTATCTATTACTACTCCATCCAAATTACCTGCATTCAGCTCAATAGAATCTTCGTTGGTTAGATCAACCCATCAGGTTAATGGCCTACCACTTGGTTTCTTGCATATTGTTGAGGCATTCATTGTTGTTTGGAGAATTCCTAATGAATTGCTCGAGCTACATGTTTCATTTTAATCTTCTAGCTACATTTCTAATAGATTTTATAGATACAGTTAAATATTTATATATCACAAAAAAAAAATTGATTTTCTCAACAATTGATAATAAAGATACTTTGTTTAAAAATACTGTAATTTGTATGTGCTAACCAATAATATTACTTTCCCTGTAAGCATGTTCTTATTCTTCTAGTTTAATAATCTCTTCTACCTTTCAGTGTAGAGATTTTTGCAAGGAATTCAATCCTTCTCTGTCTATGTGCTACACTTCCGGTCATTCAATTCCTTTAACTTTAAGATTATTTTTTAAATTATCTTCCCAAGTAGTTCTTGGTCTTCCTCTAGGTCGTTTCCTAGCTGGTTCAGACTCCATAGTTTTTTTCACTGAAAAGCATCCTTCCACATAACATGACCGAACCATTGAAGTTGGTTTTATCTGGTTGAGGGGCTTAATTTTTAGTGTAATCCGTATCGTTGAGTTACGTACCCGGTCTCTCTATTTTCTTCCTCTCTATTTTCCTCAGGTACCTCGTTTCCATGCTTTGGACGAGGCTGCGATCTCGAGCTTTAGGGCCGAAAATTCGCTTCCATAAGTAAGGATAGGATCGAACGGAGAGCGATAGATGGTTAATTTTGTTTCTTTTGCCACTCTCTCTTACTTTGAAACTTTCTATTGATGGCAGAGAACATCCTTCAGGAACTGCCAACTCTCGTATTAATTTCATCTCTGATTTTCCCGCTCTCACAGATCGTCACATCCAAACACTTAAAGCAAGGAACATGCTTTATTATCTCCTTATTAATGCGAATCCTCATATTCTTCTTGTTTCTGGACACCAGCATGCACTAGGTCATGGAAGTGCTAATAACCATATTTAGTTTTGCTAGCTCTTCTGTCAAGATATTTAAATTTTTCTGTAGCTTTTCTCTACAGTCAGCTAGCACAATGTTATCAGCAAATCCAAATGATGGACAGTTTACTAATTATAATTTCCAATATCGAAGTTATGTATTGTTGGTTCTCCTCTTAAATTTTATAATAATATCAACCATGAGGATGGTGAAATATGTATGTAAGATTGTACGCCTAGTTTTTTTTTTTTTTTGATAATTTATGTTTTGGAAACAAATCATCAAATCATCACTTTGCCATCATATCATGATATATTGATTGACTGGTTTCTTTAAGAAGTTTATTCAATATAAATAGTGGTATTTGAAAGAATTAACATTAAACAAAACATTATTTGTCAAACTTAAAAAAAAAAAATGATAAACGCTCTTGCAATAAAATTATTTTTAAACACTTCTAGATCGAATAACAGAAAACATAAAAGTTATAGTAAAAAAAAAAAAAACGTATTTTAACACTGTATTGTCATTCCTTTGTTAGCAGAAATACAGCTCATTTTAAAGAAGAACTCAATGTATTTTTATTATTTTATTTTTCAAAAGTGTATCATTATAATTTTTCCTACCGTACATAGTTTTAAGTGTTTTATCATAGTTTGAAGTGTTTAGTACATAGATTTTTTTTGTATATAGCTTATTTAACTAATATTTTCTATACCTTCTCTTTTTTTATTATTGTTTTATTTTGGCCAGATGTAGTCTTTTAATTATGTTCTATGTTGTTATTCTAAAGGGACTTTGTCCCAGAATAAAGTTATTTTTTATTTCTATTTCTATTTCTATTTCTATATTCCGGTATAGATGGTAAGAAGGCATTAGAACCTTCAGGTTGACATGTTCAAAAGGGAGGTTTGTAGAAGTGCAAAAAGATCAGCTGTGGCTGTAATTGTAAAAATTCCCCAAGTTAGTGACCAGATAAACTATAAGTAATCTTAAATGAGGCCATGATGTCCGAGCGTTGCGATTCTTGAGCCCAGCAGCGGCAAATCCAGTCTGGACAGGTGAAAATTTATTTCGTGGAGGTTCCACACAACGAATCCCGATATTCCCACTTGTTGGATATTCCCACACTAGTTGGATTAAATTGGATTTTACCTCCAGGATATTTTTCTCGTATTGAGGAGGAAAACCGAATAAAAAAAAACTAAATATCAACGCAACCTCTCACTAATTATCACTTATTATACTACACTACATGGGTCAATCAAATGCCAGGGGGAAAAATTACAATTCACGCTAGATTACTATATCAGAATAGAGCTAATATTATTTTAAAATTTAATTTAATGTTTGTTACCACACAGATTAGTGTAAAACAGTACAATATTAGTCAATCAGCAATGAGTAGATGGAATCGCATGTCAAATAATAACAATTTGATTACAAGATTATGGAATAATCAGTAAGAGGTTTCACAGCTGCGTGATATAATTCAGGAAATTCGATCACTAGCGGATTCAAGGGGATAAGGTTTCGGGTTGCTCCCTATTCCCTCCCCTCCCCCCCCCCCCGAATCTCCCTAAAAAAAATGGAAAATTCGATTCTCTAAAATAACAGGGGTCAAATGAAACTGCTGTAGTGTATACAATAAATATTTGCCCCCTTTAAAAATCTACAATAATAAAATTTATTTCCACCTCTGGGCCGTGAATTTTATCAAAAGCAAGGATATTTTATAGAGAAGAGATAAATCCGCAAGATTAGTGGTTCTAAACCTGGGGTGTGAAACAGTATTTTCAGTGGTTCGAGAAATGCAGCACTTTAAAAAAAAAATAAGAGACTCGTTTTCATAATACAAAAACGGGGTAGCCTTGCGGGCTAAGGAACTCGCAATAGGTTATCAAAGTTAAGCAACATCGTTAGTACTTGGATGGGTGACCGGCCGATTTGAGCGACCGTACTCCAGGGAAAGCCACACTGTCTGACTCTCCCCCTCCCCTGCGTCTATTTGCCCCGTTAGAATACTGGAGGCAACTCACACCAGCCGGGCGTAGGACTGATGACCCTACCCCATTTACTTAAATAGGGAATCGGGATGTGATTTACCAGGATGTTAGTTACTGAGATTTGATCTATGGACGATATGTTTCGAGAAAAGGAATATAGGTCCTCGTGCGCCTACTGACTCTTAGCAGCCATAATCTATGGATCCAGACTGATTTGTCACTGTCCCTGAACACGATGTTGTCGATGGGAAGGAGATTGCCAGATTAGCTCCAAAGAGATCGTGTATAGAGCTACGGATGGCTACAATGGAAACTTATCGTACTTTAGCCAATTAAAAGCCCATTTATAATGGTTTAACAAAGACAAATTTTACTTTTCCTTTGGAGTAATTTTGAATGGTTTACTATATAGTATTTGGTAATTAGCTATATTAATGTTGTTCTTTTTTAACCCCTATTCAACAACAATATGATTTAATTTAAAAATAAAACCAAAAGTCCACTAATTTTCTGCGGAATATAAGTCTATGGTTTATAACACTTTTTTTTGTAGATCTTAAGGTCTACTATCGAATCTTTAATTATTACACTTAGCAAGTATTTTCTATCTCAAAATCACCGAAGAACTTAAACCAATTCAAACGTTGTTTTTTTTTTCCTGTTGGTGAAGATGATTTGACTTTGAATGACTTTGAATTAAAGAAATAATGGAATTAACAAAGAGAAAATTGGAGTTATTACTTATTTGATTCCTAATATAGATTATAATTTATAATATTATTTGTAGGGGGTATTATATTTATAATTTGCGAATGCCGTTGATGGTGACGAAGCCATATAGAACAAAGCCCACTTGAGATAAGCCCAGCCTTTCAACGGCAGCTCATTGATCATATTAACGGGAAGCCATAACCTTCTCATCCAACAGATTATCAGCCAACTTACAACATCATTACTGTATATATATATATGTGTGAGTGTGTGTGTGTTTGTGTGTAATTTTTATTTTCCATCATTGTGCAAACATACCCTTGTAGTTTTATTATATTTTTATTTTATTTTAACATTCTATACCATTTCGACCTGCGTTGCAACGCACCAAGCAAATTAGACGAATTAGGATTAAGCTTTGAGTTTGCTTGATTACCTTTCTTTTGTTATTATTGCAGGAGTAAGCCTATTTTCTTCTTAGTGTGCGTCGATCAAATAACAGGGAACAGGTAATAGAAAGGACTAATAGATTGAAGTTATTTTCAGTTAAAGAATAAAATGCAGTGTATCTGTCGTCAATATAATATTTTGCTGTTGGGATGTTTTACTCGTTATGTATAATGTTATTTGGAATGTAACAAGGTTCGTTGTCAATTTTTCGTAGAATTTTTGGCTCTATTTCTTTTCGACTTTTCGGCTTATTGTTTTCCTTTTCGACTCTCTGAATCGGCGTCACGTCAAAATATTATTTCGATTTATAGCTTATTATAAAGAGGATAAAATGCTAAACATTTCTCTGGATTACGGTATGCAGGTCTGTTTTTTTTTGTTTTTTGTTTCTGAGATATTTTAATCCATATCCACAATAAAAGTTGTTATCATTTGGTTCGCAACACACTTTTCTCTTTTCGTCTTCCTAACACAGTTTCGCATTAAGATATAGTTATGAATAAATAGCTCATTACAAAGAGGATTAAATGGTGAACATTTCTTTTACTTACAGTATGCAAGTCAGATTTTTAATTTCTGAGATATGTTAATCCATATGTAAAAATATTTCAATTAATCAACTCGGGCCGACTTTACCGGAATACACATCCGAGCCTGACGTTCATTTACTCCCCACAAAAAAAGTGCGACATGCCACTATTTTTTCACTTCAACAATGTATCTTGTAACGAAATTCGACATACAACCCTAAATACAGCATATAACACGTAAAACATCATTTCTGTATATAGCAAGGAGTGGGTTGGAGAAACATTTGATAAATTACCCTCCATACATTTCCAATCAACGATGTTGATAGTTAATATTGGCAATTATTACTCCATTACAGTTCCATTACTATTCCATTACAGGCTCCTACCACTGAATCTAGTCTACAGCTCTGACCTCTAGGTAATATAAAACAATGCTAACTATGCTTCCTCTGTAAATGTAGAATTTTAAGTAATCATTATGCTCTCCTGTTGGTTGTTAAGCCCTATTTATTTAGACTATATATTTTTTTTTTTACTAAAAATAAATTATAAAATTTTCTAAAAATAATATTAGATTTTCAAATTTAAATATATAAACTAGACCTCGGAAGAATTTATTTAAAACTAGTAGGCCCGTGCGAAAAATTCGCACAGCATATTGTTATCAAAAGCCAAATTAATAAGAAAATGCAACTAATCAAAAGATTAAGACATTAAATGTTACTTTATCGATAAATATAATCCACAAAGCAAACAAAAATTAATTTAAATCTTCCTTTTTGTTTGGAACCAACATATTTACAAATTTCAATAAGCTGTATCTTTGCTAAAAATTGTCCGATTGCGATGATTTTGTTTTTCCTTTTGTAGGGAATTTATTAATCTTTTATATAATCATGGGCATAAAGGGAAAAGTGTGTAATTTTTCAGTTATTCGCAAATAAAGTTTATTTTCTTTCATAACTTGTTTGCCTGAATTTTCTGGGTGATTGGACTATTTTGTCAGGCTGAAGGAGAAGGAAGCCTTCGAAATTGGTGGCTCAATCTTGAGATTTGGTGAAAAATTAACGATGATATGGCTTGCCGATCAAAAACACCATCGATAAATAATATAAACTCCCCTCTCTCGATCATAGAGACCTCAAGTCGACGAAATGAGACATGTATTCAATGACAGTACTACAATTAATGTAAGGTTGTGTGGATGCGAACCCTATGCCTTGCGTTATCTCGAAAATAGTACGTTTTTCGGCTTAAAAACGCAGGATCCGATAGTTCCGGAGGAACTATCTGGGTCTTGCTGTACGCATCAAAATCTTCAAGATCCAATTTGTCCCGTATCGATCTACAGACCTACCACCGTTCCAGTATCGAAGCCTGGCAAAATGTTTGTATCGACTCTATTTATTTTAGAAAGAAAAACAAAAGCGGAGAATACGATTCGCTAACCTCCCGTGAAATTCTGAATCCAACGGTACCCCATTCATGATATTTGAGCATGACAGGAGTTTATGTTTGGTACAAAACCGGTTTCGAGCCTTACTGTAATAATATATGTACGGATAATACTTCCGAAATAAATCGCTAAATAACCTTCCCAGTTATTTCGGAAATAATGTATTTCATGAAATAACTTGAGTGTTATTTCCGAAATAATTATTTCAGGATTATTTACACAGTTATTTCTGAAATGAATATTCCAGAAATAATGTTCTGAAATAATCATTCTGATAGATGCAAAACGAATTGAAATAACCATAATAAAAATCCTACTGCTCACCCTTAATTTAGTTTTCGTTTATGCCCCTGTTTTCGTTTCTGCAGTTAGAAGGACTTAGTCATTATATTTACTACTGTTTGAGACATTTGATTCTTTGTAGGGGCTGAGTGCTCGGAATTTCGTTTTTGTTTTCCTTTTCATCTCAAGGCTCAAATCCGTCTAATTAAGAAAAAAATCCTAAAGAGAGTATAAGGAAAAACGAAACAGTTATTGTACACACTCAGCCTCTAAAAAAATTAAAGTGTTTCAAACAGCCTCAAAAATGCCTTCTTAACACCGTCTAATTGTAAAAAAACGAAAAGTAGTTTACGAAAAATTAAATTACTATCGGGTACATTCAGCCTCTAATAAGGTTAATGCGTCTCATACTGCAGTAAATATGTTGCCTCAACTCTGTGTAACTGTAAAAAAAACAAAAACGCTGGGAATTATTTCATAATTTTTTATTATTTCCAAACAGTTATACATCTAAAGTAACATTACCTTCCTAGTGACAAAGAAAAAGAAATCAAAAGTAATTCCAATTTTTGGACTAAACATTTTTTTTTTAATCATTAGTAATATGCTAAAAAAAATTAGCATAACTTCAGTAACACATTCAAAAATCAAAATAATAATAATAATAAGGCTTAGCGAACCCGAAGGTTCGATGCCGACACCACCAATCGCTTGTTACACACCTCCCTCCACCGTTCGCCGTCCAAACCCAGTCCCTTCAGATCGGCTTTAATGCAATCTTCCCACCTTCGCTTCGGTCTACCCCTCGGACGCTTACCATTCGGCACCGCACATATTAACCTTTTAGGAATTCTCTCGTTACTAAGCCCAACAACTTTACAAGCCCATTTGATTCGCCGCGATGAAATTACCTCAATTATATTACCCGGATACAGCTCACGCAATTCGGCGTTGTGTAACCGTCTGAACTCTCCGGTTAACTCATCCTTCTTCGGTCCGAATATTCTACGCAATACTTTCTTTTCAATAACGTTAAGACGCTGCTCATACCTTAATGTAAGCGGACAAGTTTCGCATCCATAAAGAACTGTAGGCAAGATAATTGTGTTTTAGATTCTAATTTTTAAGTTTCGGGACAAGAGGCGCGAACTAAGTAGTTTTGTCACAGAAAAATAACAAGCATTCCCCGCCTTCAGTCTAACCTTAATCTCTTCTTCAATTTCGTTTTTTCTAGTTATCGTAGAACCTAGATACCTAAATTTATCTACCTGTTCAAACATATTACCATCTATATCGATATCACCAGTAGTATCGCCATTTTTGCAGCTAACCATATATTTTGTTTTATCCACGTTTATTTCGAGTCCTAGTTCTTTACCGGCTTTCATTAACGTTGTCGTATTTAGTTTTATAGTTTCAACTTCTTCGCTTAACAGTACCAGATCATCAGCATAGCCCAGCACGGATGTTGTCCCGCCCAGATCCAACCCTTTCTCGGTTCGCATTACCTCCCTAATGGCATGTTCTAATGCCAAATTGAACAGGACAGGCGAAAGAGAATCCCCCTGTTTTAAGCCCGAACGAACCTCAAATTTTTCGGACAAATTATTACCGATTCTAACTTTATTGAGTGTCTCCGTCAAGCACATCCTGACTAGATTTACTAGTTTTTTTGGAATCCCCTGCTCAATTAGAATATTATACAGTTTCTGGCGGTCAATAGAATCGTAAGCCTTTTTAAAATCTATATACAGCTGGTGAACAATACCGTTATACTCCAATTTTTTCTCTAATATTTGCCGTAAAGAAAATATTTGATCAATTGTCGAACGATTCCGTCTAAATCCGCATTGGTAGTCTCCGATAATTTCCTCGGCGTATTCCGTGATTCGACTGGTTAAGATTAAAGTGAATATTTTATAACATACCGGAAGGAGTGAAATTCCTCGATAGTTATTACAATCCGTCCTCGGACCCTTTTTGTGAATCGGAATAAGAATAGATTCTTTCCATTCTTCAGGTAATTTCTCGTTCACCCAGATCTTTTTAACCAACCGAAGTATTTTAGAAACTCCAGCTTCGCCGCATGCCTTAATTAGTTCAGTAGGGATATTATCGATTCCCGCTGCTTTATATGATTTTAATTTTCCGATAGCTACTTCAACTTCCTCTTTACTTGGTCCTTCTATTAACGGTTCAGCACTCTGGTACTCAGAAGGAGGACACAGATCATAATTTCCCGTATTTAAAATATTGTCAAAGTGGTCCTTAAACTTATTCAATATGTCAACCGGATCGGTCAGAATATTGTTATTATCATCCCTAATTCCAGACGTTACGGGCCCTACATATTTGCGTGATCTGTTTATACCTTTGTACATGTCTCTTACGTTATTTTCGATTCTATTAGTTTCTATTTCAATTATTTTATTTTTAAGATACTCCCTTTTTTTATTTTTGAGCAATTTTGTTGTTTCGTTCTTTGAGATTCGGAAGTATTCCAGATTGTCTTCGCTAGGATTATTTAGAGCTTTTAATTTAGCGGCTTTTCTTTTTTCACACATGTTTAAGCAATCTTCATCAAACCACGGTTTGTTATTCTTATTTTCCTTTTTTCCTAGACACGAGTTACCGACCGCTTTAATATTATCCCTGATCTCTATCCATAACTTGTCAATATCCTCGTGGTCCTCGTCAGGAAGCTCTAAAGCTTCAAACCTATTCTTAACATCTAGCTCGAATTGGTTTCTAATTGATGGATTTTTCAATTTTTCCAAATTAAAATTCTCAAAATCGAAACGGTTTTCTTTTCTCTTTTTTATATTAAGTTTTTGTCGAAGTTTCGCGATTACTAATTCATGATCCGACCCACATTCTGCTCCGCGATAAGACCGTACATTAATTATACTGCTTTGCCAGCTATGTTGTATCAAGACATGATCGATTTGATTTCGTGTTTGCGAATCCGGTGATGTCCAAGTATATTTATGAATATCCTTGTGTTTAAACGTCGTACTTTTAATTATCAGGTTTTTCGAGATGGCAAAGTTTATCAGACGGATCCCATTATCATTACTATATTCGTGCAAACTTTCTTTACCAATCGTCGGAATATAAACTTCTTCCCTTCCTACCTTTGCGTTCGCGTCACCTACAATTATTTTCATGTAGTTTCGCGGTAGTTTATCATAAACCCATTCGAGTTTATCGTAAAATTCACTTTTGACTTCATCGTCACTGTCTTCGGTCGGACAATGTATGTTTATTAATGCGATTTTAAACCAACGTCCCTGAAATGTAGCTACCGAAATTCTATCACTAAAGAATTGTACGTCCCTCAAAGCGGATAGTAATCTACTCCTAATTAGAAACCCGGTACCCAAACAATGATTCCCGCTTCCTCCGTACCAAATAGTGTACTTTCCTTCCCTCATCGAGCCCTCCCCTGGCCAACGAACCTCTTGCAGAGCCACGACATCCAAATTGTACCCATTTACCTCATTCGTGACCGATTTTAGCCCCCCTGCTGTGTTTAAACTCCTTACGTTCCACGTACCAATATTTAAATCCCTATATTTCAACTTGCACCATGAATCCCCTAAAGCAGTCCCCACCCGGAGACCCGAACGGGGGACTAGTTTACCTCCGGATAATGAGCGTTTTACCTTAGGGAGATCCATGACTTTTTGTGGTGTTTGGTGAACTAAAGATATGTGAATAGGGCGTTCAATCCTACGTCACACCCTCCAGCAAGTCTGGTGGGCCCCTTAAGGGTCCCACTGGTGGGCCCCTTTAATACTCCCTTAAGGGGAACCTCTCAGATAAATTTCCATCAATGAAATGTTAATTTATTCTGTTATTTGTTTTAAATTCATCGATATTCCGAAAATGTATTCTCAGCCCTTAAACAAAAAAGTTTTCATAATGATGCCTATTTGTATTCTTGTTACACTTTATTTTGTACACTGTTATAAGTAAAGTCCTATGGACCTTTAATAATAATTAAAAATGATACAACATATAATTTAAAAAAACAATTAAGTATCTTGGTTTTCACAGCAGTCCAATATACTATATGTTGTTTTATTTTAATTTAGAGGTCCCTTTTCGTTTTAGTTTATTATTTTCAATAATGAACCATGGTTGTCGAACAAATAATTCAAAAACTTAATCCCCTCTCAAAATTTGAGGTTTCACTTTTCGCGATACGTATAATTCGAAAAACGACGATCCTCCTCCATCGACATTTCTATCCGCCTTTTTCTTTCAAGATGGCGACCGAAAAACCTACGTTGCTATAGAATAGAATAGAATAGAAGAATCAACTTTATTCTGGGAAAAAGTCCCTTGAGAATAATAATATTGCACATAAAAATTAACATAACATCTGGCCAAAATGCATATTACAATAAAAGAAAACACACAAAAAAACTAAAAAATAAGTAATAACAGAATTATTTACATAACTATACTGATATATTAAAGACATAATATGAGCAATAATGTCCTAATACTGCAAAATAGTAACTAAAAACAATAAACTATGGAATTTTAAGTGAAATTTGAAATGAACGACAAATTTCTTTTGTTGTCATACCATTGTATTAATGAAAAAAATAATAATAAAAGAGTGAATAAATATTTACGTTAAATGATTTACATATGTACCTTAATATGTTCAAAGAATACAATAATAGTATTGTAAACATTATGCAGGTCCTATATAATCTAAATCCTGTAAATAGATGTAGATTGATCGGTGAAAATATTCATATAGACGGGATTGACTGTAACGCCTAAACGAATGTACGGATTTCAATGAAACTTCGCTAAAGTCTTCTTCTCGATGCCCTTTAAAATTATCTATATAACATACTTCAAAGAAAAGAAACTGGGAAAAAGTTACGACGAAATTAAGTAAAATTGAATTTCGAATGAATAAAAAATTAAACACTTTTTTGTTGATGATTATTTAAAAGTTTGCGTAATTTCCTAAACAACAAAAAAATAATCGCTAATATCGGACAATTGGGAGCAAAGATATGGTCTCTAGTTGTTTTTTATATGTTCTTCTGAGAAGGTTTTATTTTTTTATTTTTTTTTTTGGTTTTTGATTTTTGGTGAACTAAAGATATGTGAATAGGGCGTTCAATCCTACGTCACACCCTCCAGCAAGTCTGGTGGGCCCCTACCTCCAGCAAGTCTGGAGGTCCCCTCCCTCCAGCAAGTCTGGAGGGCCCCTCTCATTGTTGGTCAGCGAGTCCATCGGACTTAGCCGGGAGGAACTTCCAAGGAATTTCCACCGACCATCCCCACATCCGCCACCCGTGGGACGCTCCCCATACGCGGTAATGAGCCCGCGCGAGGCCCACCAGACTTGCTGGAGGGTGTGACGTAGGATTGAACGCCCTATTCACATATCTTTAGTTCACCAAAAATCAAAAACCAAAAAAAAAAATAAAAAAATAAAACCTTCTCAGAAGAACATATAAAAAACAACTAGAGACCATATCTTTGCTCCCAATTGTCCGATATTAGCGATTATTTTTTTGTTGTTTAGGAAATTACGCAAACTTTTAAATAATCATCAACAAAAAAGTGTTTAATTTTTTATTCATTCGAAATTCAATTTTACTTAATTTCGTCGTAACTTTTTCCCAGTTTCTTTTCTTTGAAGTATGTTATATAGATAATTTTAAAGGGCATCGAGAAGAAGACTTTAGCGAAGTTTCATTGAAATCCGTACATTCGTTTAGGCGTTACAGTCAATCCCGTCTATATGAATATTTTCACCGATCAATCTACATCTATTTACAGGATTTAGATTATATAGGACCTGCATAATGTTTACAATACTATTATTGTATTCTTTGAACATATTAAGGTACATATGTAAATCATTTAACGTAAATATTTATTCACTCTTTTATTATTATTTTTTTCATTAATACAATGGTATGACAACAAAAGTAATTTGTCGTTCATTTCAAATTTCACTTAAAATTCCATAGTTTATTGTTTTTAGTTACTATTTTGCAGTATTAGGACATTATTGCTCATATTATGTCTTTAATATATCAGTATAGTTATGTAAATACTTCTGTTATTACTTATTTTTTAGTTTTTTTGTGTGTTTTCTTTTATTGTAATATGCATTTTGGCCAGATGTTATGTTAATTTTTATGTGCAATATTATTATTCTCAAGGGACTTTTTCCCAGAATAAAGTTGATTCTTCTATTCTATTCTATTCTATAGCAACGTAGGTTTTTCGGTCGCCATCTTGAAAGAAAAAGGCGGATAGAAATGTCGATGGAGGAGGATCGTCGTTTTTCGAATTATACGTATCGCGAAAAGTGAAACCTCAAATTTTGAGAGGGGATTAAGTTTTTGAATTATTTGTTCGACAACCATGGTTCATTATTGAAAATAATAAACTAAAACGAAAAGGGACCTCTAAATTAAAATAAAACAACATATAGTATATTGGACTGCTGTGAAAACCAAGATACTTAATTGTTTTTTTAAATTATATGTTGTATCATTTTTAATTATTATTAAAGGTCCATAGGACTTTACTTATAACAGTGTACAAAATAAAGTGTAACAAGAATACAAATAGGCATCATTATGAAAACTTTTTTGTTTAAGGGCTGAGAATACATTTTCGGAATATCGATGAATTTAAAACAAATAACAGAATAAATTAACATTTCATTGATGGAAATTTATCTGAGAGGTTCCCCTTAAGGGAGTATTAAAATATTCATCAGCTTTCATAGTGGGGGAGGGGATGTAATTTCCCAGAGAATTTCCATGGTCCAAAGAGGAATCGATGAAGCCTCGAACAAAAACTATGATGATTAAACCTTGGAGTAAAAGAGCTGTGTTGATTGCTTTAATTTGTATGTTTTGTAGCCTTTAAAAATTTAAGGTAAAATTTATAATTTTTTTTTGGATATCTAGAATTGCAAATTGGATAATATTTAAGAAAAAAAGGTAATCAGAACCAACAGTTAACACAAGGTTTGATAGGAAAACAAAACATTTCGATAAGAATTTTATTTTCTTGGCATTGATCAGCACTATAGCAAGCTCATGCTGTTCGCTGATAAGCTGTCGTGCAAATACAATAAAATGATTAGGTTTTCAGAGAATAAACTATAAAATCTGTGAGCGGATCAATGGGCACTGATAACTTGGACACACGCAAGATATCAAGTGATATATCGAAATCCATAAATCAAAATTTATACCACACTATTATTGTGTGCGGTGAAAAATTTCATAATATTAAATGAAATTTTAAAATATACCTAGTCAACTGAATATTTTTTTATTTATTTGGTTGTATTTTAGGTGCCGTGTGCAACTTCATAGCTCTAACCTATAAAGCACCATATTGATTATTGAATTAGATTTCAATATGTCTTATGTATGTAAAATTTTAGATGTGTATGTTGTTAGGATGTTTGTTTAAAGAACGTGTTGTTACAACTGAATAGTTTATTTCTAATTTAAGTTGTGAGTTCGTTTATGAGGATGGTATTGTTTAAATATCTCTGTAGTAATTGTGTTTTTTCAGAAATTCAAATAAGTGTTTCTGATTTCCAGGTTGTAGGGCTTGTCGATATCCTAGCAGCAGATACGAGGTCCTTGATAAATCCAAGCTCGAAAAATAAATTTTAGGTCCGTCTTATATTAGAATTACTTTGTCAGTAAATTAAAAAAAAAACTTATATAAACGTTATATAAGGCGTCAGACATAAGATATTTTAATTAACTTAAATAAATCATCATGTTGATGTTCGTACTTTATTTATTTATTCATAACATTTCGGGATTTTAGTAATAAATACATTATTTTTGTATTTAGCTTCTGAGTAAAAAAAAATATTTAACTTGCCAATTTATTTCCTGTAAAATATATTTTTTTCAGCGTTTTAAACATATGATTAAAAATATCAAAATAAAATGTGATTAAAATTTTTATCTGGCATATTTAAAGATCATTTGATGATTTTTATTAAGAGCGAGCGATTTTTATTTTTGATAATAAGTGATAAAAATCATATCATAATCATTATTTTTGAATAAAATTTTTATAAATAACAATAATAATAATTTTTTATTAATACTTTTTTGAATCAGAAATATATATATTTTTTTAATTTCTATAATATATTTTGAGTCTGGATTAGTAGTTGGAAAATATTATTGTCAACTATTAGCAAAGAACATCTTTACTTCCGAAAATAATTAAACAATTTTTCTTACAATACTCCATTTACAAGTTTCCAAGGTATTTAAACTGTTTCGCCAACCTGATTTTTCGATATTTAGTCTCGATATTTTTCTTGCTTTCCCTAATCATTACTCATTATTTGTTTTTTTTCAAATGATATTTTCAACCCGGGTCTTGCTATTTCCTTCAGCTCACTTATCTGATTAACTGCCTCTTCCGTTTGTTCACTATCCGTAATAAGTACTAGCGCCTGATTTTTACTCCTCTTTTCTCCTGATATTCTTACTCCAGATTTATTTGAATCCATAAATATAAATAAATTTTATATTTATAAATTTTATATATATATATATATATATATATATATATTATATATATATATATATATATATATAATATATATATATATATATATATATATATATATATATATATATAAATCAATTTAATTACGTTTATTTCAGGTTTGTCTTTGACGTTTCGGAATTTCTCTTTATCTAATCGTCGACTTCAATTGAATATAGTCATTTACTTATTAAATCTATTTTTTTTTTTAATTTTTCAAATATAGGTCAATCATAATGTTTTTTTTAAAGAAAATAATTTCTTCCACTCTGCAATTAAATATAATAATCCTCTATTAAAACATCAAGAGATAATTTATTTAATTATATACAGTAAATTATAATAGGTGGTTCTATATGGGTGATAAATTAGTCCTATCCATTTAGGTGGAAGCTTCACGACGATATTCAGTTTCCAAAACACGCCACAGCACTGGCCGTGACCTCGTGTGACCGACAACTGAGTCACTAACTGTTCCCGGATAGACATATCGATTATGATAAAACTTTCAATTCAAATAAATTATTATTAATGTATATATATATATATTAGAGGATAAAAGCTAACATTAAAATAATTTTAAAAATCAAACCTCAGAGAAAATATTTTTTTCTCTCTCTACGATCTGCTACAAATTAAGGGCCTCATATTTTTTAACATAAGTCGTAGTAATATACTGTTATGTGAAAAAAAATGTCGGTTTATTGTAAAATGTCATAAGGTGAAATTTCATAGCCTAAAATAATTGAGAATTTTCTCTTTGTGAAATCAGAAATTTATGTACTGTTTGTGACTACATTTTCATATTTTCGTGCATTTACAATGGTTTTGTTTAGATAGATAAAGCCAAAAATT